>JAVSBV010000055.1:5535037-5563587 GCA_033117975.1 Parotocinclus spilosoma
ACGGTCTTTGGTCCGATTAAGTGGAATTTTGGTCCAAATAAGCAAATAACATTACATGTATATAATAGGATTTGTTTCTGTAGTTTGGGATTTGGTCCAATTAACCGGATTCGAAAACTTGGAAACATTTGACCTTATACATGTTAAAAAGGCAATGTATCGCACAGTAATACATATAGCAAAATGTACATAAATACAATATTCTGTATACTAAATATGAACTGAGTGGTGCAGTGGTTAGCACTACCACCTCGCAGTTCTGAGATCATACCTGTATGGTGTTTGCATGTTCTTCTTGTGTCTGTGTGGCTTTTTTTCTGGTTCTCCAGTTTTCTTCAACATTCCAGAGACTTATGTAAGGTTAACACTAAGAGCCCCTTAGTGTGTTAGTGTGAATGTTAGCGTATGTGCTCCATGATGTATTGGTGCATTGGCTAGGGTTGTTTGTGCCTTGTGCCCTGTGCCACCAGTTATGCACTGGCTCTCTTATGACCCTGACTAGGATAGGCAGATAAGACAATGAATGAATGAATATTAATTATGTTAAATATGAATATGTTACAGATTTTAATTAGATAATGTTACTGTTGAAATGCCAGAATAAGCACCCAAACACCTCTGAGCTTAAAAAGATTGTGTGTATGCAATGCATACAAACCAAACGTTTTGTTTTTTGTCTGCTTAGAACACTGCAAGTGAGTTAGACAAAATATGTGAGGGCTAAAGCAAAAGCAGGCGCCTCAACCGGCCACTGTAAGGGCGAGAAGAGCCTGCGCCTTATATATTAAAGTAATAGTAAAGTGTCCCCTCCATTCATTTAATGAATAAAAAAAGAAACGTACCTTTCACTTTCAGAAAACTAGATTGATATTCTGACTAAAAGGCTGATGAAAAACACAGAAAATTGACCCAGTTCATCATTTGTTCTGAAAAAAACCCTAAATGCCGCCCCACAAAATTCATCTTTCAACGTCATCTATCAAATATATGTTAAAGTTATTTATGCTGAATGGATCAATTTTGTCCAAGCAGCCAATCCAATGATGGTATGCAGCTTTTCAAAGTTATAACTATCCGATTCTATAAATTATTTCAGTTTTGTAAAGCTCTCTAGTTTTAAGTCTAACATTAGCATTAAGCATTAATATCAATTTGCCATTTTTGCAAGAAAGTGTTTGGCAGAGGACCTCTCACATAAATAAATATGTAACTCACTTTTTGAATTTATCAGTTTGTCAGAATTTATCAGTGTGTATCATGTATGCATTGTGGTGATGGATAGCTTTGACATTTTTACATGGTCTAAGGACACCTTGCTGATCTTACTGGTCCTCACAAGGAAATGGCTTCATTTTCCTTTTTTTCCAAAAACTGTAACGTTCATTTGAACAAGCAAATGTGACTAGAGGTTTGGTTTAGGTTACTGAGGTTAAGGTTAGGGTTAGTGGTAGGTCTAGGTGTAGCTTTAATGTAAAAGCTCATACTGTAGGGTTATGGTTAGGTTTAGTATTTCATTACATGTTGTGCTGTATTTGACTGTGTATATGACAAATAAAATTTGAATAACAATCTGATTTGATTTGGATGCAAATATATGCAAGAGTTTTACTTGTTGGCAAAATCTGCAACTTTTACATAAAAACCAAATCCCCTGTTGATTGCGAAGGTTAGACCAGGGATAGACGCAAGAGTAACATTAGTAAGTTGCTGTATTCTTTATGTCAATGCAAAGTCCCCAAAACATACATTCACGAGTCACTAGTGCGGAAAAAAAGAAACTCACTGTACAAAAATGATTAACCTGTGACTGAAACGTATCTATTACCAAGTAATACCTCCAAGGATTCTGACGTTTCCTGCTGGTTGACCCTCATGGCCTTACGCTAAGGTACAAGTACAAATTCAGCTACTTCCTTCCAATTATGGCCTTTTTTGCACCCAAATGCAATCACTTCTTTCTGCCAGTCATTAACATCTGCTTACACACATCTGCTCTTTATATATATGAGTGTGTGTGTGTGTGTGGGTGTGCATGCATGTGTGTGTTTAAACCTTACTGAAACTGTACTATTTGGTCAGTTACTGTGTGACCACACATCTCTAAAAATGATGTGTTACATAATTGTAAAGATTGTAAAGAAAAATTGTTTAGCGGATTGATAAACATGACATATTGAGAGAAGTGTGCAGGAACAATTGAGAGAGAAGGGCTGTAAATGCATGTTAACCTCTCTGGAATGACTGACATCGTTATACAAACACAGTGAGCGAGTGGAATGGGTGCTCTGGTGCTCACTCTCTGAGCCAAACCTCATGCTGTTGTCACTTTGCTGTAACAATTTCCTACCTGATTCTGAAGAATATTCTCTTTCTGTCATCACTTATTAGATATTGTCTGACAAGTTTATTTATGCTCATGGCCTTATTTTCTTTCTTTCCATCTATTTTCACAATTGTAGAATTGTTCTTTAGATCATATGTGTGTAAGATCACAGTCTTAAACTGGCATTTATTTAGTCTGAGTAAGAAAAAAGAAAGAGAGAAAGAAAGCATGAGAGAATGGTGAAAGTGACTCCACACGTAAATGGTTTTACATCTGTAACCTAATGCGTGTGGAGGAGCAGCAGGGAGTGTCTCAATGCTTAAGATTGCTGCCAGTGAGATTATATTGTGTTTATGTGGCCATTAAGATGGTTTAACACACTATGTGTGTTGATAATAGTGAAATGTGTCATTAATAATGCAAAAGACAATATATAAAATGACAAACGTATCTGTAATGTTTTTTGAAGTAATATTGGAAAATCTAATTTGCACATTTGGAACAAAGGGAAAGTATCAGAGGCTAGATCTGCAAAAATGTGACACCTTTTGGCAGATTGCCTTTAACAAAGGAAACAAAAACCCACTTGGCCTAAGAATGTTTAACACATGCTTTTTAAAAAACAGCCAACCACAACCTTTGAAAAATGTAGATTTCGAAACTTGTGTTATATGATTTTTTTAAGAGCTATTTCAAGTGAAGGTCCATGTACAGTTAATTTGTTATTATTTTGTATATATCTAATGTTTGTGTCACACGGCACCAGGGTCATGGGCTCAGTCCACGGATAATATCCGTGTCTGTCGTATTCTGCTGGTTATTCCTGGGTCCCTCACACTTATGAAAAACAAGTCAGAGACCAACTGATTGATCTTTTGCATCAATTGCACAGTGGACTGGCACTCTGTTCCAAGTTGCATTCTTACCTTGCACCCAGTTTCCAGAACAGCCCCTGTGCCCAGAACAATCAGAATAAGGCACTTCCTGAAATTAATGCACATGATTCCATTTCTCCTGGAACTGTTGCTCAATCTATGTTCCTGATTTAGGAATCTACGGCTCTGTTACTACAAAAGGATTATCCCACCAGCACATAATCTCGTCTGCGTTGAATAATCCATTGGTGTTAAACATCTTCAGAACCAGGAAATGAGCATAAAAATCTCTAGAGACCCCTCTCACTCGGATCACCACCTGTTCCAGTTAGTTCATTCTACTAGCCACTTCATCCAAAATAAAGGTGAAACCCACTCAGACTAGTTTTTTTGTTTGTTTGCTGCTTATCCCTATTTATCCTACATATCCCTCTACCAGTTCTGCATTTTTGCACATGTACAGCCCCTTGCTCAGTGTTTTATCTAGTTAATGTTCTAAAGTGGGCTTCTGTTAAATTGGAATCAAATTCCTTGTATGATCACCATACTTGATTAATCAATATTCTGATTTATAAACATTATTCATTTTCAGTATTTATTTACAAGATTTTGGGAACATAATATATATAATATGTACAGATACAATATATAAATGATTCACCATGTGCTAGACACTAACTAAACAAAGACGGCGTGACCCTGAGTGGGACTCGATCTAGAGATCCCAGGATTACCGGTACCATATATGTGTGTGCTGTAGTAACACACTATTTGCAGGCTTGAATGACAGCCAGAGCAAATCCATACTGGATGGTGGAACAGCAGACATTGAAGGATAACGGGACAATGGACTGGTGTCTCAAAATTTTATCCACTAACAATGAAAGAACTAAATATCAAACTAAACCTAAAAAAAACAACAACTAAAAAACAAGCCAACAAACTGAGGCTAAGACCATATGAGGACCCCCAAACTCAAAAAATATTATAATACATTATATTAACATTCAAATATTATGTCTTCAATATATGTTTTTATTCTCTAATTTCCTTATAAGCTGAATAGTCTGTCTTCATAACCTTCACATATTTAAATCTAACCTTAAAATAATTCTTTCAGTCTTCTGATTTCAGCTGTCTTTTCTTTGTATTATTTCTTTGTATTATTTCTTTCCAGCCTGTAATATCTGTAATACCTTCTCAAAATGTTTCCTTTAAAGACATTTCATTTTCAAATATGTCCCTTTTCATTTCCCGACACATTTTCTCTGTACAGATTTCCTCATCTTTTCATCTTTACAAAACTATTTCTATTACTTCTTTCAAAAATCTATGTCATCTCTTTCTTTTTCCTTTTAATTCAGTGTTATGTGCTTTGATAGGCAGTTGCAAACAACCTAAGGCAGCTTGCGCTATAGAGTACAGCTGCAGTGTTGGTTGGAACTGTTTGCTTAGGTTTCTAATACTGAAGAGCCAACGTGCATGCTTGTGCGACCGACATGCACCACTTTACAGGTGCAGGCAACAAACTGGCATGCTCACTATGAAAAACAGTTTACTCAATGTGACTGCATGAATAAATTATAATTACTGTGTGTGCAAGTGGAAATACACTCTGTGTTAGCAATGTAGAAGTGGAATCAAACATTACAGGGGGAATAGCAAAACATACTTGATATCTCCATCGTTCAGTTTTGAGAGTTTACAAAAATCTATCCTGAAATTGATCAATCTCCTATACTGTAGTCATCGAACCTGCAGACATTACATTAACTGGAATTTTGATTAAACCTGATATTTATTTACACATACAATAAGCATTCATAAAACTTCTGACTACAAATATGTCTTATCACAGCATTTTCAGCTCACATGTTCTCACTAGCAACAAAAACTAAAACTGCACTACATTTAAAACTTAATTTCTCACTTCAGCTAATTTGCCCTATTTGCCGTCTATCTAGTTTGAAACATGAGGTCACACCAGGTATCCAGGTATCAGTTGTCAGCTATCAAAATTCAGGTCAGGGATCAAATTTTTGACAAGGAGCACCATTCATGTGTTATTACAGTTCAAAACGTATTTAATCTATGCTATGTTAAGATGATTATGATTATAATGATTATTGTTGTTGTTAGGATTATTATTGCATATGTGTGTAATATCTAATAAGTGTTATCTACTAATCAAATTTGATAGACTTTTGAACAGTCCGGTGTTTAGACTAGTGTCAAAAAAACACCACATTATAAAGATAATCTGAACAGCCTAAGAAATTCTGAAGCAGTAAGTAAGAATCAAGCACTCGTAGAATTCCCTTGCAATGTGAACACAGCCTTGTCCTTAGACATCTCTTTCTAGTAACATTCATATGTTACAAATATGTAATTATTAGTAGCACTTGCCATTGCCATTCTTGTACAGGCATCCCAGCATGGGTCAGGTCTAATTTAAAACAGTCTCAAATCTATTTCAAAAAAGTACTTTAAACTACAAATTAGTTTAAAGACAGAAACTATAACACTAATTTCAGTACCACAGAGGAAAAAGATGTGGGTCATGTTTACCTGCATTGTGAAAATGCCCTAATGTGTAGGCGTGCAAAAGCATGTGTTACAGAGTATGAGAGAGAGTGAGAGAGAGAGAGAGTGAGAGAGAGACAGAAGAGGGAGTGCTTGTATACTGAAGATTCTGCTCTGTAACCTAAACTCATCTGGCTCCAGGTGCAGTAAAGAGATCATTGCTGTCTCCCTCTCCCTCTCTCTCCCCTCTCTGTGTCTGTCACTCTCTCTGTTGCACACACACACACACAAAAACACACACACAAACACAAACACGCACATACACACACACACACACAAGTCTTTTGTGCCTTTGCCAGGCCTGCAGCGCGCTTGGTTTTCACTCATTCGTTTCCATTCCTTGTGCCAACTAGGATAGATAGATGCACATTGGCAGCACTATACACTCATCGGGCACTTTATTAGTTAGACCTTGCTGGTTTCTTGCTGGGACCCCGTTTTTCCTTCAGACCTGCCTTAATTCTTCATGGCAAATATCCAGAGTACATACACAGTTGGTGCAGAGTTGTTGCTGTACACCCATGATGTGCATCTCCCATTCCACCACATCCCAAAAGTTCTCCATTCAGGTGACTGTGGAGGCCATTTGAGAATGGTGAACTCATGTTTAACAAGCAAGTTTGAGGTGATTTGAGCTTTGTGACATGGTATGATATCTCGCTGAATGTAGCTTTTAGAAGAAGGTACATTGTGGTCATAAAGGTACATGGTCAGCAACAATACTCAGTTAGGCTGTTGTATTTTAATAATGCCCATGCCATATTTAGTGGCCCAAAATGTGCCAAGAAAATATCCCTCATACCACCAGCAGCAATGTGAACTATTAAAACAATTCAGGAGGGATCCATGCTTATATGTGTAGGTTTTTCTGTTATACCTGCTGTTACACACTGATGATCAGATAGCAAACGATAGAAATAGGCAGCTGTACAGAGCTTATGATATTTGACTAGTTCCAAATTTCTATGGTTAGGCCAGTCAGTCAGAGAATATGCAAAAACTCAAAGCTGGTATAGGTGCTTTTAGTCAGTAGTTGAGTACCAACAGTGATCTTAGGAAAAAGGATCAGCAGTCTGATGCCTAAGGCTCATCAGTGTGCAAGGGACAGAAAGCCTATCCTTTCTAGACCAAAAAGACTGGAAAAAGAACGATAACAACAACAACAGCAACAACAATAATCATAAAAATAATAATACATTGCATGTATAACGATCAAAGAACGCACATACATTTACAAAGGAGATGCTACAAAGCACGCAGACAAAAATACGGTAGTACAGTCATGGACATACTGAAGACATTTGCTTAAGTATGAGGTAAGTTGTAGGCAAAAGAAAATGTATGTGTAATATTATTATGTAATATTGTGTTTTGATTTAAATATATTAAAATTGATTAAGCATTTTAATGTGTGTAAAGAGAATTCTAGATTAACTGTAGATAAACTAAAACAGAAATTTGGATGGATGAATAACTAGTAAAATAGCTGAAGATGATCTGATGTGGGTTTGTAGGGGAGCAGAAGATCTAATGTCATCTTAATGACATCAGTCATATTAATTTTAACGTTGGTTTTGGGGGATTGTGTGACAACACACAGTGCATCACATCCTGCTGAATATGGTGCTGAGAAGTCAGAGTACCCATGCTAACCCCAGTTCAACACTGCAAGTGCTTACAATAAGAGGTGGGGGTGGTAGACCATTTGAAGTTGGGGGGGAGGCTGGGACCAGTGACTATGTTAGACTGGCTGATTGTTTTCTACTTAAATGTGCATTGTCTGCTTTAACTTTATCCTCATTTACAGGGACTGAAAGAGAACTGAACTTGACAATTGGTACTATATAGGTGTCCCATTTAAAAACACTTGGTCTGGTATTCAATTTATCATGTTCCACATATGTAAACTTTATTAATGTTTTAAAAATCAGGTGGCTATAGTGTTTTGGTACATCTGCGTACTGTCTGTCCTCTGTTATAATCTAATCTCTATTAGCGAGTGATAAGTATATAAGTACACAAAGCATATACCATAGATTCACCCTTACTCCAAAGGCAGTAACCAAGTAACCAAGATATGTTTGGTGTTTGATGTTTATTTTTTGAAGTTTTACAATGGCTCAATGGCTTGTGTAGCTAGCAAATAATGAAATCTCCTGTAATCGTTTCCTTATGTGGAGTAACAAACATGTCTGGGGTGATTAACTTCATTTGGAGTAAAGGGGGAATTGTGTAAATTGGATTTTTAAATATATTTATTTCACTAAGCTGTTTTTTTTTCCATATCATTCATTCATTCTCTTGTGTACTGTAATGTGTGCTGGTGTTGTCTGCATTTGCTTCTTAGATCATTAGAAAACTTGTCTAGACATGTCCCAAGATGCAGCCATGATACAAAAGAGTTACATTTGTCCATTCATTCATTTTCATACTTGCATAATCCCATTCATGGTAATGAAGAGTGTGGACTAATTACCACAGAGTGCAAGGTAGTATCCTTAGACTGATCGCTAGTCTATTGCAGGGCACATGCACACGCACACACACACACACACACACACACACACACATGCATATTCACGTTTATTCTGGTGTACTGTAAAGGCACCAACTGACCTGTTACATGCCTTAGGAAAGTGGGAGGAATGCAGAGTACCCAGAGGAAACCTATGCAGACATTTGGAGAACATAAAAACTAGACACAGGCATGGGGAATTGAACCAGGGAGAGGTGAACTACACAGACGACAGGGAAAACTGTACTGTGTGAGTGTGTGCATGTGTAATGTGTAAATGTTCTAATGAAGTCATATTTACGAACTACAGTGTTTAGCCCCTATTCATTGAATTGTGATTTGTTAAGTGGCATACTGTCGTTCTGTATGTATCATTCATGGGTACATACCTCCTAGCCAGAAATGTGAGCCAACGACCAAAGTCACAAAGGTTAACTCACTGTTTGGCTCTTTTCACTATGTTACATGGGGAGACATGCTGCCTCATTGATTAAAGTACTATTGACCAGGCAAATGAAAGTTCAAGTCAAAGCACTGCCAATATACCATTGTTAGGCCCTTAAGCAGTGCACGTAACCATTAATTGCTTGAATTGTAACATGTAATATCGTATTTTCCAAAACAAAATTAGCTGCTTCTTATTTTTTTTTTAAAGAATAACATGCACAAAACACCTAACTCTTGTTTGAAGATGTTAAAGAAAATAGTATGCAGCTGTGGTGGCGAAGCAGTTAAAGTACTGGACTATATGTCCCAGTATAAGGCCCAGTACTGCCAAACTGTTTGCGCTCGAGCAAGCCCTTAAGCCACAACTGCTTGGAGTACACACTAAACTAGAAAACAGAGTTGTGTCACTTGGTAGCTACTCTGATAATAGGTTGCTATGTCATGACCAGACTATTTATTCAAAATTTCAATCCATATATTTTCAATATACAATATTTCTATAGTAATTACTCCCATAATAGACCACATCTAAAACGTCATTTGTGTCATACCATACACCGATGGAACAACACAAAAAGGTGTCCTCCTTTTCAGAAACCCAAATCTGGTGACCCTAACTAATAGCCACTCAATAGCCAATCAATAACCATGATTTTTCGTGATTGCCCCTCTGATCTACAGGAAAACCTGAAATGTGTATTATTCTCCTTTAAGAGAAGGCGGGCACGTGAACCAGTCGCGTCTCCGCCTTCTTTGTGATGCCATAGAGAGGCGCGTCTGTCTGTTGCGTTGCTCCGCCCCTGATTGAGGAAGCCGGTGAAGCTGCACTCACGAGTAGCAGCGCTCAGAGTCAGTGCACGTTTAGGTCGGTCTGTAGCTGATCCCTTCAGTTTCATCAACTCACCTGGTGCATTTGGGTCGCGCGTCTTTTTTGGTGGCACTCGAGCAACCTGCAAGGACCTGATCTGATCTTCAAGAGGCTGACATTCAGCTGTTTTTTGATAACCTATCAAAATAACCTTTATGTTATTGTGATGGGTGACACGTTGAAAGAAAAGTGGATTTAACAGTGGCCTCGCCGTATCCCATCGCTCCAAGATGCTCCTGGTCTCCCAGAGGCTAGACTCACCTCGCATGGACCCATTAGTAAGTAGATGAGCTTTTCTGTTTGTTTAGCTTTTGCTGTGATGGGATCTGTTTCACTAAGAGACTGAGAACTTCAGCCTGCTGCTCTGGCTGCTCGTCTCTGTCCTTAAGTCCTGTGTGTATAATGCGCTGGAAGGGATTTAAACTTTGTTTAAAACGGTTGTTCTTCGTGGTTAGGCTGCTGGTGGAAAACGGGATGGGGAAATCATGCAGGTTTTGTTTGTGGACGCGAGATAAGGCTGGTACGGCGCATTAAAGATTAACCTGTGCCGTCTCACTGGAATCATTAAGTCTATTATTATAGGCTATTAAAGGCTAGTGTAGGCCGACAGATTCTGTAATCGACCTGCTTCATGTGGGCTTTTTTGCTCAGTTACCAGAGCTGCTACCGTGCCATGCAGTGTTTGTATCAGTTAAAAGAAACGGGGATTGATAGAGAGGCGATAGACGGGTAGTGAGAGAGAGAGAGAGAGAGAGAGAGCGAGAGAGAGAGAGATAGAAAGAACAACCCCCCCCCTCCCGTATGCGCTCCTGGTAGGATTCAAGCGCATTTAGGAGAGGAGCAATGGGCTCTCAGCGGGTCCACACCGTCTAACAAAAGAGCCATCGGCCACTGGGGTCAGTGCGAAAATCAGCTCTACACGAGCGCCAACGCACAACACCGGGGCACAATCGCACTCCTTAACATCGTAACACCTTAATGTGGATTGGTGCGAGATAAAACACAAAAAGCACGTCTATCAGGTGTAATAGCGGGCTCTTCTATAAGGCATGGCAGGAATAAATGAACTGACCCCTGAATATATGCTTCAACAGACAGCACAAATGGGTGTCTTAAGTGCATGGCAGGCGTCTGCCTCTCAATAACCTCTGCCAATTAACTAAAGAGGCAATGCTGAGCGTCAGGATGTGGGAACGCCTCCCTTTGCTTTGTTAAGCATCTCTCCATGTGATATACAGTGTGGTTTTCTGTGTCTTCTGGACAGTTGTGGTAGTAAGAACAAAACGGTCTAAGAATGACATATGTTTATAGCCCAAAGCATGATTAAATATGTATAACTGACAAGTTAGATGAACTGTGGCAAAAGCATACTGAAAACAATTTCCTTGAATGTACAAGACAGTGCTGTAGACAAATACAAAGGATTTTTACATCCTTTTCATATTTTCATATTCAGATTCGTCTCATGAAGATTGCTAGTGAAGAAATGGTGATCTAGCTAGATGTGTGCTGCATTGATAACTGGGGATTTGTTTTGTTGAAAAAGCAAACGGGGCACATAACATTACACAAGCGATGTCCGACCAACGAATAACAGGACGAGGAGGTAATAATACACTGAATTGCAAAGTAGGGTTCAAAAGTTGATAAAGGAAAATATTGTTTAGTAGCGTAAAATTGCATGGCACAAAGGTGTGTGTTGGCACGTTTGATTCCAGGGTTGTACTCTGGATGTCTGTGTGGAGTTTGCAGGTTTTCCCCATGTCTGATCAGGTTTGCTGTGGGTGCTATTTTATCTTCGCACAGCTCAAAGATGTTCTTTTGTTAGATCAACTGTTGTCTCTAAAGTGTCCCATTTTGTGTTAGTGTGTGTACACATTCAGATGGACTTACACCCCGTCTATGGTTGGTTCTTGGCAAATTGTGACCAATTCTTTCTTTCATTTCTTTATTCAACAAAAATCTAATTACAAAATGAATTCAAATAAAACAAAGACAGAAAGAACAAAGACATAAACAGTAAATTGAATTCATGTATATGTTCAATGTGTTACAAAATGGCTAAAAACATATCTGGCACAGTGTAGATGTGTTTTAGTCCCAGTCACATCTTTCTCTATGGGTCATATGAATAGAATAAAGACTTTCTGATTATGCCTTTATTTATTTTTTTGCCATTGACACTTGAGTACTTCATTATACAAAGACCTAATAGACTGAACAGAGTTGGCATTATATTTTCTTATTTCGGATAATGACATTCTTACTTTAGCCATACAGACCTTTCAGAAGCATCTTTAATTAATGCGGTTTCCTCCCTTGAGGTGGCTGACTGCATGTTCCCTTGTGTTTGTGTGAGTTTACTCTGGGTACTCTGTTTTCTTCCCATATTCTAAAGACATGCAGTAGGTTACATGATTGTTCTAAACTTAGTCTGACTAATATTGTAACCTTGCTTCAGTCACAAATAGCTGTTGGTGCTGATGTCATGTTAAGTAAACAAGTAAATAAATGGCCACATTATGTGTATTCACGTTTGTGTTCTGTGTGTTGTGAAAGTCAACAACATGTGAATTCACAATTCAGATCGGTGGATTGCCGAAATATGTCAAATCTGCTTCAGGCTAATATGGGCTCAAGTATGAATGTAGATTATTAATCTAGATGTATTATTGTATATATTTCTGTGTTTTCATTCAGACAGCCTGAAACCCTTACAGTTTTACTCATGCTGGATTAATATTCATGAATATTCATACGCTCTCTGACCCGTCACCCATGCTTATGGTGTTTAATGACCGATGAAGTGCTCACCGGTCATTACCCTAAGTGGGCAGCACTGATGTAAGCAATCCTCAACCACTCTTTGGTCAGATGCAAAACCAACTCTGGTGATTTTATAGTGATATTGTAACTGTTTAAAGCCCTGTTTGGACAGGTTTATGTTATACTGCAATAAAATATTTGCAGATATCATCATTGAAAATACTATTGCAGCCAAATGGCTGTGAAAGAGGAATTTCATAGTATTGCTGTATTTTTGCAGGCTTTAAAAAGTAAATACAGGATAAAGACCTGTAGGTCAGTCAAATAAGAATACAGTGGAAGTCTACGGAAAACAACGAATGACAGATTAGACATGCATCTCATTAACTCCAGGATTATTATACAGTTGATATCTGCGTATGAGCTCATGTTGAGTTTTAATAGTTACATTTTAGACAGATGGACATTTCTTTTTAAAACGAAGCTGCAGAGTTGATGGTGCTCACAATGCATTTATTGTTTTCTCTTTAGGCTAATTAGTTGGTTAAATAAGTGGCACAGAAGTAATCATGGCACTACATAGATCCAAGCCAGTTAATGTTAAGCATGGAAGGATTTGCTGCACCAACAGCAATTTCCATTTACCAAGGGTTTTTGTTGGTTGGTCTGGTGTGTATGTATAGAATAAAGAAATAAACAAACCTAATGCCATTCATGATGTGATTATAAAACCAGAATTGCTCTGAATAGCTAAGAACGCCTTCAATAAATTCTTGGATCAAGTACACTTCTCACTGCTTAAGAGGGCTAATTTACAGGGACATACAGTAATTCACTAAAGTAAATCAAATAAATAGTGAAAGGTGGAAAGGAATTGCATTATACATGTTTCTATACTTATAAGATGTATTGAATCTTAGTTTTTTTAATACATTTTTTGGGGAGCATAGGGTTGAGATGCCCATCATTCCACTCCTAAGGCTTTTGTTTGGATTGAGGTATAAACTCCTAAATCTGCAGGGTGAAAATTAACTTCTGGTAACAAGTTTCTAATGCAACATTACAATGAGTACACTGAGCCTCAATGTTGTTTGGTAGATTCTGTAAAATACTATCAATAATAAACTTGCTTTTACCCTCAGAAAACACATGCATTGCTGCCCAGAACACATGCAGATTGGATTTCTGTACATTATATCTGTAGCTACTACATAGTAAGGGAAGTGTGTGTACAACACGTCCAGTTGTGCTGTTAGAAAGGCATATTCAATAATAATAGAATAAATAATAATGATATTATTCAAGCACTGCTTTTAAATGGAGACATCTGAAAAACAGAGTGAATGGTGTTTTCTGTAGAACTACACCAACTGTAGCTTTTCTCATCTTTGGATCGTTGAAATGAACTGATCTCCGGCCAAATTAGTCAGAAAGCTTTGATGTTGTGGTGCATTCTGCCTTTAGAACCCTAACGTTTTAGAAACCGGCAGTGAAGCAGCCACCGTAACGGGAGAGTGGGTTTACTAATGTCTTGCTCAGACTTGGATCTCACCTCAAAGTTGCAACCACATTGAAAACACCAAAGCGGTTCAGAGTTTTGTTCTGGCCGGTGGTGTTGGTGCATGAGATCAGCGCGGGTGCACAGGGCAGGAATGCACTACTTGCTTTCAAAGAGGCCGCCTTCCCCAGTTCAAATACTCCACATCTTCAAAGCACGTCAGCGTCCAGAACAAACACTTAAAAGCCTTTCTTACCAGTGTCAGCCTGAGTGACGAACTACCTCACCTTCCAGCCTTTTCCTCCTCCTCCTTCTCCTCACTAATCAAGATGGTGCAGATATACAGCAGAGAGCCATATGGTGCATCCGTAGTAAAGGAAAAAGCTGGCCGGGAGGGAGCCATAATTGAAGGCAAAGAGAGGGATCAGGACGAGAGAAAAAGAGTGTGGCTGACAGTCTGCTGCTTCTGAGGCTTACTAACCTGTAGCAGAACACTAAAACAGGGGCGCTGAAAGGACACCGCTTTACCTCTTAATATAAACAATATGCAAATTCAAATCATAGGATGGCCAGTAGGATGGTTTTAGCTTAATAACCCGTAACTAGGAACTAACACAAAAACCACTAATAAATGCCAATACACATGCCAGAAATCTGAAAGACTAGCACTGTGGTGTAATGGAGTAATTTACTAAACCTTAACAGGCAATACTGTCATTGTCAGAGATTGTCAGAGTGTAGCAGTAGCAGTTTGGCTGGGCCAGCATTGGAACTCAACATTTGGATTAGTAGTCCAGAGCCAGAACACCACAGAGTCACCGCTGTCCCTGAGTCAAAAACACCTGGTGTGCATACCGCAGAGCAGGCGAGGTCATGTCTGAAAATTCCACTTTTCACTCCGTCTCAGATTTCTCCACAGCAGAATTTCTGGTGAGGTAATGTTTTTGGTATGTGTTGTTACTTATATTACATTAATTATGTCACTCTGATTGCTTAAACAAGCAGTTTATATTTGGTCTTGGTGCTGCCAATCGGCATTCCGAGAGAGGCAAGTCACAGAAATACAATACTAAGTACAAAAATCTCACACTGTAGAACGCACATTCTGGATTATAAACATGAATAGACGTACATCACTGGCTGCACACAACCAAGAGGGAATTTTACTAATAGGAAGTCACAGCTAACAAATGACCAGTGGTCTTGACTTCTAGGTGTCTGTAGATAATGCCGGCAGGGCGCTTGTGGTTAAGCAAAGTATAAACTTTTCCATTTCATGACTCTTCTTGGCGGAAAACTGCTAAACCCAGAAGTTCCCATGTGCAACGCAGACCATAACGTACTTATGCACAATTCAAACTTATGCACTAGTTAATGCAAAGTAAATCAGCATTCATGAAAATAAATTCAATAGTTGTAATCAATGAAATACATCAAAGTATGACATAAATCATATTTATGGCAGTAAAAATACACATGCTCGACCTTTTTTAATGTAATAGCCACTGTTAAAAGACAGAGTTTTTGTTTCCTATTATAATTTGTTATGATTGTTAAGAGCTTAGTCGTTAGGACGAAAGACGCTGATCGTTAAACAAGGCTTACCTGTTCATGTTGGAACCATGGTTTTCTGAGGTTAATGCAGTGCCTTTATTTGCTGTTAGCATGGCTAAATGTTATCATAAGTATCATATTGTGAATATGTCTACAGGAATTGTGATAGTGGAGCCTTGACCAGTGATCAGGGGTCATGATGGGATTCTCAGATAGTTGTAAGGATGTGATTATTTCTTATATAATCATAATAATTAATCAATAAAAAGCAAACACTATTCATTCAGAGTAATGCAGCTTAAGAGGGCTGTTTGACTTATTATACTCATTACGTGTGGTAATTGGCACCTTTCTGCTGGACACACACAATATAAAACAATTGTTACACCACAACACTCTTGTAGGGCAGAAATGAATACGTCGTACCCTAGATGCTACTCAGATAAGCCGAATAGTAAGGAAAAGGAAGCAGGAGAGTGAAGGGCAATAAAACTGGCTGTTTACCTACGGTGCATGACTCTCCACACTGTGGATTGGTGACCCAAGTTTCTGTCATAGGGGAAGTGCGTGTGATCGAGGGGGGAGCAAGGGCATGGGGAGAGAATGAGAGAACGAAAGGGGAGGGGAGCAAACCTGGAGAGAGGGAGCGTGTGTGTGTGTGTGTGTGCAAGAGAGAGTGCGTCAGTGTGACTATCAGGCGAACCCTCACCAGGAAATAACAGTGTTGCCTAGGGATGAAAAACAAACACCAACTATAAGGTTGTGTGTTTTTGCTTTCTGTGCTTTCTGAGTACGCATGAAACCCGGGACCAAAGAACAACGTCTGAGCAGATCCCACTCTCACGGCAGACTCTCGCTGTACTGTATGTTCGGCGTTACTGGTAGCTAGCTTATCAGCACTTACCACTTGCCTCAGATAAGTAGGAGAGAAAGGGGGAAAGAGCAGCCTGGACAGGGAACAACTTCGCGTGCCTTTCTCGTCAGTCTGTTCTGTGAAAACATTATACTTCCTTCAGTAATGCTGACTCGTAAATCAGACACACTCGGTCTGTTTTCTGTACTCACCTATATCAACTCTAGATAATGAACACCAGATTTTAAACTAAGCGCAAAGTTGTTTCACAGAAGCACACTGCGATTAGATGTGGATTTGATGTGATTAGATGTGAGGAGAAGCATCAAAACAGAAACAGTTCCTTTGTTGCTGAACTGTTGCCTCCAATCATCCATCGATTGCAAAGCGCCATATGAGCAGAACATCTGTTGTGCTTCATTGCCCAAAGGAACAGACTACATTTGTAGCATCACTTACATATTAATTTCACTATTTATTTCCAATAGAGGTTGCCGGATATACTTCTCTACTGCTGTAGCTTGCTTTGTTTCTTTTGTGATGGAAAATGCAACCATGGTCTCATTCCACAGAGAATCAGTCCCCTCTTAAGATCACTGCTTGTCTCTTTGAGGCGGCAGAAAGCTTGTTATGGCCTTCATGACAATAGCTTCATTTACAGGCCACTAATAATCTGATAGTAATCCATCTGATAGCTCGTTCTGAATGAAAAGCCTTCATGTACACGTTGGAACAGAGTAAAGTGAGTGAGGCCAATTGGATTTAAATTTCTGTTCTACCGAAAGGGTTGGATAATCTGTTTTAATCTGTTAAATAGAGCAATAATCGGCATGCAACTTTGAATCCGTTTACTTTCAAAACGTTTTTTGTGCACCTTCAGCGCATATTGGCTGCTAAAATGCTGGTCCTGTCCAACGATCATGTATACGCTCTGGGAAATTACAAATGGGCATCCAATTAACATTTCATGTCATGGATTCTGAAGTGGCATAGCTTCCAGGCTATGCATCCACTGATATGTATTTTACACTTGCTGTCTTAGGCAACATTTGGAGCATCCCAGGTCAAATGGTATGTTTTGCTGATTTTCTGAATTGAATAAAAGATATTCAGTCGAGTTCTTAATTTTTATAAGTACACGGTTTCAGTATGTTGGGAGATCAATTTGATAGATACAAATGTCTGGGCACTTTACCAGCTGGCGCACTATTTGTAAGAATAGTTTGAAGAAACATGCCATTAATAAGTTTGATTTCTTTAGCGTTTGTGTTGTAACTTCATTCAGAAAATCAACAAAACATTCCATTTCAACATGATGCCTAAACAACAGTCTGTGGTCAGTCAAATGATATGTTCCTGTGAAAGTAGGCCATTGCTGACCTTGTTGAGGGATAGAAAAGTACTAGAGTCTCTAGTAATAACAGGCTTGACGTTATGGCAAATAATGTATTCAACAATAAATTAAGCAGAGCTTTAAGATAACAGATACAAACATTATAAATCAATACAGAAGTGAATAGAAGAAAAAACATATATGGATGGATGGTAAAAACCAAAATATTTTTCATATGGAACGATCTCTATATAAAGTGTATTTTGGTATAGATGGCATTTATTCAAATTGGCCAGGCTTACAAACTAGTTAGAATTCTTGCTTGCATGTCCAGGTTTGGTATGATTGACATTATTTAGTGTCAGAATTCTCAAACTTGACTTTAAATGCAACGAAAGTGAAAGATTTAGAGAAAACACAAAGTTATTTAAAAATAACATAATTTGTTTAGATTGTCAAAAAACTATTTGCTAAAAGAAAACCAATGATTTACTTTTACATTAAAATCATATAACGTTAGCTCAGACTTGAAAGCAGGAAAATGAGTCAGGGCAGAGTAGAATTAGAGGAAATGCTTTAGAGAAGGTCTGGGAATTTAGTGTCTCTCTGTTGTTTCCTTTAGTATATTGCATCACAAAAATGGTTGTCATGAAGGAACTGGGGCAATTATTATAGGTATTGTAACACAGTGCTCACAAACATTATGGGTTATTTCAAAAGGAATATGATTTTATTTGAATAATCAAGATCATCAGAAAAGCAAATGGAAAAGTCAAATAAAGTTGTTTGCTTAAACAAATGAGCTGCAAACTCAATTATTGTGATTGAGTAGCAAGTGGCACATTTATGGGGGTGAACAGAAATATGTTAAACTGCGCGTGCCCCCACATTGACTGTTCAGTAGGGTGTATGGTCACCCCAAGACTGCCAAAACACACGGCCGGTGATGGGGCATAAACAGGATAAGATTGTCCAGCAGTTTTTGTGGGATACACTTTGTATTCATTTCAAAATATCCCCTAATTTTTGTGAGCAGTGTATTTTAAGTAGCTAAGCCCTTTTCTCAGCTGCACTACACACACATTTATCCCAGTACAAATTCCAATATTGTATGACAATGGTTTTGCGATGTACTTTGTGTGCTTTACTGTGCTGTATTCAATAATGAACACTTGTGGTTTGATTCACACTCAAACAATACTATAACTCTCCTGTTGCCTCCCCCTTTCTCATCACGTTTCCTCTCCTATCCTGGTTGCTCCTCTCAGCTTTTCTCCTATCTGCTCCTCTCCGATTCTGAATCTACGTTGCATCATTGTCAAGCAACATGTAATTTGGAGGGTTTTGTGATTTCCTCCTTGCATCATCATCATATACACACAAAGTTACTTTGTGGATGAATATGGGAGCTGGTTTTGTAAGTAGCAGAGAAAGTTTGTGTAATTTTGCACTGAGCGAGATGGAGAGATACTGTGATGAAATTGAGTGTAACCAAGGGGAGAGGGATGTGAAATGCCTTGGTTTATGAGTGTGTTTGTGTATATGTGTGAAAGAGAGTAGGAGGAAGGGACAGATACTGATGCGACAGTGACTGGTTTAAAAATGTGTGTGCTGGCACATTCTGCTTTGGCTCAGTGACAGGCAACAGGGACTGGATCAATAGCGGAGGATCTTTATGTTCAATTAAATCACCCAATTGATCTTAAGTTCTCTATTGAGCTATCTAATGTTAGGTAGCCTTATTTTTAATTATTATACAAAATCAGTAGCTAGGTTTGCCCAGCAATCCAGTTTAGATCGACTTGTTGTAAAGTGTGCTTGGGTTTTGTGAAAGGCGCTATGTAAGTTAAACAAATCATTCGTATTAATATTACACTGTCAGAAAATTCTGTACAGAGACACAGAGTGCGCTTACATGCACTTAATAATCTAAACATAGTCAGATTTCTGCACTTATCTGACTATTCAAGTGGTCATGCATACAGTATGTTCCGATCTAGAAATCAGATTAAGAAATATGATAGAGAACTGTATTTTAACTCAGTAATTGGATTACTCATAGCATATATACCGAACACGGTTGCTAGATATGCCTATTCTAAAGACTTGGCTTTATTCGGCCTCTTTTATTTCACTGACTGTGATGAATATTTTCTCTGTCAACTCTTAAATTAAACGTGCAACAGAATTAGAAACCACAAAACGACTATCGAATACTTTGTGCAGGCTCGGAAACTGAGTATGTAATAGAGAAGAAATTAGATTATTTAATATTATATTTTGAAGTTTAAATTTTTCTGGAAGATTATTTCCTGTTTGCAAAGAAGAAATCCAATTATTGCCCGAGTCATGTAAACCCAGAGCTTTCCCATTATCTGATGACTCAAGTGCATGTAAACTCGTTGATTGGATTACTGACAATATCTGTACCAATCGGGTTATTAATTGCATCTAAACGCAATCAGTGTCACTATGATGAGTCTTGTCCCTTTTTTAAGGGACCAAGTAAATCGAGTATAGTGTGCCTTAAAAGTAATTTAAAGTACATCTTGACCTCCATTGGACTGGCATAGCTTTGAGGGCACGTTTGCACTTTTTGTACATTGGGGGGGGAAAGGCTATATTATGACTGAATTTAATGGTAGGTGTGTTTTCATTCTCTACATTCTGGACATTAAGTGGTAGAACTAGGCTTCCCAAAGTCACCATAAAGTAGAATAGGGATGATCATACATCATAATGAATTTCTCAGTAATGACTAGACTTTATTTACACTTTCCTTTTATTATCGTGGCGCTTCCCCAACCCTCAAATTTGGTCTGCTCAATTCACACAGTAATTTAGAATGCATTTACATAAACATAATAGTCTGATCCAAAATTCTGTAGGGTCTAGAATCTTAGAAATAAGATAAAGAGTGCTGGATTTTGAGAGTGAGGTTTTTTTCAGTCTGCACATACATGCAAAAAATAGCCCAGAAGGAGCTAGCAGAATCAAATACAGTATTCTAAATATTCTATAATTTCACTTCTTTTTTTGGTTGCTTCCATATAACTGACTGCTTGTTTATGTTTAAGGGATCTAGCAACCCCGGAATTAAATGCCAATAGGAAAAAACTCTGAAATGCAGTTTATGTTTTAGGTAATTAGGATTCATTATTGAATTATTAAGGATTGAAGATGTTTGTCACATCCTTCGGTGAGATTAATGGCTGGTTGAAAAGCAGAAATCCGATTATTGCCCGAGTTATACCCAGAGCTCCATTATCTGATTACCAAAGTGCATGTAAAACCCTTGATCTGATTAGTGGCAAAATCGGGTGCAGTTTTCTGATTATTCAGTGCATGTAAACACACTCAGTGTTGTATTGGCAGGTGTGCGTAGGTTAAGCAAGCTAACACCTGCAAGACAATCTAGAGTTAGCAGAAGAAGCACTACTTCACTAAGCATCACAACGTTCTTTACCTGTCAGCATTTATACTGAGACACTTTGGGTGTAGGGTATAAGCAGTTAAGTGTTATCGGGATTGTAATGCAGTGCTTAAGAGTGGGCTAACTATTGCTGGCTAAGCCTTTGTTTTGCTAAGATTCTAACAATAGTTAAATGACTCTGGTGATGCCATGTGACCAGGTTTACAATTGGCTGAATAGATTTACCTAAAGTGCTGCCCCTGTTGACCCAGGGATGCCTCTCTCTGAACAAAATCAGAACGTGGGAAAAGGCTTGCATGTGTGCTGTAGTTTCTTCTGCTAGCCATTAGTCTCTGACATTACACTTTGATCTTATGTACTGGAAACATATCTTTACTTGTCAAAACAGAACTAAATCAGTAATTGAACACTGCCTATTATATCTGGAATGCTCTTTTTCACTTGTGTATCACTTGTGTATAACTGATTACCATGTATCTATGAATTAAACTTGCAGGACAGTTATCGTGTGTATTCTATTGAAGCACTCAAAACTCACATTTGCACACAAGCAGCAAACCCTGCTTTCATCTGCTGTCCAAAGTAGCATTACCCAGAATTCCTGGCCCTACATAATGCACTCATTCCCAGAAGCAGCTGTCGTAGTAGCCTTGGCAGCTTTTCGCAAGAGTGATCTTTTTTTCCTCTCTCTGTCTCTCGCTCGCGCTGTCTTATGCTTTCTGAGTGATACAAACGGATTAGTGTATAAATTATTAATTAGTAGAAGTGGTAGGGGAATGTGTTTATTCTTACACAAAAGACATTTCTATAAGAGTTGTCGCTTAGAAATGAAAAACTAGACGTTATGCAGCGTTAGATTAAGAGAATTGTCAGTATACAAAGTGTATCTGTGTTTAAGAGACCGAGATTGAGATCCAGTCTACAAACCGTCTTGTACCGCCTTGTACACAAACCTGCCTTATACACTGTTGTGTTGTTGTCTTGAATGAGCGTGGAATACTAGGTCACTCCCTCCTCCCGGTTCTTTTGTGCCATCCATTAACTGCGCGTGTGTGAGAGAGTCTGTGTTTATATGCATTCGTGTTTGAAATGAAGGGCAATATAATGCCGGTTATCTGCTGTTTATACGAACAGTATCCATAAAGTGTAATTGTGTATTCGTGAGGTATTTCTTCAGTATCGATTGTGTATCTATTCATACATTGTTCAATTCACAGCAATTGTAGTTACACCAGATTTACATCATGGAGATTTTTCCATTGAATGTTTCCATTGTTCCTCTGTCACTCATCAACTACACGTGTAGGCACATTTTCCCTTCTTTCAAATTTCTCTCCTGTTTTCCTTCCTCCCTGCCTTCCACCCACCCTCCTTTTTTTGCATATGATCCCTATAATTTCTCTCTCTCTCCTCCTCTGTTGTAGTTACTCACACACTTACTCTGTCTGACTCTCATTTTGGCTCGTTTTTTTGTGGTTACATGTGTTTGTATGTGTATTGCACAAGGTCAGGGAGAGGATCTCTATGGTAATGGGTGCGCTTAGCGGAAGAGGGGTGTCAGTTTGCACATCCACACTAACAGATTGCGGCTCAGGGTTCATTGAGTAACCTGATAGTGCCCAAACATTATACGTTTCAAGCCGAGGTTAGAGAATGACTCTGGTTACAATCGCGCTTACACAATCTTCCCATGTATGGCACAGTCCATTGAGCACTGACCACATGACCCGCTGTGACCAAGGGGTCACTAGGGGGGTGGAGTCAATGTAATTGCTTTAGCTGATTAATAGACATAGTGCTATTTCCCACTTCCCATTTAACAGCGTTTTCATTTACCAATTGATTTGAGAGCTTCTCAGATAAATAACTCTAATTATAGGCTTGTTCTCGTTGTGAGGCATTGCATTACTGAACATGAGCATAACTGCGTAAAAACGCCTGCGTGATGAGATTGCTGTCCAAGCAGTCACCATATCCGGTTAGCATGCTAAAGTCCAAATGTCGGAAAATCCATGCTCTCTGTCTGTGGAGGTGTTCGTTTGAGGGAAGTTTACAAATAGCTCTGGCCACAGAAAATGAATGGAAAGTCAACAGGGCTGTGTACGAACGAGAATGTCTTTTGGAAAATATCTTTTGACCACTAATGTGTGAAAGCTGACAAAATGCTGTTGACCATAACATGACAGAGAACATGGACTGTGTTTTTGTTACACCACTGTATTTTTATAGTGAACTTTTTAACCTTTTTGTGCTTTTTGAAATACCTTTCTAATTGTTTGGGATTCCAGACATTCCAGTGGTACATGAATTACTAAATAAACCACCAAATTTTCTCGTTTCCTTTTTTTCCAAATTGTTGCTTCTGACAACCCGAGTAGCTTCTATGACGAACAGCTACCAACTTGGGGAGGGTGTCAACAGGCATTGCTTTTCCCATGATACCTAAAGCCAACCACGTCTGCTTTTGTAACCGGTGAAACAGGAAAGCACTTTCTGCCCTTTTTCCCATACATGAGTCCATGAACCCTTGTGGTTGACCAATATTGCTTTGATTAACAGAAAAGACAGCAATGCCATTTCTCCTACCCAGGTAGTAAGGCTGTTAGGTAATCTTGGACTCCCAGCGCTGATCACATCATCAGTCTCTCACTAATAGGGTGAACACTTTACTGGTTTTGACTTAATTATATTCATCAGACAGAACATGATTGAGGTCCTTGTGTAGCTGTAAACTACACACAGATAGGCCAAAACAATACAACCACCTAGTCTATGGCAGCGTTTAGGTACTAGCATGTGTCAAAATCAAATGCAATGTATACATGGAGCAAGAGTTTTTCAGCAGAATATTGTGCAGAGCGTCACACCCCTGTCCCTCCAGGTACTTGTCCTCTTCCCACAGTGTACACCCAGTGTCCTCATTTGCCCAGGAGAGCGGCTCAGTAGGTAACCTCACAGCAAGTTGGTCCTGGGTTCAATCATAAGTAGATGTGTCCTTTCTGTGTGGAGTCTGCATGTCCTCCCCAAGTCCCATGGTTTTACTCTGGGTGTGCTGAAGTAAGACACAACGAGGACACAGGGATCAAAGGATCTTTTTTTGCTGCCAGGCAGCGGTGCTACACACTGAGCAGATAGTGGCATTGAATCCAGACAAAGAAAGCACTTATCCTATTAAATGGTGCACATGTAACCAGCTGTCAACATAGTGTAAAACAAAATAAGAGTCCAAACTTTTCATTCCAATGACAGTTATGTGCCATTAAACATCTGCATTATGTTCTATGAAACAGGATGTTAATAGAAATGAATGTTGACCAGACATTTCCAAAGTCGCATGGTAGTTTAGATATTTTGTACATAGGGATTTAATGTAAACAATAATATTGTTTAAAACACATTTAGGAAACATTTAATACAGCATTGTATTATAAAATTGAACACTTAATATTAACTCAAACAAAAATGTTTTTTTTTTTGGTTGTTTTCGGCCTGTGATTCTCTTTTCTTTTTCTTTCATACTAGTTTTCTGTCATTCATACATGATTTAGACAGATTTAAGACCGATCACTATGTCACTATGTCTCTGTAATATATCCCAGACCTTGACATGCTCAGCTTTAATCATCAATGTTATGCACTATTTAATCTGCAAGTGTCCATAATGTTTGACTTCTCAGTATATACATCAGTGTTGTGTTAACTTACCCGGGATCCTAAACTAACCAAATTTATAATCGACAAATGACTTTGGAAACATGTCAACAAGTTACAGTTGTTGTGTTTTGGACAATTAAGTGTTTCCAGAACACCAAGCAGATCAATAATACAGACGTATTCTACATACAGGCCTGTTCCAAACCAGATCTACATTCAGAATAACGCAAGATTAATTCAGTGCAAAGGCTGTTGTGAAACTGCTGGTTGTCCCTGTGCAGACTATTGACAGCACATCCATATGAGTTGAGTAGATATCGCCACATTAGGAGAATTGTAGATCTTGGTTTTTTTTTTCTTCATTGATTTATTTTGAGAGAACATGGGAACGGCGAGCAGGAAATGCTCATTTGGCAGAGATATATGCTCAAGTGCATGCCACTGCTACAGCCCTCACACAGCACTGGAGACAAAGAGACTAGCTGTGTGTGTGTGTGTGTGTGTGTGTGTGTGTGTGTGTGTGTGTGTGTGTGTGTGTGTGCGTGCGCGCGTGTGTGTGTGTGTTTATATACATATGCGTGTGTGTGCGTGCGTGTGTGTATGTGTGTATATATATATATGCGTGTGTGTGTGTGCGCGTGTGTGTGTGTATGTGTATATATATGTGCGTGTGTGTGTGTGCGCGCCTGCGCCTGCTTTCCTCACTGCTCACTCGCTGTGTTTTCTCTCCGCTCTGCAGCAATTATGTTCTCCTCAGAATGTGAACTGCAGGGATCTGGAGGGACGCCACTCGACCCCGCTACACTTCGCTGCCGGCTACAACCGGGTAGCCGTGGTGGAGTATCTGCTGCACCACGGCGCCGACGTCCACGCCAAAGACAAAGGGTGAGCGAGAGTCCGGGTCATTTACCTACAGGGTCACGGCCGGACCGTCGTGTTGTCTGGAAATGGATCGATTAAATATCTTATTTATTTATACATTTTTATTTACGACCACGAAACAGAAACGACTGGGCCTCCACCCAAGCAGGTCGGGTCCCTTTTTTGAGTCTTGGTTCCTCCCAAGGTTTCTTCCTTCTACATTCATGGATTTTCCTTGCCACTGTCGCCCTAGGCTTGCTCAATTAGGGATTGGGGTTTTAAGATCATATAAGATTATAAAGCTGCTCTGAGACAATGCTCCGTTATAAAAAGCTCTATAGAAATAATTTTAACTTTAACTCTATGGAAAATGCTCTTCATTTTTTTTTCTTATGCTTAATAAGTATCATTTTTTGCTGGACCTCATTTTATTTGTTTATAAACGTGTTCCTGCATTACAGGCCTTTACGGATTTCAAAATAAAGTCGGGACGGGGCCATTTAGGGCTAGTAATGTGGTTAAAAAAAAAAAACAATGATGTGAGGTGGTTGTAATCGTGGTTTGGTTACAAAGCAGCATCCAGGAACCCAAATATGATCAGAGGAACTCGTTCAGTTTCTCACCGAATGTTTAAAGCGATGCTCCTTAAAGAAATGGCGGAAGAGATTCGGATATTTCAGTTGGAAAATTCATGGAAAAATGTTACTCTGACATCTCGGTGTACTTTTCTGCATTAATGCTGCATCACAGAAGCGTAAACGACCTTTAACCAAGGGTCCGGACCCCGACTCCGACCCCGTACCGTGGTAGAACCTGGGGTTTGGACTATGGACTTTTTTTTTTTTAATTTCGTCTTTGGTCCTAAGAAGCTCCGTAATCCTGATTGGTCTGAGCAGGATCCATGGTTCCAGGGTGACGGTCCATCCTAGATGCCCTCCCAGCCCAGAGAAGTGGGCGGAGCTTGTGGGCGTGGTTATAACACGAGGCTTGTTTTTTATACAGTAAAGTTTTAAGCGGTATTTGTGAACGTAACTCTGTATTATAGAGCTTGATAAAGGTTTGCTAAAAATCCCTCACCCATGTGCTCCTAAGAGACGGTTCTGAGGGAGC
Source organism: Parotocinclus spilosoma (assembly GCA_033117975.1). Taxonomy (NCBI): domain Eukaryota; kingdom Metazoa; phylum Chordata; class Actinopteri; order Siluriformes; family Loricariidae; genus Parotocinclus; species Parotocinclus spilosoma. Next base: position 5,561,711 of record JAVSBV010000055.1, read on the forward strand.
GCCGAGTGATCACCCCTCTTCAGTTTAGGCTTTTTAGGACTGAAATTCCTCCAGATTCTGAATGGTTTAATCACATTATGCTCTGTAGAGACAGAAATATTTACAGTAAATTTAGTTTCTTCTTGATTTTGGAGTGTGTTCTCACAGGCTGTGTGTGTGTGTGTGTGTGTGTGTGTGTTCTCGTAGAGGTCTGGTGCCGCTACACAACGCCTGTTCGTACGGACACTACGAAGTGGCCGAGCTGCTGGTGAGACACGGAGCGTCCGTTAACGTGGCCGATCTGTGGAAGTTCACGCCGCTGCACGAAGCCGCTGCCAAGGGCAAATACGAGATCTGCAAACTGCTCCTGAAGGTAGGGCACGTCACACACACACACACACACACACACACACAGACACACAGACACACACACGCAGTGTATATAAACAGGCCGTTAATAAGAGATAGCAGAGCGGCGTTTGAGAGCGAGTTTTAATTTCCACTCGGCATTTCGACGCCGTTTTCTTTTCATAGTGATTTATATTTATAGTGGTCCATGATTTATTTTGATGAAGGCGCACCCCTGTACCAATAAAGCACTGCCCGGGCTCGGCACGTTTAATTAAGCCTTGGTGAAATGGCGTCTTTCTCACGAGTCAGGTGTTCAAAAGCATTAAATAATAATAAATAGTGACTCCCTGGCCTCTTGTATTTCTGCCTGCCTTTAATGTCTCGTCTCTTAACGCCTCTGAGCTTTAACGTGTCTTTTTCATGTTCGAAATCTAAAAAAAAAACAAGGACACGAGCTTAGACGAGTGCGGGACGCTCGAGTTTGTGTTTTTATGATCCTGAACAGACTAGAATGTTGTTTAATGTAATAAAAAAAAAAAAATTAAAACGTTCATCCAGTCACCGTGAGTTTTATCGTTATCATTCTCCAGCCTTTCAGCTTTATTCCAACACAGGTTATATTTAACACCCATGTTTTTGGAGTCACCCTGTGCTTATGCTGTAAGCTATGGACGAGCTTTTCTGCCCGGCAACCGAGCTCTGATTGGTCAGATTTATTTAAGACCAAGATTAGAACAGACTGGGATTAAAAATGTCACGCAGGTCTGATGCTCCGAAATGTTTTCAGCATGGTGCCGACCCCACCAAGAAGAACCGGGACGGGAACACGCCGCTGGACATGGTGAAGGAAGGGGACACCGACATCCAGGACCTGCTGAGAGGAGACGCCGCCCTGCTGGACGCCGCTAAGAAAGGCTGCCTGGCTCGAGTGCAGAAACTCTGCAGCCCCGAGAACATCAACTGCAGGGACACTCAGGGGCGCAACTCCACCCCCTTACACCTGGCAGGTGGGTTACAGGGGCAGTCCCCAAATCCCGTAATCCCCCTGCCGCCCCAGTCAAAATGTCACCGAGATTACCGTTACCCCTGAATAATGGGAGGGGGGAGTGGTCTCAATCTGTCTCACATTCTTTCACTGTCTATTTGTTGCTGTCTCTGCCAGATTTTATCCATCTCTCTGTCTTTGTCTCTGTCTCTCTGTCTCTCTGTCTCTCTCTGTCTCTCTGTCTCTCTCTGTCTCTCTCTCTTTCTCTCGGTCTCTCGCTCTCTCTGTCTTTCTTTCTCTCTGTCTCCTTCTTTCTCTCTCTCTCTCTGTCTCTCTCTCTGTCTCTCTGTCTGTCTCTCTCTCTCTCTGTCTCTCTCTCTCTGTCTCTCTGTCTCTGTCTCCTTCTTTCTCTCTCTCTGTCTCCTTCTTTCTCTCTCTCTGTCTCTCTCTCTCTGTCTGTCTGTCTGTCTGTCTGTCTCTCTCTGTCTGTCTCTCTCTCTCTCTCTCTCTCTCTCTCTCTGTCTCTGTCTCCTTCTTTCTCTCTCTCTGTCTCTCTCTCTGT
>JAVSBV010000055.1:5574363-5584406 GCA_033117975.1 Parotocinclus spilosoma
GTAGTAAATGGAAATGTTAGGCAAAGACCTGTAGGTGGCAGTAGAGGGCTGGGGGAGAAACTCGGGAGTTTTCGGGTTGTGAAGCCAGAGACGAAGAGTTTCTTTGGTAACCACGGATATTACACATTTCTGTTTTCGCTCTCACGTTCTTTGGTCCGATTAAGCGGAATTTTGGTCCAAATAAGCGAATAACATACAAATACAAATACAGTATTTCTTATCCTCGTTGTTCTTTTATTAAACTTGAAACACTTGCCAAAAACGGAGAGAAATTTAAACGATAGCGCTTTTATTATCTCGTTCTGCTTTTTAAGGCTGCAATTCTCCTTTCTGTCAGCAGGTGTCCTAAGGGGTTGCTTGTACTAGTTTTCTGTCGTTCAGACTCGAATTGGATGAATCTCTTTTTTTTTTTTTTCTTAAGACCTCTGCTTTTAAATCTGTACGGGGTTAAAAAAAATAATATAGTAATTATGGTTTTCTTTAAATGCATTGTCCTTTAATTTTCTCTTTTGTTTATTTAAGCTGTTACTATAAATATCTATAATATATCATGTCTAGGCTTCCCAAAAAGGCTGTGTTTTGGAGTTTTTAAGTTCTGATCCTCCCAAGGTTTCTTCCTTGTAACATTTAGGGACTTTCTCCTTGCCACTTTCGCCGTAAATGTAGCTGCTTTGAGAAACCGCGCGAACTTTTGCCGCGATCAAAGCTCAAACCGGGTTTCCTAGCTGATCTGCTCGTGACTTTTGTTGTTGTGTAGATCACCCTGGACGTCCTGGCTGACATGGGCCACGAGGAGCTGAAGGAGATTGGCATTAACGCGTACGGGCACCGCCACAAGCTCATCAAAGGCATCGAGAGACTGCTGGGCGGTCAGCAAGGTGAGAGCGACGCGTTCAGCCGTGCCATGCTCTGTTCAAACCGTCCTGTCAGAACCGGGTCACCGCAAGCATGTGTCTGTGTGTGTGTTTGTTACAACGTGGCAGGTGCCAACCCATACCTGACGTTCCACTGTGCCAGTCAGGGCACCGTCCTGATCGACTTGGCGCCCGACGATAAAGAGTTTCAGTCTGTAGAAGAGGAGGTGAGTGCACAGCCCCGAGCTTTGATCCCGGAACGATCCCATGCCTCTTATGTTCTTTCGTCCTAATTATTTTAACATCACAGAGGCAAAACGGCGACGTTTAGGAACGAAACGGGCGCCTCTCGTCAGGTTTATCATCCCGCCCCGGTTTGCTGCGGCGCCACGACGATGAATAATTAAGCGATTCCTGTGTGAATGTAAACATAAACAGTATTTTGGACCGTGAAATTGGTTCCAGCGGACCGGGCAGTGAGTCCTGTTTCTCCGTTTCAGCTGCAAAGTACAATCAGAGAGCACAGGGACGGGGGCAACGCAGGGGGCGTCTTCAGCCGCTACAACATCCTCAAGGTGAGAAGGACAAAAACAAAAAAACAAAAACAGCAGCACTGCTGGAACTTCTGTTTATTAAGAGGATAAGAGGTGACGTACCTGCTGTGTGTGTGTGTGTGTGTGTGTGTGTGTGTGTGTGCGCGCAGATCCAGAAGGTGGTAAATAAGAAGCTGAGGGAGAGATACTCACACAGACAGAAAGAAATCTCAGACGAGAATCACAACCACCATAACGAGCGCATGCTCTTCCACGGTACTCTTTGTTTTTTAATTTATTTTTATTATTAATTATATATATATATATATATATAGTTATTTACATGATTTGGAGGTTGTTGTAGAACCAGTAGGTGGCTCTGCGTAACGGTTAGGATCATTTGGTGATTAGCCCAGACTTTTTTTGCGGATTTGCCGACGATCATATTTAAAGAATACCAAAAAAAACCCCCACCTTTTTTTTTTTTTTTTTTTTCTCGGGTCCGCCTCAGCACCAATGGTTAAAATAAAAAAATATATTATTTTTAGCATTTTAGAGCCAACGGTTTATTTATTTATTTTTTTCCAGATTCACTTTAATTTAATTGTAGGTTCAATAAATTTTACTTTTAAATCGAATGCTTTTTTTCTTCCTCCTTCCTTGTATCGATTCCACATGGAAATTGAAAAGTGCTGAAAAATAAAGATTTATTTGTATTTTTTTTCCTCCCTCCTCAGTAAATTCTTAAGTAGGAACATCCGAGGAACAAGAAATTAAAAAATTGCCTTAGTAGAGGTGCGTTGAAATTAAAGATTTTATTTTCCCATGGATTTTCATTCATTTTTTCACCATTGCGTGATTTTAAATAGCCTCGATGCATTTATTTTATTTCTGGGAAAAAACCCAAAAATGTATCAGACATGAAACATACATTATAAAATCATTATCGAATTTTGTTATGTAATTTAAAACATTTTAAAACGTCCAGAAATGAACAAATTCAAGAATTACAGGGTTTGGTGTCCCCATTGTCTCGGGGGTTAAATAGGTTGATATAAATGTACGTGTTTGTTTTTTTTTCACGTTTTACTACTTTGACTCTTGCTGGTTTTAATCGTTTTATTTGCCGTCCAGTAAGAGCTTTTAAAACTTTGTGCTGAATTTTAGATCTCATACAGAAATGCTTTCGTCCTAATCGTAGCTTCGGTCTCTTAACGTTAAGTAACGCAGCCTCGTTAACCAGGATTACAAAGAGAGCGCCCCTTATAGGAACTAGGCAGCAAGGGCACTCACTAGGGAATGAGACAGATCCCCTGGCACACTCATAGGCTCCTAAATGAACATCCAATCTGCCTAAATTAAAAAATGAGTTTTAACACCAACTTCCAGTGACTCTGATATAAAAGAAAGGTCAGCCGAGTCTGAAGAAGCTTACTGGTTTTTTTGGGAGGGTAGCAGCCCAGGAACCATTTCTTTTTTTTTTTTTTTTTTTAAGGGGAACAGGTTAATATATGCTAAAGCACACAAATGTTGGACCAGAAGAGCGACAAATCCAAATTTGTGGGTCCAGTTGCCAACAGTGTTATATATGGTGGCCTAATATTTTTGCACACTGCTATATATAATTGGCCACTTTCCTAATAAAGGCCCTCTTCCCCTTCACCTTGTTCAGGCTCCCCCTTCATTAACGCCATCATCCACAAAGGCTTTGATGAGAGACACGCCTACATCGGGGGCATGTTCGGAGCCGGGATCTACTTCGCCGAGAACTCGTCCAAGAGCAACCAGTACGTGTACGGTATCGGCGGTGGCACCGGCTGCCCCACGCACAAGGACCGCTCCTGCTACGTCTGTCACAGGTACACGTTGGGTGCAGTTGGGTGTACATGACCAGCGGGTGGCGCCGTGGTGTCCTAACAGTCTGCTGGATTTGGAATTGCGCAGGCAGATGCTGTTCTGTCGAGTGACCCTGGGGAAATCCTTCCTGCAGTTCAGCGCTATGAAAATGGCCCACGCTCCGCCGGGACATCACTCGGTCATCGGGCGGCCCAGCGTCAACGGCCTGGCGTACGCCGAATACGTCATCTACAGGGGGGAACAGGTGAGAGGCGCTCCCAAATCAGAAATCAAAAAGGAACGCCTTTTGCTGAATGTAGAATCACTAATCGTGGAGAAAATCTGTCTCTCTGTCTTTCTGTCGCTGTCTCCTTTTTTCTGTCTCTTTCTGTCTCCTTTTTTTCTTTGTCTGTCTATTTGTCTCTCTCTCTCAATTTCAATTCAAATTTTTTTCAATTTTCTCTCTCTTTCTCTGTCTCTCTCTCTCGCTCTCTCTCTCTCTGTCTCTGTCTCTCTCTTTCTCTCTCTGTCTCGCTCTTTCTCTCTCTGTCTCGCTCTTTCTCTGTCTCTCTCTCTCTGTCTCTGTCTCTCTCTGTCTCTGTCTCGCTCTTTCTCTCTCTCTCTCTCTCTCTCTGTCTCGCTCTTTCTCTCTCTGTCTCGCTCTTTCTCTCTCTGTCTCGCTCTTTCTCTTTCTCTGTCTCGCTCTCTCTCTGTCTCTGTCTCTCTCTCTCTGTCTCTGTCTCTCTCTCTCTGTCTCTCTCTCTCTCTGTCTCGCTTTCTTTCTCTCTCTCTCTGTGCAAGGGCAGCCTCATTTCCTTGTACCATGACTGTCCCATTCTGATATAAGTTTATTGTTAGGAATCTACTGTCTGATTCTTTCTCACAATTTGTTAAAATGTAGATCTGATGACCTTTACAAATCCAATGTTTTAGAACTGGATTGCTGGATTTGTCTTTAATTAGGCTGCTGTTTTTGAATAAGATTACTGGATTGTCTCTCTGTGTTTTTAGTCTGTGTTGCTGTTTGTTTTCTCTGAGAGTGTCTGAGTAGCTTGGGGGCAGAGCTCTGCTGCTGCTGCCATGCTCATACAATGTATCAGGTATTTTTTAATAATTTAGTAATGGTTTTAGTAATTTAGTAATGGTTTGTCTGTATTTTTAATGCTTTAAAGTTAATTAATCTATGTAATTGATATGTAGCTGCTTTCTTACCATTAATGTTGAGATGAACACACAGATTTGTGCTGCTGTAGTGAATCCCGTCCCTCTGTCTCTTGTGCTGAACTGATCTGTTTTCTTTTTTTCTTTAATGTTCCTGTAGCTGATTTATTTCTTATTAAATCCAACAGGATATATTTCCTTTCTCTTGTCCTTCTTCCTTTCTTCCTCTTGTATATTCAAAATTTTGTCCTCTTCTTTTTCCTGCTGTGCTTTGTTACACCAGCTATGCTTCTGTGCCACATTTAATAATAGATGTTTAAAAGTAATGAATTTATGTTTAATATTGAATTATACTTTGATTTTGAATATTTTCGAAGTATTTTCTAAGTTTTATCTCATTTTAAAATTCATGGAAAGTTGAGGAGCTCATGTGAAGCATGTCCTCTCCCTCTCTCTCTCTCTCTCTCTCTCTCTCTCTCTCTCTCTCTTACACTTCCTCTGTACCTTCTCCTTGCTTCTCTCATCTTCTCTCATCTCTTCATCATGCTCTCTCTGTCGCGCTCTCTGTCTTCGTCCTTCCTCATCTCATCTTCCTCCTCTTTTATCCGGCAGGCCTGTCAGAATGGAAACTCACAGCATCTGGAGCATCTGCTGTTCTACGGCGCTGACTCGTCATCCCAGAATGCCTCAGGAAACACCGCCTTACACATATGCGCTTTGTACAACAAGGTAAAGTCACGTCTGATCGGTTGTGACTCTTATAAAGGCGTTGTTTTTCGGGTTAATGGTAGTATCTTTCATTATACCTGTTTGTTATGATTCTTCTAAACGTACCTGTTTGTAAGTTGCTTAATGATCAGTTTATATACTGACAGCCTTAAAAGAATTGGCACCTTTTTGCCAAAGACGGGTATAAAAATCAAAAGAGGATGTTATGTAGGTACACCACTGTTCTGGTTACCCCAAGGAGCAATGGGAACCCTGATCCTGCCAAAGAGAGGTCTGTTGGTTATGAAGTTGCATTATGGGACACTGCCACCCAAAGTCCAGTGAAGTTCTGTGGCACCAAACTTAAAGAAATATGCTTTCCTGGCAAAGAAAAGGTCTGAAGTGATTACTGAGGTCATTTTGAGATCCATACATTTTCAAGTTTCAGTGGGCAGACGCTGGATTATCTCCAGTATTACCAGGGTTTAGTGCTTAGGTCTCCTCATGGTGGTGCTCCGTCTGTGGCTGCCACATGCCCAGACCAGTGGTGCTCCCTAACTACGCTATGACAGAAATCAAACATCTGATTATATTTAATGTGAAATAGAACATGAGGATTTCATGATGTAATAGTTTAGATCGTCTGCATCATATTGTTTGGTTTTAAAACACTTATTCGAAAATTTAAAAAGAGCAATAGCATGTTCTTTTCTGTCTTCAAGACTGTAGTTCACTTTTCTCTGTCTGTCTGTCTTTATCTGTCTGTCTTTCTACGTCTGTCCCTCTCTGTGTCTCTCTCTTGCTCTCTCTCTGTTTCTCTTTCTGTCCGTCTGTCTCTGTCTCTTTCTTTTTTCTGTCTGTTTCTGCCTCTATATGTTTCCATAAAGTTAAGTTCAAGTAAAGATTTTTCTAAAAGTCTGAATCCAATTGAGACTTGGTCATGTTCAAATTTGGAATTATTCTTTTTTAATTATTTCCATATTTTATTCATTTACACTGTGTTGCTATAGTTGTATATTCTCTATGTTATTATACTTATAATAGTCTGCATGTTGTTGTATTTTACTATAGTTATATTATTTAGTTTTTCTAAACAACTCTAAAAGTATTAATTAGGTGACTTAATTAATTCTTACATGTATCATCTAAGCCACCTGAGCAGGTCAGGTCTCTTTTTGAGTCTTTGGTTCTCCCAAGGTGTCTTCCTTATAACGTCTAGGGTGTTACCAGTCAGATGACTTTTTCTTCAAATGATGGCTGCGCAATCTGAAGCTGTCTGTACACAGTCTGCAGAAAAGCTGTACAGTGCGTTCTTTTGCCAGGTACAGCAGTTTCTCAGCAGTCTCCAGAGTGCGATTTCTCAGGTTATGGAGGGAAAAAGCTCATGATGAAGCTGCTCTGTGTGGTCTTTACATCATTAGCAGAACAAAGCAGGAGATTAATGTTACACAAACCTACTGCTGGAAGCTGAACTCACCTCTGGATCATGCTTGTGTAGATTAGGAGTGGAATTGATGGTCTATTTTAACTGGTTTGTGCCCTAAGCCTTAAGAAAAGGAGCCATTCTTTTATTAAGAATGTTTCTGGTTGTACAGCTAATCCCTATCCAAATAATACTTTCTCCCAGTATTCAAATCCATCACAGGAATGGGTTTCAAAATTCACCCGTTACACCATTTAAAAGTTAAATATAAAACTTTCTGTCTATCTCTGTATCTTTTATAAAACTTGAAACACGTACTGGACACGAAAACGTCAGCAACGTTGCTGTGTTAGTTATACGTTATACTGTTTAGTTTTCCATCATTCAGACGTGAATTAGATGTATATAAGACCGTTTTTACCGATTCTGCTCTGGCAGACGTTAAGCGGCGCTTATCATGTACTTCTTTACCAATGCGAGTCACATAGAATTAATCCAGATCAGGCTCAGCCTGAAATCTTATTTAATTCATTGTTGATTTGCATGTTGTCCCTTTAAATGTTTGTGTTTGTGTTGTTCAGGAGAGCTGTGCACGGATCCTGCTTTACCGTGGCGCTAACAAAGACATAAAAAACAACAGCGGACAGACGCCATTTCAGGTGAGAGAACCCGTGCAACATTTATACATAAACAGGTGATGTTGTGGAGGGGTTAACGTGGTGTTCTGACATAATAAGTGACATGGAAAGGATAAAAAAAGGATTTGTTTGCTACTTTTAAGTGCAACGTGACAAACAGGGTGGGTCAAAACTGGCACTGAAACACGATCAGGATTTACTGGAAGGAATCAGAGTCAATCAAGCTTCATCTGCTTTTGATAGATCATCTTTAGGAGACAATTTAAACTGTTCTGTAACTGGGCAGACTTTAAGTTAAAGCTCGGCTGCTTTCTCACACACTTTTAGTTTCCGTTGTGCTCAATATTGTACACTGTCTTCTGATCGTTTGTTAGAAGGGAAGTAGAAGGTCAAGGTAGAGGGGAGATACCTTCAGAAAGCTCAGTGCAGCGCTTGACCACTAGGTGGAGACAAAGTTGCACAGATCAACCTGGCTCAACTTGATCTGGAGCTCAGTTTCCCAGAACTACCTTGGTAAGGCAGACAATGCCTTTGAGTGTTGCGGTGCCTTTGTAGAGGTGTATGCAGGATAATATTTTTTAGACCATTGTTTGTACCTTCTGTGTGCTCCTAGAATAAAAAAGGGAAGAGATTTTGTTTCTATAGTATAGGACACAGAGGCGATCCCCATTACAGAAAAAACATCTACATCTGCTAACTTGGATTATAAGAAGATGTCTGCTAATGCAACAGTTGACTTGATTTTTCAGTCAACAAAAATGACCTTTTTAAACCATTCACGTGTGTGTGTGTGTGTGTGTGTGTGTGTGTGTGTGCGCACCAGGTGGCTGTGATGTCTGGCCATTTTGAGCTGGGAGAAATCATTAAAAATCATCGGGATTCAGATGTGGGTGAGTCTGAGGATCATGCAACTGAAAATCTAGAATTTGGAATGCCAGAATTTAATACACACGTTTGTCTTGCTATCCTTGTGAGAACACCTACCCCTAAACCCAACCCTAACCGTAACCAAGGTAACCTAACACATGTCTTTTAGCTCTAAAAGTTTCAGGTTTTCCTATCATTGTAAGGAGATTTGGTCCTCGCAAATATAGCAAGACACACACACACACACACACACACACACACACACACATACAGGCAAGCATCTGTAATGTCAGCAATACAGTCCAGTAAATCAGCACATACTACAATAAAAAACGTGCACAATGGTGTGTTGTTTTTTTTTTAGTTCCATTTTTGGAGTCGCCCAAGTTTGCACCCCAGAGGCGGGAGAGTGTGGGGCGCACCCTGGCACCTCCCCACCCACACCCCTTCCTCAGAGCCAACAGCGATAACAGTATGAATGTCCCAGAGTGGATGGCTTTCCCCAACTCGGCCTCACCTAACATCGTCTCTGTACAGGTACAGCAGCGTGTGTCTGTGTGAGTGAGTGAGTGTGTGAGTGTGTGAGTGTGTGAGTGTGTGAGTGTGTGAGTGTGTAAGTGTGTGAGTGTGTGAGTGTGTGAGAGTGTGTGAGTGAGTGAGTGAGTGAGTGTGTGTATTTTAATTTGTGTGTGTGTGCAGGAGTGAGTGAGTAAGTGTGTGTGCGTGCGCACGAGTGAGTGAGTGAGTGAGTGAGTGTATGTTAGTGTGTGTGTGCACGAGTGAGTGTATGTTAGTGTGTGTGTGCACGAGTGAGTGAGTGAGTGTGTGTGTGTGTGTGTGTGTTGTGTGAGTGCATTAGTATGACTGTATGTAACGTTCTAATACAGATTAATCAGAGATTATAACATTTATAATATTATAGATATTATAAAGTCGTAATATAGATTTAAATTAATATACATATGATTTTATATTATTAAATTGTATATTAAGTTTTAATATTTGTATTTATTTTATATGTATTATCTTTATGAATTTATATGTATGTTTTTATTTATTTATGACAGATTATTACAATTTTATTTTTATTTATAAAAAAATATTGCAAAAAAACAAAAACAAAAAATGTTATATATATATTTTTGTGTGTGTGTGTTAGGGTCTTAAGCATGGTGGCACACTGCGCAGCTCCAGCAGTCCCCGTGGAGCCCGAACTCGCTCCCCATCCCGAGGCCGATCCGGAGAGAGAGACGACCGCAGCAGACAAAGCCGGAGACAAGGGTGAGCCACAACTACACAACACCGCATCCAATCAGTCTACATTGTAACACGCACAGGTTGGGACAGAAACACACATACACTGTTACACAATATCACACATTTAGACCCAAACTGACACAACATCACACAAAGGTACACAAACTAAACTGGAGAGAGAGTACCATGACATCAAACAATTACGCAACTTCTTACCCTTATACTCACAGCCAGACAAAAAGAGGTGACTGCAACAGACGGAGCCAGAGAGAAAAACATTCAAACATACACACACTCGTACTAAACAATCACACATAAACTTTCACACAACATCATATTACACAAACTACGAGAGGCAGTGATGAGTGAGAGAGAAACAGACAAAATACACATGCAATATAACTCGCAATTAATTACACCACACCATATTACATATTCTACACAACTATACGTGATAGTAGGACATCACACACAAACCTCACACTCATAACCTAACATACACAACTGCACACAGTATATAAAGACATGTGTTTATGCAGTGTACACAAAAAACGCATCAAGAAGGAGTTGTTTTTATAGAGCAGTAGGGGGAAGGGGTTTGGCGCTCTCTTGTGGCAAGACTCAGTGTCTACACATATGTACAGCACATGGAATTACACTGGTCAATGTGTGCGCGTGTGTGTGTGCGTGTGTGTATGTGTTGGCAGGCCGGGTTTGATCAGTTCACAGGGCCTGGCTCCAGGTCAGCGCCGGCGTTTGTACAGTG
>JAVSBV010000055.1:5684680-5716049 GCA_033117975.1 Parotocinclus spilosoma
GGTTCCTCCCAAGGTTTCTTCCTTCTACTTTCAGGGATTTTCCTTGCCACTGTCACCCTAGGCTTGCTCAATTTGGGGTTGGGATTGGGATTTGGGATCACAATGACAGAATGGTTAAAACTTTAAATATCTCATTCTTGTTTCACCAGGACCCCTAGGTCTAGTAAACTAACATTATGGCTCGATACTGCCACCAGCTGTTCAGTTACGAGTTGGTCGTGATTAATAGACAATAAATCCAGCTCTCAAACAGACCTATTCAAATGATCCTGACCAATTTTCCCACCCATGTGATGTAGGTTTCCTCCTGGTACTCTAGTTTCCTCCCACACAGACAGGGTTAATTGGTCGGTCTAAACTTCGCCTTACAAAAGCTTGCTCAGATCCTGAATAGCCAGTGATGCTGATGTGAAATTAAGTACACAAATATTAAATAGTAAATATACTTTAGGAATGCTGGATTGAAATGACCACTCTGCTTCTCTCAGCCCAGTGATTCACCCACTCTCAAAGTCCGTCAACTGACCGGAGCACTTTTACGCCCCCTTGTGACAAGGATTACACCTGTAATAATTTACATATCTCCCTGTGACAGAACTGCATGCCAAATTTGGCAGCAAGCCCACATTTCTGAGTGATTTATTTCTTTATTGTTGTTACTAAATAAAAGGTATATATAATATATATAAGGTATATAAAGGTATATATGAAAAGGTACTGGACTCTGGACCTTATGGTCTGTGGTAGCCTAGCGATTAAGGTCCTGGACTCTGGACCTTATGGTCTGTGGTAGCCTAGCGATTAAGGTCCTGAACTCTGGACCTTATGGTCTGTGGTAGCCTAGCGGTTAAGGTCCTGGACTCTGGACCTTATGGTCTGTGGTAGCCTAGCGGTTACGGTCCTGAACTCTGGACCTTATGGTCTGTGTTAGCCTAGCGGTTACGGTACTGGACTCTGGACCTTATGACACTAAATGATAAGTATCATAATATGATACTTGAAGCCTATGATTGAGTGCCTCAGTACTGTCGCCCTCTGCTGGCCACCCACTGTCTCTCACCTTTCCTGTGGAGCTGCAGCACACCCAGCAAACACATGGACTTCAACATCTCGGTGATGTACATCTCCAGGCAGCACTGCAGCTGGATGAAGAGCCTGCAGATCTCCGGGTGAATTTCACCGTCCTCAGGTCTACGGGCAGAAACGAGCTTCGGGTTAGCGAGTTCTAAACACAGAGCACAGCGCGTTCAATCAAACACTCAGCAAAGTTCCTACCCGGAGATGAGCGTGAGATGCTGGTAGGCGTTTTGAGCCACGGCGCATCCTTTAGTGCGGGTGCTGTGCATGCGGGCCCTTAGAGTCGGGCAGTCGGCTGTAATCTCGCCTATGGAGATGACCTGCTCACGATGCAGGGCCACCAATGTGTTGAACTCCTGCACTGCCTAAACATGCAAATCAGTTTGTTAGTATCCTGGTCCTCATGTTCTCATTCTATCACGGCCTATAGATGGACTAGCTTCTTCAGGCATGGTCAAAAGTATGTGGACTCTCTCTAATTAGCCATATGCAATGCTCAAAATCAAACGTACAGCCAGCTAATCGGCAGAGATAAAGCCAGTTATCGTGGGGCCAGTTTCTTTTTTTACTGCTATTGTGAAATGAAAATATTTAGGAGTAACAACAGATCAGCCATGAAGCCACACCAGCTTCACAGTTCACACTTGTCTTCTAGTAAGTAGGCTGTGAAGTCTGTGAGCAAAACCAGTTCTAAACCGCCTCGGGAAGCAACAAACAGGACAACAACGGTTTATCTAGGCTTTGAGGAATGGAAGATCAACACGAGCAATCCCAAGCTTCAGGATAAGCGTCTGGGAAATGTTAGGAGTGATGAAGCGTGCATCAGCATCTGGCCGTTTGTCGGATGAAGTCCACACAAAGTCCTGGCCTTAATTAACACAGTAAACAACTTGGGGTGAAACCAGAAGACCAGCTACAAGTCATGTGCATAATGGCCTTCCTAAAGTTTGAATGGAAGCTTTCACACAGGCTACCTTTAAATGATAAAGTATTCACACTGTTCTGGAAATTCAGTGTAAAACCCAGTTATGCCATCCTGCATGCCAACAAAACATGGGTTTAAAAGGTTTGGTGTAGTAGCCCAGCAGTCAAAAGGCAATCCTTAGGAGAAAAAAAGCAGAAATATGTCGGAAATAAAGGGGAAACAAATCGTTTAAATGCCTTTTCCATAGCACAATAGTGACATTTTATCACACAAAGATCTGAATCAGCTAATGCAGCATGTAGAACAATAGAAATGGATGCAAGTCTGATTAATGGGCATCTCCATAAAAAAAAAAAAAAAAAAAAGAATATTCTCAGTCCAGAGAGCAAAAGTGCAGGTACAATAAATATTAAAATGAAATTCCTGTTGGGAGAGCGGAGGGTGGGGGTACTATTATTATTTCATTATTCCTTTTTTTTGTTGGTTTTTCTACTTGTATTTGTTGCTATGGATATAAAAGGGAATTTATGTGTTGTTGGTTTTTTTTTTCTAAATGAATAAAACATTTGTTCACAAAAAAAAAAAGAAATTCCCGTGAGCAAACAAAACACTTCTGAGATCTAAGAACAATAATAATGGATGTTTAAAGGTCTTGCAAGTAAAGCTCTTGAAATAAGAAATCGACCCAAATATCTGTCATTCATGGACACTGATAATCAAAGTAAAGACCAGAACACAAAGAAATCCCAAAAAGCAATCTGCACCTTGCCAGAGTTGGAACACGAACCACAGTGGTTGAGTCGGTAGAGCACCAGTGCGTTCTTTCTCTAAGTCTTCTTCTTAAAGACAAGGTCACTCTTGTTTTACCAAGCAGGAGTTCCTGGTTTTGTGTTTGTGTCTAGGGTACAGACTCCCCATTGGTCGATTCTGGCCTTGGGTTAAGTCCAGTTCCATCTGTGTGTCTGATGGCTGACTGCCCGAAGGTGGAATCCTGGTGTAGGGTCGAATTCCGGTACCATCTGTCTCGTCTACAGTGGGGTCCACAAGTCTGAGAGCACTAGTAAAAATGTTTCAGCTTTGCATTTTTCTGTAGTTAGGCCAGACTTTTTTAATTACTCGTTCCTCTGATGTTCCTACTTAAGAATCGACTGAGGAGGGAGGAAAAAAAATAAACATAAATCTTTATTTTTCAGCACTTTTCAATTTCTCGAGGACTATGTGGAATCAATACAAGGAAGGAGGAAGAAATAAAAAGAATTGTTTATTTAAAAATAAAATGTATTTAATCTACAATTAAATTAAAGTGAATCTGGAAAAAAATTTAATGTGGAGAACAATACGGTTGGCTCTCCACCGGAGGGCAGAAAAAGCTACAAAAAAATTATTGATATTGATATTACAGCTAAAGGTGAACATACCAAATACAGACTCAGACTTAGTCAGTCAATCTCACTGGACTGGTCTGCTCTGTGTTTTTTGCTTTCACAGCAGCATATGACCACATATGAACATGCCTAAATGATTATTAAAATATATTAAATATACGTTTATAATAATATTCATTATGGTGGACATTATGTACAAACATTCAGGCTCTGTAGGGATTATGTAATGGTATTGCTATTCTTGGTTTCAGAGCTTTTAAAATGGTATGGATTCATTAAAGAATAAATATTAAATCATTAAAACGATCGTGAACTTGGCCAGGCAGTAATTCCACCCCAGAATAAAAACTGATTTACAATAAAAAAATCAAGTCAGTGTAGCATTTTATAATGTAAAACACCATTATTAGATCAGATATAACGTTGTTTTAGCAAAACTATACTGACCACATGTCATTATTTTTCAGTCTTGTTATTAGAGTACAACCACAAACTAAAAAAAGCATGTATGCAGAATTAAAACACTAAAAAATAAGTATATCATTTAGTTTAAGTTAAGTATTTAGTGTGATCTCTCTCCCCATCAGAGGAAAAAGCAGGAACACATGGGAAATAAAGGGGGAAAAATCATTTAAATGCCTTTTCCATAGCACAATAGCGACATTTTATCACATGAAGATCTGAATCAGCTAATGCAGCATGTAGAACAATAGAAATAAATGCAAGTCTGATTACATTTACGGCATTTAGCAGACGCCCTTATCCAGAGCGATTTACAACTTATACAGCCTTACAATCCAAGCAATGTTGGGTTAAGGGCCTTGCTTAAGGGCCCAACTGTGGCAGCTTCGGCAGAGGTGGGATTTGAACCCTGGACCATCAGGTCCAGAGTCCAGTGCCTTAACCGCTAGGCTACCACAGTCCCAAAATATTAATGGGCATCTCTATAAAACAAGAAAAACAATATTCTTAGTCCAGAGAGCAAAAGTACAGATTCAATGAATATTAAAATAAAATACTAAAAATTAATTATATAATTTAATTTAGGTTAAGTATTTAGTGTGATCCCTCTCCCCTTACACTTCTGTAGGATCAGGATGCAAAGCTGACCCTCCTACAATCTGAAGAAACTTGATCAGGAATGGTCTTTTTGGGAGGGGAACAGGCAAAAAAAGCAACACTTTTTTGTAAGAGGAACATGGTGAATAGACGAAGATATGCTAAAGCTCACAAAGATTGGAATGAAGATCAGAGGAAATTAGGATTACGGAGTAAAAACTACAAAAATTATATACACTATATGGCCACTGCCCCCCCAAAAAATCTAATGGTGGCCTAAGACTTTTGAACAGTACTATACGTAAAGCACATTGTCCAAAAAAACAGTCTTTCTGAAATATTATGACAGTACAGAACGTTTTTTCCCCTTAATAACATTACTTTTAACTAATAAGGGCTCATTAACAAGAGGTCAGTCAAGTGAACACAAAACTCAGCCCAGTTCCCAAACTCCAGGAGCCCAGGGGCGGTGCTCCCTCTGTCCTTTATGTAACAGAACTTCAGTCTCTGCCCTGTCCCGGACCCTTCTCTGTGCCCTCAGGTGCCCCAGTGCCTATTCTTGTACCTCTTGGATTCTCAGGTGCCTGCCCAGCATTACAACCCCAGCAAAGATTACACCAGGAAGGTCTGGAAAGTGAGAAACCAAGAGAAAGGTTCGGTGTGAAAATAGCAGCCCAGGTACCTGACCAGGGTCTAGACCCAAAAGGTATAGTGTGCGGAGGACAGAGAAGAATGTGCCACGGTTATACCTTGAACATTAAGCTTAATTTTGTCCAAGAACAAGGCCACAGTGTTCCAAATCAGTTCATTAATCACATAAACATTAAGCAGCCGTGTTAAATAGTGACACCCTAGTCAAAATCCTTTCCCTTAGCTGCTTAGATGACTTAGAACAACGATAGACGTAAAGCTTTCACAAGAAAAACATAAAGAACTTCAGCAGTTTTTAAATTTCTGTTAAAAAAAAATACACGGACCCAGTGTGGACCCTTTATAATAGCCAGATGTCTTATGAACTCTCTTATGACCCACAAACAAATCCGTAATGAATTTGGACGGCATGTGGACGGAGTGTTTTAAAACTTTACAGAAAATCATCCAGTTCTTGGTGAAAGAGGAGAACGACTGGTCCCAGCTGATAGAAAGGTAACAGGAACTCAAATACGGACTCGTTACGGACGAGGTGTGAAGAACATCATCTCTGAACAAACACCACCTCAAACCATCAGACATTCGAATGGTCGGATCAAAATTTGGCCAAAACCTGGATCCGTCCCGCTTGTATGAATAGTTTTTTTTCTATTACTAATTTAACTTTTACTATTAATTTGTTATTTATTTATTGACCTGGTTTTGCTGTAATGTATTATACTTTAGTATTTATTTAATTAACATCTAGGTCACCCATGGAGGACGGGTCCCCTGTTGAGTCTTGGTTCCTCCCAAGGTTTCTTCCTACAATTTTAGGGGGGTTTTCCTTGCCACTGTCGCCCTAGGTTTGCTCAACTTGGAATTGGCTTTTTAAGGCAGTGTAATATTGTGAAGCTGCTTTGAGACAATGCTCCGTTGTAAAAGGCGCTATATATATATAAATTGAATAGTTCAGGCTCCTGCTGGTGCTGTAATGGTGTTGGAGGTATTTTCGAGGCTCGCTTAATACCAACCGAGCATCGTTTAAACCTTAAAGCCTACCGGGGTATTGTGGCTGACCCTGTGCACCCCTGTTTGAGCACAGTGTGTTATCTTCTGATCTCTCCATTCAGCAGGATAACGCTCCATGAAACAAAGCTCAAATCATCTCAGACTGAACATGATAATGATGTCACTGTTACTCAAACAGAGAGACAATGCACTTATAGGATGTGGTGGAACTGGAGGTTCTCATCATGGATGTGCAGCCGACAAAATCTGCAGCAGCTTGAGCGATGATGCCATGTCAGTACGGACCAAAATCTCGGAGGAACGTCTCCAACGCCTTGTAGAATCTGTCCCATGAAGAACTAAGGCAATCCTGAAGGCAAAATGGGTTCAACCTAGTACCGGCAAGGTGTACTTAATAAAGTGGCCAGTCTTATGTTTTAGCATAAAAGCATAAAGCAGCTAAACTGGTTTCACCAGTTAGTAAACGAGTCCATGAACGTAAACGTGTTATTTATCTCGGTTTGCTAAATGAGGCAGTTATTTTATTAAAGCTGCAACAAGTTTGCCACCATATTCTGTAACCGACCCAGCAGGTGTGTGTGTGTGTGTGTGTGCATTTTGCATCTCGAGATGAATGTTGCATGAAACAAATGGATCACAACACTGCACGGGACCTGCTGCTCGCTCGTGCCTCTATAACCTTGTAAACACCTTAGTGATGGGGAGATCAAAGCACCGCCTGCTTCAGGATGCTGCGTTACCGATCGAAGGCCTCTCACACACACACACACACACACACACCGTTATACATCCCGTTACCATAAATGACAGCTATTTTATTTTGCCATGTAAAGGACGCGCGTGTCCAAACGCAATCGACGCCAAAAGCGCGCGGCTGAAACGATGCATCGTTGAACGCTGCAGTACCGAAGCTTTTCTCTACCCACCGATCTGCAGTGCTCCAGCGCCCGCTGTCCCCGGCGCGCGCTCTCGGTGCTCTCGCGCCGCTCCGGTTCTCCCCTCGCCGCTTTGCCCAGCTGAAACATGCGGCCTGCGGATCCGGGGCGGCTCTTTCGCCCGTTCGGTGCGGAACACATGCATACGCGTGCACGGACCAGAGCCTCTCCAAAAGTCCAAAAGCCAAATCGCAGCCCAGATAACGCGCTCGTGTCGTCGGTGATCGTCTCGGGCGCGCTCTCCTCCTCTACATCTCCTCTCCGGCTGGACCTAGCAGCGCGTGCACTGCACAAACACGCGCACACACACACACACACACACACACACACACACACACACACACACACATACATACACACGCACGAGCGCGCGCGCAGCTCGGCTCACCCCTCCCTCAGCAGCTTTCTCCACCTCCTTATCCTCCTTTTCCACTTCACCGTGTACCTCTTCATCCTCATCCACCTTTCTCCTCTTCATCCTCATCCTCATCATAATCATCTTCATCCTCCTCTTCTTCATCCACCTGTTCAATCCTCAGCACCCGCATCATTCTAATCCTCAAACTGTCTCGAGACAAATTCTGTCTCGTTATAATCATCAACAACCTCAACAAATGGCGTGAGAAATTTTTGAAATGACTGAAAATTGAAAACAGTGTCCCTTAAAGAAAGACCGGAGGGGATTTCCATACTTCTCACTCTTCTCGAGGAATTTCAGCGTTTAACGGGCAAGGTCAGAGCCCTTGGTAAAGGTCATTCACTTCTGTGATGCAGCGTTAACGCAAGAAAAGTACGCTGAGATTTTGAAGAGACACAAGATGCCTTCAAGACCAAGCCATCTTTCCTGGGACATTCAATTCATTTCATTGTCTCAAAGCAGCTTTATAATCTTATATGATCTAATTGAGCGAGCCTAGGGCGACAGTGGCAAGGAAAAACTCCCTAAAATGGTAAAAAGAAACCTTGGGAGGAACCATGACTCAACAAGGGGACCCGACCTCCATGGGTGGCCTAGATGCTAACTAAATAAATACTAGAAGTATATTAAATTATAGCAAAATTAGGTTAAGAAATAAATAACACACATTGTCTCCTAATGTCCAACCCATGGAGGGAGTTCCTGCCCTCAGGTGGGACCTGCTTCCGATGTTGAAGACAATCAGAGCCGGAACAACATCCAAGCCCGTGGTGCCAGAACCAGCACCACAACATCAGCTCTGAGAGAAAAGACATCCATGCATGTGATAGTAAAGAGGGCAATGCAAAACCACATGCTGCACACATTACACAGTATAGACTATTATATTACACATGGTATACTTAACATTTTATCGACAAGGTCAACAACATGCTCACAGGGGTCCCGATAGGAATATACAGGGGTTAGATAATGAAACTGAAACACCTGTCATTTTAGTGTGGGAGGTTTGTGATGTATCAAGAGCCACCGTATCCAGGGTAATGTTAGCATAGCACCAAGAACGACCAACCACATCCAACAGGGGTAACTGTGGACGCAAGAGGAAGCTGTCTGAAAGGGATGTTCGGGTTCTAACCCGGATTGATTCAAAAAACATAAAACCATGGATGACAAATCATGGCAGAATTAAATGTGCACCTCAACTCTCCTGTTTATACCAGAACTGTCCGTCTGGATCCACAGGGTCAATAAACACGGCCGGGCTGCTATAGCCAAACTTTATCTAAAACCAAGTGTTGCAGTTTCATTGTCTAACCCCTGTATATATTACATTTATATATACATATATAAAGTTTGCTTCAATTGCAATAATTATTGGTGAGTTTGTTCTGTTTTAGCTAATAAGTGAAGTTCTTACTATAAAAACTAAAACAAGCAACACAAAAGCATAGACAGATTGGAATTTACACTATTTACTAAGTGTAATTAGTAGCATCATGCTATCTAAAGTACACCAAGTGTAAACAGAAAGAAGTAACTATGCACACTTAGTGTAAATAGCACACCCAGATGCTATATACACTAATTGTACATGGTCACATGTTGTGTAAAAATTTGTGTACATATATGCAGTTTGTATGCTCAAAATACACAGTATCATCATTAATTTTATTACACTAAACTATACTGCTCAAAAAAGAGGGGATATTTCAAAATGAAATATCTCCTAATGAAATATTCCCTCATTTTTGTGAGTAGTGTGTATTCATTAATTTATGCTATTCAGCAATAAAACAGTTGTAAAAATAGTACCACCTGAGGTCATTCTTACTGACAGCTTCCTTTCCATGGCCAGACTCCTGTTCCCATTTGTGCTAAATTCTTGCAGCTACATGCATGATGCATAATTATCTTAGGCTCACTGTTAACATGCTTTTCCATTAGCTCAAAGCTAGCAAGTTGATGATAGACTACAAAAACAACCGCATATAATAATTAAAATAGTTAAAACGCGATTAGCTAAATGAATAAAATATTTTCAGCCAAACCTATGTGATGTAACCTGCCTAGCTTGTTCATTATTATTATCACTGTCAGTGTGTTTTGACACTCTTGGGTGACCATACACCCTACTGGACAGTCAATGTGGCACTCTCTTCCAGTTTGACCTGCTTCTGTTCACCCTTATAAATATGAAGAAGTTGTGTTGTGGATGTGTATTTCCCTTGATGATCTTGTGGGCTCCTGATGACATTGGAGTGGTAAATGACCTGTAACGATAAGAGGGCCATTCCTAAGATGGTCTGGGCTTTCTTGACCATCCATTGTAGACACTTGCAATCCTGGGAAGAGCAGTTTCCAAAACTGGGACTGTAATGGAAGTGGTGAGAATGCTTTCTATGATGCTCATGTAGAAGTTCCTCAGAATTCAGTCTGGCCAGCTGTCTTGAGTCTCCACAAAAAGTGCAGTCATTGTTGTTCTTTCTTTAGCAGCTGTATTGTGTTCTGCCCCCAGGTGAGATCTTTAGTGATGTTAGTTTTAGGATTGTAAAAGTGCTCACTCTCTCCACTGCTGTCTGACGAATGAGCAGTTGTTGGTGCTGCTTCGCTGTCCTCCTATAGTCCACAATCATCTTTGTTTTGTCTAAGGCGAAATCTAAGGCGAAAAATTGTTGTCCTGACCAGATTTACTTTACTAGTGATCAGAGCCAAGACTGTGGTGTCATCCGCAAATTTCAGAACACGGATGTTACTGTGAAAAGCAACATGTCAGTAGTCATGGGTGAACAGGGTGTACAGTAAATGACTCAGCACACTTCCCTGGGGTGTCCCTGTGTTAATGATCCATGTGCTGGGTGTGTGGTTTCTAATCCTGACAGACTGGTGTCTGCCTGTCAACACCCAGCACCCAGAAATCCAGCACCCAGTTACAGAAGGAAGTTGGCAATCCATGAGCGTGGAGCTTCTCTTTCAGTTTGAATGGAAGGGATGATCATATTTAATTTGACATTATATTACATTTATGGCGTTTAACAGATTCCCTAATCTAGAGCGACTTACAACTGATATATTCTTACAATTCAAGTAATGGTGGGTTAAGTACCTTTCATAAGGACCCAAATGTGGCAGCTTGGCAGAGGTGGGATTTGAAGTACCTTAACCGTTAGGCTACCACATTCCTGTTTTTTGAATGTTGAGCTTTAGTCGATGAACAGCATTATTGAAATATAGCTGCCTTTGGTCTCCTGGTGCTCAAGTGCTGTGTGTAAAGCAGTGCAGATGGCATCTTCAGCTGATCTGTTTGGTCGATATGCAAACTTCAGAGGGTCCAGAAGGTCAGGTATTGTCTTATTTATATGGGTCAGGATGAGTCTTTTTAAGCACTTGATCACAGTGAAAGTCAGGTGCCATTAAGACAACCCAATGTGCGTTTCTTTGGGAACAGCACAATGGTGGTTACCTTAGAGCAAGTGAGAATTAGCGTGTGTGCTAAAGAAAGGTTGAAAATGTCCACAAAGACATGAGCCCATTCAGTTGCACAAGAACTGAGTGCATGGTGATGTTGTTTGGGCTACCTGCTTTCTGTGGAACTCCTCTTCCTCACTTCAGCAGATGAAACTGTGAGAGCTGTGTCCTTTGACTCCTTACTCACTGGAACCCTCTTTGGTGGTTCTATGTTGAGAGCTTCAAAGCGAGCATAGCAGTCATTCAGCTTGTCTGGTAGTGCAGCGTGGCTGGTGGTTTCTCCTACCTGTGCTTGTTTTGATATGTTTCCTCAGTCCATAATTTAAGTGTCCTACATACTGGAGGGGTGAGGGTGAAGGTGGGGGGGGGTATATTGACTATTATACAACAGTTAGTTTCGAACCTCACAATCTGATTGGTTGAGAAGTGTTCTAACCGTGCTGATATAAGTGATAGCAGCACGACTTTCTCACACTAAAGCTGTATCACTCCGCGGACGCGTTGCGTAGCACCGTTCCTTTAACATAACATTGGACAGACTCTGAAGAAGAGTGTGACTCCACACCTACATATAATTCTGAACCTACCATTACCACAAAAACAGTTAGGTCGACTGCAGTGACGACAGAGCAACTGAACGTGCTGGAACTGGCTCGAAATGAGCTAAATACACTTCGACAAACAAAGTGAGCACATGCCTTAAATTTTGTATTTTTTTCCACTTAATCTTTGCTTAATCCCAATTTTGATTTAAAGTTTACGTTCGTGGTGTTAGCCTGTATAAACTATACGCCGTATTGTAGCCCTTGAGACAGGCCATGGAACTGTTGTTGGGGAACTACTTTTTGGCAGAAGGCTCCGTCCTCATTAAAGCATATTTATTATGAATTTCTTAATGTTGTATGATTTATTTTCTTCATTTATTTTGTAAAAAAAACTGTTGTATTAAAGCACTAGAGGTTGTGTGTTATCGAGAATAACATCACGGCCTTTGGCTCGTGCCTACAACCAAATCACAGCCGTGATGTTATTCGTGATAACACACTCCCTCTCGTGTTCTATTGCTTAAATAATACACAAAATAATGTCATAATTAAGGTCAATAAGAGAAAACAGTTATCATTGTGTGAGCAGCATGCATGTAGCATCACAATAATTTGAGAGAGATAATAAACCATGGGGTGTGCAAACAGGTCTGTAAATAGTTTTTTGTAATTACATCCATTAATTCTATTTAATAGCTGATTAAATCAGTTTCCTCTAAAACATTACCTACCCTGTTAATCAGGAACACTATACATTATTTGTAATGATATCTTTAAATATCTGTCTGTCTTTTTTGCCTGAGTTCATGTTACACTTTCACTGGCAAATCTCTCTCGGGACATGTATGCCCTCCTACTATTCCTTCTCACACACTTTCTTTAGGCTATTGAGTCATCCTCGAACTTGTTCCTCACTCGGAGCTCTATTGTTTTCTGCCTTATTGATCCCAACCAGGCGGCCTTCTGTCATCACAACAAACTCCCTCTTTGTCCAGATTCATGCTCTCTTTTTCTTTCTCTATTATATGGCTACTCTCAGTCTCTCTCATTCTTTCCTATCATGGGCTGGGTGATCAATTCGTTGTTTGACGTGTTGTTTTTTTGTCAGATGATCAACCAGTCAACCAGTGATTAAAGTAATGTTTTGAATTTTGGATGAGCACTGAAATTAAAAGTTAAAACACTGAATTACTTGGACAATGTTGGACTGTGTTCTGCCTAAACCATTAGTCTTGGACCAGTGTAGCAATACAACAAATTGGGTCTAGCAGTTTCTTATAAGGATGTATATGCATTCTTACCAAAACATGTACAAGGAATTGATGAAGTGTGAGCACATCAGAATCAAGTCCTAGCTACAGTAATGCAGCAATTTCCCACAATGACACTACAATTACCAAGCACTTCTGATATGTTAAATGCTAATGTGCAAAAAGAAACTGATACACTAACTAGACATACACTATATTGCCCAAACTATTTGCCCTAAGTGGACTCACATATAAGCTTAAGTGACGTCCCATTCCTAATCAATAGCGTTTAATATGCCGTTGGTCAACCCTTTGCAGCTAGAACAGCTTTAACTCTTCTGGGAAGGCTGTCCACAAGGTTTATGAGTGTGTTTATGGGGATTTTTGACCGTTCTTCCAGAAGTGCATTTATGAGGTCACATACTGATATTGGACAAGAAGGCCTGGCTCTCAGTTCCCATTCAAACCATCCCTGCTCTATCAGCTTGAGGTCAGGACTCTGTGCAGGCCAGTCAAGTTCATCCACACCAGACTCTGCCATCCATGTCTTTCTGGACCTTGCTTTGTGCACTGGTGCACAGCCATGTTATAAGAGGAAGGGGCCAACTCCAAACTGTTTCCACAAAGTTGGAAACATGGAATTGTCCGAAATGTCTTGGTATGCTGAAGCATTCAGAGTTTCTTTTACTGGAACTAAGGGGCCAAGCCCAGCTCCTGAAAAACAACCCCACACCATAATCCCCCTCCACCAAACTTGGCACAATGCAGTCAGACAAGTACCGTTCTCCTGGCAACCGCCAAACCCAGACTCATCTATGGGATTGCCAGATGGAGAAGCATGATTTGTCACTCCAGAGAATGCGCCTGCACTGCTCTAGAGTCCAGTGGCGACATGCTTTATACCACTTCAATCAACGCTTTGCATTGCACTGCATGCCATGTGACTTCATGAAAGTGATTTGAACAACTGATTCAGATCATTTGGAAATACTTTTGGCAATATAGTGTATATGCTGATACTTGTTAAAGTGACTGAGTTAAAATTTTGCTATGCTAAAAATAACTAAAGAGCAAATGAATATGCTACTGGCCATTGATTGGTTATGAATTACTTTTGAAAATATAAAATGTAAAGGGAAGATGCAGCTCATAAACACATTTAACATGCTCATTATTCACAAGAGACCTGTCCCAGAAACATTGCCCACAAAACTCGATAGGCTGGACCTCTCTTACCATTCAGTCGAACTACTGGCTATTTAGTGAGGTTGATAAAAAAAACGTATGCAGGTATGGAAGAACATGCTGAACTACAAACAAACAGTAACCAGAGTTGGGGCTTGAATGTTGTGGGACTAACTGCTGCATTGGATTTCTGTCTCGAACTTAAGTATTAGAAATGTAAGTACCACCAAATCCAGTTAGTAGAGATTTGCTGTATGTCATCCAATTTAAAATGGATTGTCTTTGGGTTGTTTGTAAATGAACGTTAATAAAAATGGTATACAGCTGGGTAATAAAGCGTTCTGGGATCTGTGTCTAACAGAGGCTTGAATAAAACCTGACAACAGCAAAAACATGCACCCCTTTATGTTGGCCATTAATAACATCCATACAACCATTTAGTTTTTGATTAATTTTGCATGCATTTGTTTATTTTCCACTATATTACCCATATTGACCTGAGTTAGTGTGCTAAAATGTTTCCTTAATTTAAAAAGATTTCTCTCCTGGAAAGCTGTTCTGGTGCTTATTCAATCTTTGAACATCTTAAGACTTACCTACTGCCATCCTTCCTGCAATTTAGATCCATCTAGCTGATCTATACTGAAGAAACCCAACTTGTATTATTTTGTTCTTAGTTCTGCGTAGTCACATCACTGCAGGGTTCCTTTACCTGGCTACCAGTATCTGTCTTCCTAAAAATCTAAAAACGTACCATCCCACGCATAGTTAAAAGCAATTATTAGTTCCTACACTGTACCTCAAGGTCTTTTATCAAGAGGAAAGCAGGCACCACGATTCTTCTGTTTTGGCACCCAGGTGGTGGAATGAACTTCCCTTGACTGTCTGTGTAATTAAGTCACTTGCTGTCATCAAACATGGACTGAATACCCACCTCCTTAGATTTTACAACATAATGCAATAGTATGGGCACCTGTGGTCAAAAGGTTTTTTTGTATTTTTGTCCTAAAAATGTTTCACAACCTATTTAACAATTGCTTTTTCCAGTTCTGATCACCTTGTACGTACAGAAGTTGGTACTGAAGTTATTTCTGCATGTGCTGACTGTGTACAGCTAGTGGCAAGTGACGTTGGAAGCAGTGGAGGTGGAGTCTTACGTCTCTATTCAAGGCTTATGTCTCACAGTGGGTCTCATTACAACTACAGAATTGGACTGTTGGGAAAAACATTTGGTTCTAGGCTTGCTAGTTCTTGCTGCTTGCTCCTTTAATGACTCATTGAGCTTTCAATGACATGTTTTGGGCTGTGCATGGCCCAGCTGGGGTGGGACTCTCCTTTGTCACCAAAACACCCTGCTGTTTTAGACAACGGCTCTATTGCAAAGGCTGCTGCAACAATATCAAGCTGTAACAATGCATGGTTTATAAGGGCCCGCGCTCACACTTCCATACTTACCACGTAGTCCGACTCGCCCATAGATGGGTTCAACTGAATACTCTCAGCCCAGCTTGCCATCTTCACACGTGGTCTACAATGATTCAAAACTTTTTCTGGTTCAGAAATGTTTCACTTCTGCTCATTGTCTCTTGTATTCAAGATTATCTCTGGTAATTGTCCAGCAGTACATTTACATGATTTAGCAGACGCCCTTATTTAGAGTGACTTACAACTCATCCAGTCCTACAATCCAAGCACTTGTGGGTTAAGGGCCTAGCTCAAGGACCCAACTGTGGCAGCTTGGCAGAGGTGGGATTTGAACCCTGGACCTTCCCTTCTGGTCACTGTCCAGTACCTTAACCACTAGGCCACCACAGTCCCAGTAGGCTGTAAACATTGAAGGGTTCCATTTACCCTAATATATTTTTTCCATAGTTGCAATTTTCTTATAAAATCACTCACCATGCTACGGAGTTTGGTCCATAGAAGTCTAGATAAGAGTGCAATAATTTTATAATCTTTATATATGCCTTTATATATGGTGTTAAAATGGGGTTGTAAAGACATTCAGGTCTGAGTGACCTGACTATCTCATTCACACTCACATTCACAACAGCAATACTATGTGTATCCACCCTGGAGATCAAGCACAAGGGCAACCACCTTTAAGTCACCACAAAAGCACCATTGATGTTGGTCATAGTTTATGCACCTTGCTTTTGTGTCAAAAGTCACTTCACCACAGATATAATAGAAATGATTTCTTTTGCTAAGGCAAACCCGAGGTATCTCTGAAAAGCTGAATGATATAAGTGTTATAAGTGTATATAAGCTGTCTGCGAGTCTGACAGAGGAAGAATGTAAGCCTTATATAGAGTTGTGTGATGCAAGTATACTTAGGATTGCACCATCTAGCTTTCATTGGTCATGAAAATTGTCTTTCAGAGATGATCAAATATTATTTAGAAATGATCAAAGATTATTCAGAGATGAATACCTAAAGTTGTACCAAAGTATGTGAGAAATATCTATGCACCATTGTATCATGAAAATTAGAGCCAATTTCTAAAACAAAGCATAATTTTCATTTTCACCACCTTAAAATTTGTTTAACTCTTTCCATGTCTGAACCAGTTTGGCAGTAGACTAGTGTTATGACTGCTCACTCTGAGTTTTTTTCTTTATAAGAGTGTATAATTTTAGCTTTGGTTATTGATTTTGTAGATGGCCAATGTGAGTTTCAAAATTGGCAGTGTTGCAAATACTTATTTTCATCTCTGTAAATGAAATCCTATATGTGCCATACATGAAAATGACCAATTTTAAATATTTTCACATAAATATTCATTTAATATAATATATAAATATTCACACATACGGTTAGTGCTGCCACCTTACAGCTCCGAGATCTCCAGGTTGATCCTGACCATTGGCTCTACCTCTATGATCTCCTGCATGGATCTTCTCTGTGCATTCCTTCCTCCCACAAAAAGACATGGGCGTTCACATGACTGGTGTTTCCAGTGTGCCCCATAGTGTGTGAGTATGAGTGTGTGTGAAATATGATGGATTAGCACCCTGTTTGGGGTTGTCCCTGCCTCATGCCACCTGAGTCTCTGGCTGGACACCGGGTTTCCCCTGACCCTGGCTAGGATAAGCAGATAAGACCATGAATAAATGAATGAAGGAATGGCGCCCACACACACACACACACACACGGTTTATTTTTATGTATGTAAAACATATACACAGTATAATGCACTGGAAATGCATGTATGGCATTACATTACTAACATAAGTGAACAACAACACTATTAATAAACACAGCCTGAGCCAATACAGACTCCTGACTCCAAAATGTGCAGCATCTATGTGTAGGGAATACCTATATAGGTTGAGGTATTGAAGCAGAAGGCTGCGTCCAGTATATATACAACAACGTTGAACACTTCAGGCCAAGCCATTAAGTATGAATGAGAGTGCGCTGCCAATGGAACTTGGGATACGCGATAAGAATTTGTTTAAAGCTACATGTACTGCTGTATCTGCCAAACATAGCAATAGTCTGAAATGCATAACACAGAAATGGACTAATGGGCTCTCATTAGAGATCTTTTGAATGTATCATTGCAACGTGCAGCTAGAGTAGATTTAGCAGGTGTCTAATTACACTGGTCTACAAAATGTCCAAAATATTCTGATTCAGAAATCAAACGTTTATTTGATTTGCTGAATTCAAATATAAGAAGGAAAACTGACATTTGGCTCTGGTTTCCATGCAATCAAAGAGCTTGTTGTTTTACTTTTAAATTAGGATTAGAATTAATTATAGCATGAATAATAAAAATATAAAAATGTATGTGTATTATTCACAAAGTTATTACAGAATATTTAAATGAATATAGGTTGAAAATGATTTGCAGAATTAAAAGAAATACAGTATTCTGTTTTTATTATGTTTTACACAGTGGTCCAACTCTATTGGAATTGGGGTTGTACTTTAATAAATCGATTCACATGCCTAGGCACAAAATGATGATAGCGCAATAAAAACATTTTTAAGGACATGTTGCATCCAAGTTTTTATATGCCTGGAGAGGATTTTCCACCAATTCTTCATAGTATGTCCTGGTGGTTCCAAGGAAATGTGTTACAAATAACTGGAATGTTGCCCATGCAGCCTTTTCTTGGCCATGCAGCCGTTTCAGTGAAACTCCATATCTTGCAGAATCACACTAATCTGAGGACCAAGTTTTGAATAAAGAACATTTTATGTTCCAGGCTGCAGTGAATGTCTGAGTGGCCAGTCCCATTTCTGGTAGTGTTCTTCTCTTGCTCGACTGTCCCAATTACATAGCAAACAGCAATACCTTTGTGCATCCATCCTGGAAAAAAGCATGAGGGTAACAACCTTTAAGTTACCACAGAGACGCCACTGATGTTGGTCATAGTTTTTGCACCTAATTTTTGCCACTCAAAAGTCACTTCCTCACAGATATAGCAGAACTTGGGGTTGGGGGTGGGCCCTGTGAAGGGCTTCGCTCACCCCTTGTTCCATTGTGTGCTATTTTTAAATTCTTGTGGCAGCTTTGGTGGCATCATTTAGTCATAATGCCTCCTCCCTGACCCTCCTGTAAAGTTCGTAAGCATGTTTACACTGGTAATTATGTGATTCTCAGACAAAGAAAGAGTTAGATTGTTAACTTTTTTTGTGATGCTTATTTTTTTCAAGTTTGCTGCTGTGTTATTGAGCTCACCATACCAGACTATCAGTGCAATCGCAAGGGCATAACTGTACTTCCCACCCTGGCCCGGATTACCACAGTGTGCGTCACCCCGACGGCTCGGACTGGAAGTCCGTTACTCACCGTTTACTGCACCAGACTCACAAAGGCACCTGCACACTACACCACGTTTTAAATTATCCACACTGTTTGAACTCTCCAGACCTGGCCTCTTGTGTGTAGCACTGCACATTGGTTCGAGACCCTCAAGGCTCCGCCTCAGTCTGCTGTAACAAAACAAACCAGCTATACTAAACAATCTTTCGAAAATAACATGAACCATAGTGCATTCAATACATGATCAAGTTCCCTTTAGCATTTAATGCTACATTATAAATTTAACTCTGCATCCCCAAATTTAAGGCAGAATTAGATAACCGTATCACTTACACAGATACAGGAGAGATATAGAGGGTTTAGGCTGGGGTAAGATTTCTTTTATATGAATGTCTACTTCAGCTGTTTTACATTTATAACATTTATTACAGTGATCAAGTGATTTGGTTAGCAAGTTACTGCAGTGCCTGTTGTCCAGGATCAGCACATGAGCTCAGATTCAGATTCATGAATCTAGTGGGAAGCCTTTACAGAAGAGTGAAGATCGTTAAAGCAGTAAAGGGGGGACAAACTACATACTTAGTTAATGTTTCTTGATGTTTTTCTTTTGATTGCCCACAAATTTCTGGTGGCAATGTATTTACTGTAAAAACTAAAACATTTTTACATAATCAAATAAATCCATAAAAATCAGATCGCTGCAAAACGTGACCTGCAGTCATGTCTCAGGCAGATATGTAAATGACTACAGGTGTGGTCTGATTAGACAATGGCTCTTGCCACAAGGGGGCATAAAAGTGCTTCTCCTGCTGCCCTATAAAAATGCTCTCAGACACTACTTTTGGGTAATGTAGCTAGTTGTGAGAGATGACTGCTAGATATGCCTCTGCGATGCACTCAAATCCATTTTGCCTAGTTGAAAGAGTTTGAGAGGGAAAGAGTTGTTGGACTGAGCGAAGCAGGATGGTCATTTGATCAACTTTTATTTGATACATTGGTTTCGGGATTGTTATGATGATGTAAATGATGTCATTGCATCAAAGAAGACAAGAAAAGTTATTTTGTATTTGTTGATTGGTAATTTCAAGAATGTAATAACGAAACTCTAGTAGTGTGGTTTTGGTTTTGTATTTGTATTGTGGCACTGTTGACTGATCTATTTATTTTGGGGTTTGTGTTCCTTTGAGCTATGTTTTATGTGTGTATGTCATGCTTTAAAAAAAGCTCATAGGGTGTCCTTAATGTGTGTCAATGTGTTAGTGTTAAGTACATGTTTCTATTATGTGAAGTGGTGATGTTTAACCTTCCATCTGGGTGAATGTCCATTAAAGCATGACCCTAGTGGGCTGAGTTGTAATGTAGCTATTTCTGTTCCCTTTGCTTTGTATGCAGCTAACAATGGATTGGCTGAAATGTTTTTTAGCACGTTCTAGTGTTTTCACACTAGCAGCACACACACACACACACACACACACACACACACACTCACACACTCACATACTAGTATATAGTGTGTATATATATACTATTACAAATAATAGTGTTTAGAAAGTGCACATTTTTTGTCCACTTCCAGGATTTCTTGTTCCCTACAGCCAAAGGGGAAAATTATTGAGTACAATAATGGCAAGTGGAGTAAATAATAACTGAAATCCACTTTCACCAAAAAGAGAAAAAGATAACCAAATTCCCCCTTCAACCCCATTTCTACACACTTGTTGACATGGTATGTTAACAATAAAGCCTTGTGCTCTGTTGAACCTTGGTGAAAGAAGTGCAACAGTGGCATGGAAAAAGTCCATTGTGCTTGTCAGTGGTGGTCTGCCTGGGCAGATCGGAGCCTGTTCAACATGTGTGAATGCCCTCACAGAACCACTGCTCCCAACCAAAACAACAAAGTCGAAATGACCATTCTGATTTTTTTTAGTGCATTGATATGTCCCTCTCAAAGCCTGTCAACTGAAAAAATATCACTGAGTGTGTCACACATGTCCAGCGGTCAACAATTTCTTACCAAGACCAGCCTTTTTAGGACAGTGGGGAAGCAATATTATGTCTTGTGACAAGACCCAGTGTCTAATCAGACCACAACTATAATTCCTTATACTGTATATCTGCCTGAGACTTAACTGTCTACCAAGTTTTACAGTAATCCCACATTTCTATCTGGGTACCTTTTTGTCAATTTTTTTTGCTACATAGATTCAATAAGGTGCTATAAACATTAAATTATTGGTCCATATTGACATGATTGCAACACACGGATTCTGCAGTTTTTTTGGCTGTACATCCATGACATGAATCTCCTACCACATCCCAAATGTGCTTTATTCCATGATTACTGTGGAGATCGTTTGCATGTACTAAACTCATACATTTACATTTACCACATTTAGCAGACGCCCTCATCCACAGCAACTTACAAATTATACAGTCTTACAATTCAAGCAATCGTGGGTTAAGAGCCTTGATTAAGGACCAAACTGTGGCAGCTTGTCACAGATGGGATTTGAACCCTGGACCATCCGGTCCAAAGTCCAGTACCTTAACCGCTAGGCTACCACAGTCCCATTCTAATGTTCAAGAAACCAGTTTATTGTGTTTGGTAGAAATTACAGTCAGTGCTGGTGTATCACATAATTTATGAGATAATGCTTATGCACCTTTCCCCAGTGAGTAAATCCATATCTTTACATTCCAATATTTCATCCTGAACGTTAAATAAAAAATGCATAATGTGCTGGATTTTCCATATTTAACTGTGAACTGTATAACTAAATCATAATAAACGCCATATAAGCAATTCCCTCTAAAAAAAAGTGAATGGAAGGAAAAACAAGCTCAAAGGTTCTCCCTTTTCTTAAGCCATTCTAGCTCTTGCCGCTGCAGCCATGACTAATACAGCTCTGCAGCCAGACGTGATAGAAACACTCCACAACATTGATGGTCTGCTTCACCTAATCAGACGTAAGCTAGTGATTGATGTGCCCATTTGGACACTTTTTGTCTTTCTATCCCCCTTTTCTTGTATTCTTTTCTTATTTTTCCTCCAAATCTTGCTACGGTCATACTTAAGAGTCAAATTGTGGGGGTTTGGGGGTGTGGGGGGCATTCAGCTCCTGATTAGAGTGAAAAACTAGGACAGGCTTCAACTGCAGTGCAGTTCATGCTGAGATTGGTGCAAAGCTTATGTATGTTATTCTTTGTTACTTGAGGTGAAACAATATGAAAAAAAGTACACCGTTGTAGGGGATTTTTGTTAAATCTGAGTATTTGATTAAACTCTGTAAAGGCAGTACAAGCATTAAAATAACATTTGAGAAAATGGAATATTTTTTCCATAGCAGTTAATTTAAATCTGATTGTTGACTAGCTGTAATAGCGGTTGATGCGGCTGTGGTCCCTTGCTTGATCCATGAGACCAGTTACTGAGAACAATTAGTTATCATCACCGTTTTCCTTTTGGATTCTTGCATAGGTTCTGTAGTTGCCAATAATGGTAATTCAGGTTTTCTAGTTAGGGGGGACATGTCCGGGCCCCAGTAACTTTTAAATATATCTGTGATTATCTTTTATCTTTTTATTATACTGCTCACAAAATTCTATATTTCAAATTCAAATATTCCCTTTTTTCTGAGCTATCTGTGCATGCACAACTAAAAGCTATTATTAACAAACTGCACTTACTGAGGTAATTAAGGTGAAAACTAAAGTTTAAGGCTAAAAACTAGTGTACATTCATGTTGAACAAGCAGATGTTTGTGCAAAAGCAATGAAAATATTAATTGTTAATATTAATATATTTAATATATATAATATAATTATTAATATATCAATTAATAAGCAATGCAAATATTGTATTTTGAATCTGATTGATGACAGAGAGTAGAAAATATCCCCAATGGCATTTATTTTGCTTGAGACATTGCTCTATTGTAATTAAAAAATGCTGTGTAGAAATAAATTTTAAAGAAAAGAAATACTTCCATAACTTTGTTGAATTAGCTGGTGGCAAAAGGCAGGTTGATCCACATCGTCTTTGGGCAGAATTACTTAAACGCTATGGGCTGACACCCACTCGGCTGACAGGATCTCTAACATTCGAGTATACAAGTTATTTTGCCATGCTGATGTTTGGCTGCAAATGGTTCTCCCCAGACCACAAGAAAAAAAAAACTACAACTAAATACAACAATCTTTCCCATCACCATTGTAAATGTAACACACATTGGAAAAATCATCTGAAAACCTCCTGGAGGTCTGATTGGTATTATACTGGAAGTTCAAAGAGTGAACAGGACAGGGGACAAGATGGTTTCCTGGAGTGTGCCAGTGCTACTCACCACCACCTTCACCTGAACACAGTTCTCACAAAGAGAGTCTCACAAGATGTTTTATGTGGTCAGGTAGTCTGTGCTCCATTAAACCGTACTAGCACTGCACTCAGGGTTTTCCTAAGCGAAGAGGCAGGATGGTATCAGGAATACCATTGGAAAAAGAACACAAAACTGACTGTGGCTGGAGTTGTGTCTAGATGTGCATATGCTCTCTGGTGCATATATGTCAGATCAGCCTCCACCCCATGTGTGCCAGACAAATAAAGAATCTATACTGGTTGACGACCAGAAAGTCT
This sequence comes from Parotocinclus spilosoma, assembly GCA_033117975.1. Classification (NCBI taxonomy): domain Eukaryota; kingdom Metazoa; phylum Chordata; class Actinopteri; order Siluriformes; family Loricariidae; genus Parotocinclus; species Parotocinclus spilosoma. The sequence goes on from JAVSBV010000055.1 coordinate 5,708,001, forward strand.
GATTACACCTGTTTGAGCTTTTCATTTCCTCTGAACTTAAAGCTCTATTGTTGTTCAGCAGGTGTTGATGTGATCTTCAATACAATGGTCCCTCAGTATCTTCCTTATGTAATAAACAGAGCAAATCTCAGTCTACTTGTTCTACACATCATGCAGAGCCTCTTGAGTACCTTTAAATTGCAGATCTGTATGATGGGATGAGGTTAGCTAGGCTGGGACCTGATCTGGTCAATTGAGGCAGAACAAATTACTTGTATTTCTCTTTAACACTGGCATATGCACTGCATTTGGGAGGTTTTTATTAGCATTATACACTAAATACTCCATAAGGAGAAAGTGAAAACAGAATTTTAGAGGTTTTTTTGCAAGTTCATTAAAAAGGACAAACTAATATATTGATTTTGACCCTTTGTGTTCTTCGGTGTGATGTCACTATGTTTGTACACCTGGATTAGGGGATTTTCCGGCATTCTTCTCAGAAAACCCTCTCAAGCACTGTCAGGTTGGACTGGGACAGATGGACAGAGATTTCCAGACATTTCCTGTTTGATTAGGTTCAAGTCAGGGCTGTGGCTGGTCCACTTGAGAACATTCAGAAATTTGCCCCTAAGCCTCTTCTTGGTTGTCTCGGCTGTGTGGTTAGGGTCATTGCCTTGTTGTAAAGTGAACCACCTGTGAAGTCTGAGGTTCTGAGTGCTCTAGGTTGGATTTTCATTAAGAAGATCTCTGTACTTTACTCCATTCAGCTTTCTTTCAGCCCTGATCAGTCTCCGTTTTCCAGCTGCTGAAAAATACCCCTACAGCAAAATGCTGCAACCACTAGCTTCACTGTAGACATGGTTCTGGGCAGGTGATGAGCAGCGCCTGATTTCTTCCAGACATGACACTTAGAATTAAGGCCAAAAGGTTCAATCTTTTTCAGTATTTTTGGAGCCTTCTCCAGCTCTGTGACTCAACATAATACTGCCTCTGAGCTCTACAGGCAGTTTTTCCTCCTCGTGGCTTGGTTTACACACTGATATGTATTGTTACCTGTGAGAGCTTATATAGCCAGAAGTGTGTCTTCCCAAATCAAATGCCAATCACAGTGTAGAAACATCTCGAAGATGAGCTCAAAGCCCAATATCCTGTAATGACTGGTGTTACACTCCACATACTAAGAATAGCTAGTAAGAGTGGATGAGAAAGATACATTATTAAAATCTCTGAATAGTACTTTACATTCATCGGGATAGGATTCATGAAGGATTTCCTGTCCATAGAAAGAATCTACTCTGTTGTGGTTGCAGCATTAGCAGATGGCAGGGCATACATGACCAAAACAATGGCCTCTGAAAATGTCCTTGGTATGTAAAGGAGCTTCACATTCCAACTGCAAACTACAGAAGTTTTTTTTTTTACAGTTATGTGTCTCAGGTTGCACAATCTGCCATTCATAGAGAAAGGAAATCCACCTCCTATATTTTTACCACTCTCTATTGTATTTCTGTGAGCAGACACAATGTGAAGTTCTGAATCTCTCTGCCATATGACACATAAGGCACATTACACTGCAGTTCTTATACTCCCCATGGCTTCTAGTCAACATAAAGTGTTCATGCATTTGTGGCTCAAAACCCTGACATTTCCCATAATGATTCAAGGCAGATAAGTCTGTTCTTCTTCCATTTATTCTGAAGTCAAATTGCTACTTTCTTTATGTAGAGCTAGTGCACGATTTCCCATGACAGCTTGAGCTATGGCACAAAAATAAACAGAGGACATGGAGCCAACAGCTGTTATTCACCTTTGCTGTAGGTGAATGCTGGTGCTTCAGCTGTGGTCGGCAAGTATAAGAGTATTCCGAAAGACACTAAAATACTTTATTGTTCAATGCCATTTCCTTTTATGGTACTCATACGAACACTTTAATCAAAAACACTGTCGGACTTGAACATCACGCAGCTGGTTACAACCTTCTCCGAGCTGCTAAAGAATAGAAGTCACACAGTGACGTCACTCTGTTAATTCCAGATTAATTCTGGTATCTTGTTGCTTAAGTAAGGATTGATGTTATATAATATTCGTATGGCGTATCTGATTGAATGATGAAGGTTTTAATATAATTAACCTATGTGCTACAGAAAAATTAACCGCATAATTTAGTACAATTACGCCTTATTAGTTTAATAGAAATGAGCAAAGTGACTTATTTAATTTGGCTTGTATGCAATCACAGACAGTAACCAACTGTTATCAGGAGCACATCCAAAAGTCATGGTATGGGGCTGTGTTAGTGTCCTTGGCGAAGGTCATTTAGATGTCTGTAATGGTATGAATAATGAATGAATTAAAAAGAAATGTTCATTAATTAATGCAGTACATTGATATCTTAGAGCAAAATATGATTCCTTTAAGAAGTAATCTTTTCCAGGGATGCCCTTGTGTTTTTTAACAAATCAATGCAAAACAGCATGCTGCAAAAATTATTTAGGGACAAAGTTAGGAATTTCCAGGCAGCACACAAAGTAAAAAATCGGCTCATTTCTCCTAGTAGATCAGTGGATAAGGCTCAGGATATATTAATTCTGGCTCAGCCCAGCTGCCACTGTTGATCCCCGTTCAGCTTGGATTCTCCCTGGATAAGTATGTCTGCTATAGGATGAATCCCTAAATAGTGCTATTGGTCAGTATGCATTTCCATTGTAGTGAGTAATATTGGCAACTTTAGAGTAAAACGTCCGTGCATGTATTCTGGTGCTTGAAAGAAAGCAATTTTAATTTTTTTTTTTTAATAAAACATGACCTAAAACATTGTCAGATTTTCAGAAAAGTGATAAAAGTAAATAAACCGAATTCTATTAAAGAAGTTTTACTAAATATTTGATTCCTTATGTTATTTTATGGATTTATTAAGAAATTTTATTCCATTCCTTAACATTAGGAACATTACGTTTCCCCATATGGTAGAAATACTTGTGTGCTTTGCCTTGCCTAACCTAACCCTACTCACATTCTCTGAAGACGCAGTCCGTGAACAGATGTCCTGACATTTTTAAATTTAGTGGTATGATTAAGAATTTATTTTTGTATTAATGATGGCAAGCTGGGCTGGTTCAGATTCAACAGACGAGGCCAGAACAATAATACTACTAGCCACTATGTTTCACAAATGAGTTGCAGTGTTTTTCTTTTTTTTTCCAGACATTATCTCTTTTGATTTAAACCAGAAAGCTTTGTTTTGATCTAACCTGTCCGCAAAAAAACATTTTTCCCATAGCATTCCGATTTGTCCATGTGGCCGTGAAGCAAAGTGCAGGTGAGCAGCAACATGCTATTGAAGAGTGGCAGTGGCATTCTCCTTTAAATTCTGCCATGCACACCATTATTGTTTAGTCATTTCCTGATGGTGGACTGATGAACATTAAAATTAGTCAGTGTACGATTTAGTTGCTTAGAAGTTACCCTGGGTTTTAATGTGACCTTGTGAATGATTACACACTTGATTTGATCACTCTTGATGAGGCTAATCGTGGTCCTGAATTTCCTCTTTTTAAAAGCTGTGGATTTTTTCCATCCCATATCTCCATTTTGTTTGGAGTTCAAACGTTCTTTCCATATCTAATTGGGTTTATCAGGGTAATCTGGTTTCCTGATTTTCAAAGACATGCCATCGACTGTATATATATGTATGTATATATATATAGTGTGTATATACATATGTATATATATATATATAAACACCGCTTTACTTAACTTGAAACCACTAAATCTACCAAACCAGATTGCAATGCTACTTTCATTTCAAAAATAGAATATGTTTACAGATTTCCATACCTGACACAGCTTGTCTGATTTGCATGATTTGGAAGAGAAGCTTTCCACACAACAGTGTGGTTCTGCTGTAATGAGATTGAAGTGCTCAGATTTTGTAATGTGCCTAAACTGGATGACACATGGAAATAAAAAACAACTAGCATATTAAATGTTAGATATTAAATGCTGTTGGCCTGAGGAAGAAAGTTTCATATTTGGACTTCCAGTTTTGTGTTTTTGGTAGAATAAAGAGAAAACCCTAACCTTTATGTCTTTTTTAGAGTTTTTAAAAGTTAAGAAAGGAAAAAAAAATAAAAAAAATTCATTTCATACATGCATAATCCAATTGAAGACCGAGCAGAGCTTGCAGAAGGCTAGCAGCACAGGGACAGCAGTGCTCTTGGACTTTTTAAACACTGTGTTCACTCACTGTCCAGTCTAGAGAAAGAATTACCATATTGCTCCACCTAGAGACAGTAAATATCGTATATACTTTAAAATACTTTTAATTCACCATTCAAAGTGACATATGCACAAAGATAAGAGCTAGATTACATTGCAGAGCTACATTAGATACACACTTGGATAGGACATGAGAAAAATGAGCAGCTCATAAGCATTACACCAAATTCCAACCCATGGAATCCTGGCTGGAATGTACTTTTGGGAATGGACTTCTACAGAAGTCAAGTCATCCAGCTAATGGGGTTTGTTTGGAGGTGTGGATTGTAGAGGTTATTTATAAAAAAGTTTATATCACTGTATCATCTCAACCCAAAACTACTATATACACACCACAAAAAATAGTATTAAACATGTCAAATAAAAAAAGAGTATATTAAGATGTAATGATAACAGAAATGGACTTGACTTGTAACAACTCAGGAATCTGTGTGTGGAGGATGTGGGAATGACAGTACAAGCTTCTGCTTCGATATCTTGTGAAATGTTTAGATAGGGTTTTGTGAACTGGTGCAGAGCAGATCAGATAACAGAGGAAGCAAGAGCGTAAACGGATCCTGTCATCAGACTCCACTCAATCATGCTGCAGTACTTGCACAGAAATGAGCCTCTGTTCTGCAGAAAAGGACATACCCCCAACACATATACTTTTTTTCTGCCATTGTGAGTTCACTGATTTTCACTTATATAAATGTACTGTACTTAATAAATGTTACACCTACGCCTAAACCTAATCCCAATCATAGCATCAGAGATCTAAAGCAAATTGTTTGCATATTTTGTTCTTCAAGAACAAAGGTCAGCCCTTTCTGATATACAACCCCATAGCAGAAAAAAGCTGAGAGGGTATGGAAATGCAAATATAATTAAAAAAAAACAATTGCTTCTTGAATATACTTTGGCTTTCTATTATTGCAGACAGTATGAACCTGAGATTTCAAGTATTGTGTAATTAACTTTATCTGTTAATTAACATCCATCCCTGCATTTCAGGCCTGCAACACATTGTGTTGTGAGCAAATGTGGTCAAGAAATGCGTAAGAAAATTATTGAAATGTTTAAAAAACAATGTTCCTTAAAGTATAATTCAAAGGGATTTACATATTTTCAGTCCTAACTTGTTCTGTATTTACTTGTTTTGTGTTATCTTGTTGATAAAAGCATGGACGTCCCTGGAAAAGATGGCATTTTGAAGATAATGCCATCACAGAACTGAAAATGACCTTTGCCGAGGGCACTGACATGGCCCAATATCATGAAAGACAGTCTACACAGTAAAGTTTTTATTTGTTAATGCAACACTGGCAAACATTTATCAAGCACTGCAATACAAAGTAATCCCTTTCCCCTTTGATGGATGGTAGTTCTTGATGCAGTGCCGTCTGAGGTCACGGCTCTTAGGTTTAAGCTTGTGTCCTTGCCGTTCATGCCGTTTAAAATTCTGAAATTTATAATAGTGAAATTGCTTATTATAATCACGTCAAGATCTGTAAATTAATATCAGTGTCATGTTTAAATGTTAGCTATGTGCATGACTGTTCATATGACACCACATGTGTTGTTTTCAGTTCTGGATTTAGCACGCTCCTCTTCAGCTTCATTATTTTGTCATCATTAACTATTTCTTATAGATATACATTCTTGTGTAAGATCCAATCATCACCTAAGTGTAGTTTTTACAGAAGCAGCCAGATTTTCATTTAAAATGATTTGTCATGGATTTGGAAATGGTTGCCATGCAGCCTAACAATCTTCACTGAGCTTATGGAATCAAATAAGACCAATAATGTGAGATATCCTTCACTATACTTACTAGTGTTTGTAATCAGAAAGCCTGCTGTTTTCATTTAAGTACATAGTCTTGTTCCAGTCAAGGTCACAATACTGTCTAATGAGGTCCGGTTTGTGGTCTAATGAAATAAAAACCCTAAACCTAACCCTAACCCATTTCCTTATCTATTTGTTACCCCCAAACCCTAATTAATCTCCATATCTGAGAGCTTGCCTCACTTAACCATACTCGTCCAGGCAGGTTCATTACAGATCCTGTTGTTTTAGTTTATTCATTAAATTTTTTTTAAAGTTAGTGGCCTAACAATTAATATGGCCATTTTTAGGCAGCTATTTTTTATAATCATTGCCCTTTTATGAATGTTCTCAAATACTGTAAACTCATGTTTTTTTAATATAAATATCGCACCCTAATAAAACAATTATGTCTTTTGCCAAAAGACCAGAGAATGCACAATTTAAATAATAGGAAAGTGTGCTGACTTAGATAAGTCTGGGTAAGGAAAATGTCTCTGTCCACATTTAAGCAATAATATACACATTCCAGTCTACTGGAATTGTGACAGAACTGCCTGGATTAAGACCCAAGAGAGGTCCAAGAGAGGACATTGGGTGATCTGGAAAGTTTATGTAAATAGAAATAGTCTTAAAATCCCTGCTCTGTATTCCCCAACCATATAATATAATATAAGAGCAGACTAAGTGTCGCTGTAAAAAAGTACAGTATTAAGTATTAATTGTAGAAGTGTCAGTAACTGCTGCCCATGGTTTTGTTAAAATATTGATTTATTCGTAAGTGAATATTTATTCCCTCACTCAGTTAAGTGTACTTATCAAACTGTGAATTTCGTACAATTATTTCTTCTCTTCTTTACCAGAGGTGCCAATGATTGTGGAAAGGATCATATATTAGCACTTGATTTATTCGACATACTGGAATATATTCTCAGTTTGGACAGTATACACAGATTTGCAAGTGTATCAAGTACAGATTAATCCTGGAGGCAGACAGGTAGATAGTTGCTTCTGATAAGTGCTATCTTACTATGCCTCTAGTTAAGCCACAGTTACAGTACTCTCACTGAATGTTAACCTAGTAGTGGTAGGGCTTCCAATTGCTCTCAAAACAGTTTCAATATGCCTGCATCATGCAGTTCCAACAGATTTTTCAGGAGGACTGTCATTTTCTACCACATCCCCATTATGTTCTGCTGGACTCAGATCTTCAAGCAAGGATTGATTTTTATTAACGGCCCTAAGTTGTGCCAAAAAAGCACACCTCACATTTTATGCACTGTTACAGACAGAGGAGACAGATTGGTAGATAATTCCCTACACCCCACTGCTCTCGAAAGACATTCACATAGATTGATGACCACAAGATACATTTTCCAGTCTGCAGATGTATAGATTTGGTTTGACCATGTCCACTGCAGCTTCAGTTCTGTTCTTACTTGACAGGAGTGGAGTCTGGCCTTGTGCTCTACTGTTTTAGACTATCCCTCAAGGTTCAGACGGTTCAGACTCAGATGCTGTTGTGCTATTTGTGCACAGTTACCGTATCCTTTCTGTCTAGCCTTTCAAACTTGTCTGGCCATTGTAAACTGACTCGTCAAGAAGGCATTCCAATGTGCCACTGCACAAGTTTATTTTCCTTACTGCACCTTATTCCAGAAACATTGGGGGCCATGGTCAAAACCGCTGAGAACATATTTGTTCCCATTATCATGCCTGGTGTTGCATAAAACAGTGAGCCAAAACAATATGACTACTTACAAACTAATTAACAAATAATGTAGATTACACTGGTTAACAAATTTGTATGAACATTTTGTTTCCTCTAATTTTTTTTTGTGAAACAAGTACATTTTAACATGCTGAACACAAATATGTTTTCAAAATATCTGTATCATGTACCGTTTGTAAGAAAATTGCAATATTCGTTAAGCACTGTCACGTGTCTAATGGCATATACTGTGATAGCAATGTTGGCACTGTGAA
>JAVSBV010000055.1:5716149-5729182 GCA_033117975.1 Parotocinclus spilosoma
ACATTTAATATGTTACATAGCACGTCCCGTCTTGTAACATAGGGCATGTTCGTTTAATCGGACCAGCCGGTTATTATTACCAAAATGATCGCGTCCCGATGTGGTCCCATTAACCGGATATATATCTATATATCTATATCTATATCATACTGGAGAAGTCACAGGGCACCAGTCCATTTCAGACTGGGTTGTTGTCGCTGTTAGAACCAGATCTGATTCCCCTAACCCACCTCCCCTCCCTCAGACCCAAACAATCATGTGTGCATATGACGCCAAAGCCTGCCACAGGGCACTGCAAGGACTCGGGTCACAGCTGTTCCATCCGAGCACGGAAAGGGGAATTTGTTATGGCAAAATGAGACCTCGGTGCGGTTAAACTTTCTGGATAATTTGCAAGAGCAGGTGAAATGCTGAACACTAATTCTAGTTGATTTGCTCCCTGTTAGTGGCAGACTGGGGTCTGACTGGCTAAACTGGGTTTTTTTTACCAGGTAGGACTGGTGCTGTTATTAAGGCAAGAGATTTGAGATGAAACATTTGCTATTACAAAGATGGGAGTAGATCTAATGTACATGATTTTGACCGTTCATAGTCACAGATGCTGGTGTTTTCATACGGTTTTAATAAAGTAGGTAAACATTAAGATATTTATACTGTAATTTGATGGGTGATATTGTTTTAAATTAAGCTATCCTGCTGTGCTGTACAGTCCTGTTTTGATATTCATTAGTGGGTTTTTTTTACCCTTTATGCATCAATATCTGTGGAACTCAAACAGTGTTGCTTGATATAGCTACTCCGCTGCATTCTTCTTTACTTGCTCGGGTTTGATTTAAAGGAACAGATGAGTCATGAATAAATACATCTAGCATTTGAGGTCTGCCCGTCCTTGTTCCTCTGTCAGATTTGAAAAATGCATGCTGTCATTTCAGTCAGGGGACCTGAAAGTTTGCCAAAACACAGTTACATCACAGTGCCCTGAACCCTGTAAGGTTGTACGGTATCCCCTCACCCCTCACAGTTTTGTAAATATTTCATTATATCTTTTTAGGGGACGACACTAAAGCTATGGCAGATAGATCCGTCTACAGCTGGTGTGATGATATACATTTGCCGTGCCCTCATAATAACAACATGCAGCCATTTATGTCTAAACCGCTGGAAACAAAAGTGAGCACACCCGGACACTGCAAAGCGTTTTAAATGCTTTAATAAAACAACAAACTCCTCATTTGGCCCATGACCCTAACTTCCCGCGGGTCACGACAGCGCTCAAAAGACCACGTGAAACAAACACAAGCACATTACATTATGGCTCCTACATGACGCTGTAGACTCAGTTTTGTGTTCTTAGCAGATTAGTTTAGCACCTGTTTACTGTTGAAGCCCATCTGCTTCAAGGTTTGGTGTTTTGCGGTGCACGTGCAGGGGTTCTCTTGCACACCTCGGGTGAAACAAGTGGTCTTTGCAGTTAAGAGTTACTGTTACATTTCAGTCGATCGAATCTGACCGTTCTTGGTGAACCCTAGGGATGGACCTGTGTGTGAAAATCCCAACTAATCAGCCTGTCTAGCACCAACAACCATACCACATTCAAAGTCTCTTAAATCACCTTTCCTCCCCATTCTGATGCTCAGTTTTAACCTCAGCCACTCTTTTCGATCATGTTAAAACAATGCGTTTACCTCCCGAGCTTCCCTTAATCTTCATCGGGTCTCTATGACATTTCCGTCCGCTTTTGGCCCGTGCCATCCCTGAATCTTGCATGGCTTGATGGATCTGTCACGCTTGACCGTGGAAATCTGGTCCCGGGGACAGAGGCAAACGTAAACGCGTGTGGGAGGGTCTTATTAACGAAGACAAATACAAATACCATGAGCACACGAGGAAGAGAGATGAGAAATGACAAGGATGCCATTAGGCAGCTGGCTATGGAGCGTGACAGGGGTCAAAAGAGTAGTAAGCGATGCAGGGTGACAGTGGACCAAAGTGGGCGCTTCATCCTGACACTTCTGCAATTACGCAAAAGCACTTTAATGACCAACAGGAAACTCCAAGGACAAATATCCTTCATAACTGCCATTTAAGCAAGCATCCTTCATCCTTCATCCCTCGAGGAGCTGGAAGGTTTTCTAATTAAAGAATAATAGCCCAGTACCCCACCATAAATCATTCAGGAATTGCACGACAGCATCCCAAAAAGGATTAGCTCTGTTCTGGAGGTAGATCGCAGCCCTTTAGGTATACACTCTGGTCTTAAAAAATGCTCTATAAATAAAGATTGCCATTTTCCTTCATGCAGTGATTCCGTCTGATGTGCCCTGAGACAAGGTTTTACAAATGTGAACACTTTCCCCAGACAGACCCTATGGATAAAAACATGGTTCAGAAGTGTTAAGACACCTCGGGTTAGCTCCAAAATTAGATCACCACTCTGCACTAAGCTGTTTTCTCGTGCCTGGTGTAGCAGCAATTAGGGTTCTGTCAAATTAAATCCGCTCCCGTCCGAGATTTTGAATATGGAAGTGACAAGTCTAATTCCTGGGCAGAGAGCAAGTTATAAACCATCTGCTTAGCATCGCAGGAAATGTTTGTGTATGTTGCGTCTGATTAGGTGTGTGTTTGCATTTCGAAAGGGATGGGATTAAGGTTTGAATGCAAGTTGCATCATCAGGACTTTAACAATTTGCAATTTTGGCACATACCCTCCACCTCTGCTTAGCAGAACGTGACAGGTGGAGCTTTCCTCAGCTGCTTAGACTTGCTGACAGATTGCGCCGTTATGAGCGACGTGTTCTGGGAGCAGGCCGAGGCAATGAGATGTTGAATATGAGGGTCTGATCTAATCACTTATCAGAGAACATTTTCCCTCCTGGCTTTAAGCCAACCACAGAGTCCAGCCGCCACCAATAACTGGAGATTTATTGAGTGCTGGCTGGAGAAAGGTACACAGTCTGACGTTCAGAAATCAGTCACACTCGCTCAGACCTGGGGTCTGTCCATCTACGGCGCTGTTTGGGGTTTTTTTGTACTATAGTACATGATGCAGTTACGTGTGGACACCAGGGGAACATGCCAAACTCAATACAGACAGTCCTCAAAGCCAGGACTCAATAGTAATATTATTATTTTATGGGTTAATATAGAACCGATTCTGTTCCAGTCCCAGAGCTTCATGCTGCACACGGCATCAGTAATTGTTAATACACTTTGTACTTCTAACCCATAAGTAAATACATTTTCTCTTTTTTTTCTCCGAGCTGATGTTTCCATCAATTCTAGAACCACACACTTAGATGTTCCTCCACCTAAAAATAACTCTACTGGTCTTCATAAACAGAATGCAGTCCCACCAGAGTGCAGGAACTCCCTCAGTCATTTAGTCACCAAGAGACGATGTGCCTCCAAGGACCTCCCACTGAGGACTGATTTTAAAATCGATTTTGTTACTTATTTGATTACTAACTTAAATATTGTTGTTAATTTCAATTATATTACTTACTTAATTTTACTATCACTTTAATATACTTTCAAGTATTTATTTAATTATCCACCCATGGAGGTCGGGTCCCTTTTTGAGTCTTGGTTCCTCCCAAGGTTTCTTTTTTCTACTTTCAGGGAGTTTCTCCTTTCCACTGTCGCCCTAGGCTTGCTCCATTTGGGATTGGCCTTTTAAGATCATATAAGATTATAAAGCTGCTTTAAGACAATGCTCCGTTATAAAAAGCATTATAGAAATAAATTTTAACTTAATTTTTGAATTCTGAATTCACTTCATGTACGCTTTACTGCTTTGTTTACGAGACCACTGCTGACACATGTTAATGTTGAGTAAGTGTTGTACTATACTAACGAGGGATTAGGGATACTAGGTGGGTGTAGAGGGTGTACACCTAGAGGGTGTAGTCTGCATTTCGGACGTAGTCATATCTTGTACAGTTGCAGGTTTTCCATCCAGCTTTTGAGAATTTTGAAATTGTACACAAAAAAACCTGAGTGGTGGAATGGTAAAAGTCCAAAATTTGAAGAAGACAAACCTACCCAAATACAGTGGTTATCGTCATTCATTCCTTCCAGAAGTCGTGTCAAGAACAGAAAACTATGTCAAAGATCACTGTTTTTACCGCTTTTCACACTGTATAAGGCAACGTGCCACGTCTGGAAAATATCATGCACAGTTTAAAACCATCCACGATAATAATCTGTATTATATTCAAATAAAAGGAAACCTATTCTCTTGATCCAGGTTGGATTGAGTCCAGTGCTTATCCTGAGGAACATGGACGAGGGGCTTAAGGCAGCTTTGGGGACGTGGTGCAAGCCTATTTAAACAAGCATTTAAAGTTTATTTGGTGCGTTTCTTTCTACATGAGGACATACCCGACTCGACACAGACAGTAACTTCATCTGCAGCAACCCACTGCCCATTTTTAACTTTAAACTCCTGTTTACCCTGGATGGGGTTTAAGCTGTAGTTTTGTAATTCATGTTTCGCAGGTGAACATCTTCCCTGGATGGAACTCCAGTCCGTCCCTCAGGGCTCAAAAGGAATTGCTGTTACATCCCCATGTGACACTCTTCAGTCTCCCTCAGACATGTTTAATTATGGGTCTGAAACGTGAACCCTGGTCACCATGGCGGTGTGCTTTGGCCTTCCTCCTGGCCTCGGTAATGAAATAAGTGAAGCAGGATTTGGAAAGTAAACTACTAATGAAATACCTCCTCGTTTTTGTGAGCACTGTATTTCTAAGGTCTCAGAAAAAAAACAGTATGGGCCCATTCTATTTATTCCCTGACCAGTGTTTATTAATATGATGTTAAAAATACACTTTAATACACAGAATACTTTAATACTTACATCTTACCGGAACGTACTTGCTTGCTTGTTAGCTCACATTTGGACTCGAGTCTGTTCTAACTCGACTGATGCGTTTAGATACTTTTTTTGTGTTAGTGTCGATGACTTTCCTCTAGTTATTTGTACCAAGCCCTATTGTAAGTAGTACTCCTTTGTTTGTTCACCACTACCTGTACATTCCCTCTCATCTATAACTGTTAGCTGGTTCACGTTCACTCGTTGAGCCTCTGGTTCATCTGGCTGATCTTCTGGGATGTTTTTAATGCTGAATATCGATGCACTGAATATCGGTTCAATATTAGGTACTTTTTGAGTGTTACCGCTTTAACCTGAACTCTTGCGACAAGGTTTATCATGCTTTGTTCTTTAAATCTATTTCCCTTCAAAGAACAAACCTCAAAACAATAAAAGCTCATTTCAAAAACTCAGGGGAAAACCTTTGAAAACTTGCATCGAGTGTGTTTTATTAACACGGGATGCACTCCTCTTTTAGACTCTGATGTTTACAGTCATTATTACAGAGAAGCTCCAAAAAGCTCGGGTGGGTGGGAGGCGTGGATTCAACAGCACGGGCGAAGATGACAGTTCAAAAAGAAATCGTCTAAAGCGACGAGGCTCAGATCGAACAACTCGTTGCCTAGTCCTGCTCCCCAAACGCCCTGCTCATAATGGTGCAGTCTGTCAGCCTCCGCAGTTTAACCAACACAGAAAAGTTGTATCTGACAAGCTCCTTTCATCAGCAGAGAGGCTACACTGCGCTCCAAAAAGCATGCAAACATACAAACTGGTCCAGTCATCATTGATTTACCAGAGCTTTGTTTAACCTCCTTTACATGCAAAACTGTTTACACTGTTTTCTCATAGGGGCACTCCTGGCCTGAGGAGCTATGGAGCCTCGGGAGCCTCTGCTGAGATGAAATCCACTCATGCTCATCCATACGTGTGATCATCGTTACGGTGCACGGGTTAGTGCTGTCACCTCACAGCTCCAGAGGTCCCCGATTCAATTCTTTGAAGTTTGTTTGTTCCCCCGGTGTCTCCTCCAAGTACTCTGGTTTCCTCTCACAATCCGAAGACATGTGTTAGGTCAGCTGGACATTTACATTTACATTAAAATTTAGCAGACGCCCTTATCCAGAGCGACTTACAACTCATACAGTCTTACAATCCAAGCATTGGGGAGTTAAGGGCCTTGCTCAAGGGCCCAACTGTGGCATATTGGCAGAGGTGCGATTTGAACCCTGGACCTTCTGGTCCATAGTCCAGTACCTTAACCGCTAGGCTACCACAGTCCCGCAACTTGGACTTGTCTGGAACTGTGGCGGCCTGGTGGTTAAGGTAGTGGACTATGGACTAGAAGGTCCAGGGTTCAAATCCCACCTCTGCCACAGTTGGGCCCTTGAGCAAGGCCCTCAACCCACAATTACTTGGATTGTTAGACTATATAAATTGTAAGTCGCTCTGGATAAGGGCGTCTGCTAAATAATGTAATTGTTTTTTTTAAAAAAAGATGTTTAAGCTAATATTCATACTTATTTACATTTACAGTATTTAGCAGACACCCTTATCCAGAGCGACTTACAACTGATATATTCTTACAATTAAGGGCCTTGCCTAAGGACCCAACTGGGCAGTTTGACAGGATTTGAACCCAGTACCTTCAGGTCCAGAGTCCAGTGCCTTAACCGCTAGGCTACCACAGTCCCATATTATATTCAGATAACAGAAGCTTAGATAGATTGTTTCTTATGGGAAAATCCCTACCTCGTCCCTGTATATTAAATATATAGAGGCTTTTTATGGGTTCACTAAATTTCAAGCACCCCCATGTAATGCGTTAATATTAAAGTGTTTAAATTCACAGTGTAAGAAGAGTGTCATTTACGTGCTATACAAAAGCATTATATGATGCACTTACAGCTGGACAAGTGAAGTTTAATAACCTAATGACTTCATGGATGCACAGTGTGTTAGAAACACCAAATCAGAAAATGTTGGGACGGTATGGAAATTTCTGAAAAAATGAACTCTGAATGAGATCCTTCACCTACCTTCACTCTTCAAAGACTGAACATTTTATGGGTGCTGATTTTGTAACATTTCATTATTATAATCATCTGTTGACATGTATGTACCTGTATGTCATTAGTAGCCCTAAATTATCTTTCCCCTTTTTTGGAATGTGTTGCATGTCTGATCAGGAATGGATGTTTAATGTATAACCAAATGAAATGAAGTTGACCATAAAAACTTTAAAAACGATGAACTATATAGAGTTCAAACTGTTCGTAATGAGATAAAAGTTTAAGTAAATAAAATTAAGTCATGTAATTATTTTTATTTGCATTTTTCATACTGTACCAACTCTTTTGGGTTGTAGTTACAACTTCGTACAGTTACAATGTTCCTTCAGTAAAAGTCTTTGTTTAGAAGCATCATATAAAAACGTAAAAATGTAGTCAAACCACTTTAAAAGTGCCCAAACCTGGAAGAATGTCTGAATCTTTGAAAGCTTCATTATACACGATAAAGAGGATGCACTATTCCATATGCGTAAAGCGAAAATAACCAAACTCTGGAATACATTCTGGAATTCAATTTAAACTGATAATATAAAATGCCATTAAACCCAAATATACTAGCAGTTCCCTCTTGAATCACAGACAGCGCGTGGATGCACAGATGCGCAGGGGCATGAACTCTTATCTACCTGCGTAGATACCTGACGTATGACCGGGTGTCGTTATAAATACTCTCCCTCGAATCAGGAGCCGCCGGTGAGACGATGCGCATGCTACGGTCCGCGAGCGCTCCTGCTGAGGGAGTACAGTATTGTGCAGGAGAGTAAGTTGGAGCGAGCGCAGAGGTGACCGGAGGTTTCCCATCTTTGCTTTTTTGCGCCCTCTGTGAATCACGACATGGAGGAAAGAGAAAACGAGACCTCGTTGATTCCTAATTATGAGCGAGAGGACAGCGGCGACCTCAAGGTTCCTCTGGGGTATCAGATCCCGACATCTGTGCTTATAGGCGCGCTCATTCTGTGCTCGGTCTTTGGAAACGCGTGCGTCGTGGCGGCTATTGCTTTGGAGAGGTCCCTGCAGAACGTGCAGAACTATCTAATCGGATCCCTGGCAGTAACGGATCTTATGGTGTCGGTGCTCGTCATGCCCATGGCGTGTCTTCGCCAAGTTTTGAACAAGTGGACACTTGGACAGGTCGCATGCGACATTTTTATCTCGCTGGACGTCCTGTGTTGCACATCTTCCATTTTGCACCTGTGCGCAATAGCGCTGGACCGGTACTGGGCCATCACAGATCCTATAGACTACATGAAAAAACGGACTCTGAAGCGCGCGGCGGTGTTGATCGGTGCCACCTGGCTGGTGGGTTTTTCCATATCCGTGCCGCCCATGTTGATCATGAAATCGCAGCCAAAGAACCTGACCAACCCTGAAGAGTGCGCCATCAGCCACGACCCGTGGTACACCATTTACTCCACGTTCGGCGCGTTTTACATCCCACTCATCCTCATGCTGGTCCTCTACGGGCGCATCTTCAAGGCTGCACGATTTCGAATCCGTAAAACGGTGCGCCGGACCGAGAAGAAGAAAGTGACCTGCCTGACTGTGTCCAACAACCCAGAGCAGGCGGGCAAAACCTGGCGCAGCAGCGTGGAACCCAAGCCGGTGTCGTGCGTCAACGGCGCAGTGAAACACCCGGACGACGGAGAGTCACTGGAGATTGTGGAAGTTCACGGACCAACAAAGCAAGACCTTCCGTTACCGAACACACCGAGCTCAGCGCCTCTTTTCGAGAACAGACACGAGAAGAACACCGAGGCGAAGCGCAAACTGGCTCTGGCGCGCGAACGCAAAACCGTCAAGACGCTGGGCATCATCATGGGCACTTTCATCCTCTGCTGGCTCCCGTTCTTCATTAAGGCCCTAGTGATGCCCTTCTGCCCGTCCTGTTACATGCCCGTGTGGCTCATAGACGTGATCGATTGGCTCGGCTACTCCAACTCGCTGCTCAATCCCATCATCTACGCGTACTTCAACAAGGACTTCCAGAGCGCCTTCCAGAAGATCATCAAATGCCACTTTTGCAGGAAATAAACATGGTTTGGGACTGACTTTCATGCTTCATTGCTAAAATGAGACGTGATTACGGAAAAAAAACACTGCAACAATCCTTTAGATCAGTGGTATTGATACTGTGACGCCCCTCCTCATCTGTTATTCCAGAATGATTACGCGCCTAGCTGAGCCTTTCCAATGTCGCTGTACAATTCATATCACTCACAAACTTACAGTATTACTTATAAATTAATCAAATAAGCGTTTACCTATTCTGCATTTAGAAAAGAAAGTATAAAAAACACATCTCCTAAACGTTACCTAAGAAAGCAAAGTGCATTTGGATTCGGGATTTTAACACATTTCAGAACATTTGAATTGATTTTCCACATTAACTGGGGCAACCCTGAAAGAATCCAGTAACGCTTTTTGTAAACGAATTAAAAATCCATGTTTTTAATACATATTTGAGGAATTTATTTATTATTTATTAGGGAATGATTAAGGGGTATTTTTCGCATACAACAATTAAGTGGACATTAAATTAATTTTCAAATTACAGACTCTTATTGACAGAAAAAAAACACTCAATAAAATATCCCCTAATTTTTGTGAGCAGTATAGTTTTAAGGTATAGTTGAAAGTTTGAAAGAAATGTTTGGTATAAGGAGTTAAAATATGAATGAAATTAAACTGAAAAAACAAATGACCAACAAAAATGCAAAGACTTAAAAAATAAGTCATTTTTATTTTTGGTTTTGCTCAGATTATGGATTTGCATCGATTTCTGCGTACACTTTTCCAGCAGTTCTGAGTAAGTTTGGTAATGCAGACACAAAACCTGGATGACTTGTGCATTGAGGTGGATAAAAGGAAAATTTGGGAAGCTTGACCTAATAAACTTGAAGATCCAGTATGGGTTTGAAATTCTGGAGAAGTAGACGGGTGTGGGGAAGCATGCTGGGTTAGTTCGATTTAGGACAAATCCGACTCAATTTTGGTTACAGTTTGACCCTCATACAGCCCAAAGAACATGCTCATTATTATTTAATGGAATTTCATGCAGTTCTAGGGGCATTTCACACACACACACACACACACACACACACACACACACACACACACACACATATGCACACACGCACAAACTGCAAAGTCTAAAATAAATCCACAAATTCAATACAAATACAATTAAAACAAATGTAAACATATAACGAGAGAATTTTGATTCTAATCTTTTAATGTATTTTATCATACAACTATTGTTACATGTTAGAGAATTTGAGCTATATTTTTGTCTGTAAATGCAAAAAGTGTAAATATAAGGTTTAATAAGATGAGAAATAAGAAACTAATTACCATAGCTGTTAAAACGCAAACTTCTGCTCAGAGACAGAATAGAAAAAATAAAATATTTATGTTCAGTTCTGAATCCCGAACCCCCGAATTCAACCTGGCTTACGTCGACCAATAATCTCACCCCGGCCACTAAACACAAGCCAGCATTTTTCCAGAGTGCACTGATGGTGTGTGACAAAGGATGATGACGTTTGCTTCATGGTGGAATCAAGTCATTATTCGTACATTATTTATGGACTCTTAAATGGTTTCTGTTTTCAGAAAAGGTGTAGAACACTGTGTATAAAAGAACCACGTGTACCACTCATGTCCATTTTTACGCATGGATGTGTTCATGCTGTGAAATAAACTGTCTTCAAACTGAGCGCAGTCTCCTCTTGTTGCTGTCAGAGCTTCAGAAATCTTATTGGCCTGTTCAGTTTAAAACTTGTACACAGCATATGTAGATTTTTTTTTATTTTGGTAATATGTTATTTTATTGGGCAGCACGGGGGTTCGGTGGGTAGCACCACCACCTCACAGCAAGAAGGTCCCGGGTTCAATCCCAGGGCGGAGCGGCCTGGGTCCTTTCTGTGTGGAATCTGCATGTCCTCCCCGTGTCTGTGTGGGTTTACTCGGGGTACTCCGTTTTCCTTCCACAGTCCAAAGACATGTGTCTTAGGCTAATTGGTGTCTAAAGTGGCATTTTTTTAGTGTGCGGCTGTGTGTGTGCCCTACGATGGATTGGCGTCCTGTCTAGGATTGTTCCTGCCCTTGAGGACATATTTGCCGGGTGGGCACCGGCTGGCCCGCAACCCAGTGTGGATTAAGCAGAAGATAATGGATGGATGAAAGTTGTACATTTAAAAAAAATTGGCTCATATTTTTCTAAAAGCTTTAGCTGATTTAATGGCTTATTTTTTCACTAATGAGACAACAGAATACAAGCATGTTTTAAATTCAAAGAAAGTAATGTGTATGCGAGTGTAAGAGTTTGTGCTTTATTATTATATTTTAGTCTTGGTCAAACTTAAGCAAAGTAAATTTGAAAGCAAATTCTGCTTCTCTTTTTCTCAGAAAGAAAGTTGCCTGAATTTAAACAACAACATTCATTCTGTACCGTTTAATATTAAATGTGAAAGCATAATAATAACATTTCAATCTGCCCTCCAACAAAAATGATTCCTAAGCAAAGCGAGCGGGTAAAAATGCTTACAGGCAGAATAAAACGTGTTCAGGATCTTCCCTTTTTCCCTGTAAGCCAATCAGAGTGCAGATTTTGATTACAGCACTGATTTCAATGATGATAGAAAAAAGTTCCGTTAATAATTACCGTTACTCTCAACAGCAATTTCTGAGTCCACATTACCCCGGGACAAACCCGAATTCAAATGAGGTCGAGACCAAGACCAGACTGGAGTACTATAGCACTGCCATGACATCATCCCGAATGTGAAGCATGGTGTAGGAAGCAACATGGTTTGTAGATTTGCTGTCTCAGAGCTGCTACTCAGTACACCGGTTCACCCTGAACTGTGATTAATTAAGGAGTCACTTAATCAATACCTTCTATAAACCATGGAAATGTTGGGTTATTAGATTAGGCAGGGTGCACATGGACCTACTGCACCATTTGTTTGCCTAATCTGTAGCGCATGCTCAACAAAACGCGCAGCAAAGAGCTAAGAGATGAAATTTCGCCAGTTAATAATTGTTCTTGTTCTCTCAAGGCTCGATGTCAGTCAGGAGAGCTCATATTGTCGAGTCACTCTGGCGGTCGAGCTGAAACCACTAAAAGCCACTCAGCACAGCCGACTGATATGCTGGTCTCCATAGTGACACTCGGAGGTTGCAAACTCCGGGTATGAGGGGCAATTATCTGATCAAAAGCCTGGGACAATAGAGAGAGTGTCATGTGATCACTGCCAACCGGACAGACAGAGCCAGGGCAATCTGAGGGTCTACACACAGCTGGGTTCACTATTCGCCAGTATGAACAACGCACCAAAATAATGATGTTGGAGAAGACAGTGCTTAATTACAACCAATTTACGATTACAGAGGTTAACAAATGAGCTGTTGGTCCAGAGCCTGGACCACTGAGCCACACTGGAGACACAGCAGAGCTAAAGGGTTGTGGGTTCAAGTGGCTTTATATCTCACCTGGCTTAAGTCTTTGTTCATTACCTCACTTGTTCCTCACCAGTTCCAGTCCTCATACCATTACCCTGACCACATCAGAGGGCAGTAACTCCTACCTTTTTGGTGCCATGCCACCATAACTTTCCCACCGAGGACAGTAGAACCATCAGTGATTCTGTTCTACTGGTCGAAATAATGCCAATACACATATTCTCTTCATTATTATATTCCAAATTCTATTTATATATGAGCTTACTATTGTCTTATATTCTATAGTTTTATATATATATATATATATATATATATATATATATATGCACTGTTAACAATACGCTTTGTAATACAGTCTATTCCGGTTAATAGGACCACCGGTTAATGGCACCAGCCGAAACAAATCCTATTATATAGGTGTCATTTTATTCGCTTATTTGGACCAAAATTCCGCTTAATCGGACCAAACAACGTGTACAGTATGTAATATCTGTAAAGAAACTCTTCGTCTCTGGAATCACTACCCGAAAACTCCTGAGTTTCTCCCCAGTCCTCTACTGCCACCTACAGGTCTTTGCCTAACATTTCTATTTACTACAAAAAAAGAAGCCACAAGTCGCCACTTAGC
>JAVSBV010000055.1:5733779-5744597 GCA_033117975.1 Parotocinclus spilosoma
GCCTTTTAGGACAGTGTAATATTGTGAAGTTGCTTTGAGACAATACTCTATTGTAAAAGGCGCTATATAAATAAAACCGAATTGAATTGAATTGTTTACGCTCTAAGCACCACGAGGAACGCTAAAGCTACACCTCCTTCACAGAGCAAAGAAGCTTAATTATTAAGCAGATTAATAATTTTATTTCTACAATGTTACATTCTCAATTCTAAACATTACACACCTAAATAGCACTCATATCTGCTCGGATGGCGCTGTTAAAAGTTAGAATGATCTCACACTTCTGCATTAGACTGAATATTGTTTGAAGTTTGTAAGAAATACACAACATGGTAATGAATACAAAATCCCAGACTTCCAATATGTCATATCTTTCTTTATTAATTCCTGTAAATGGTCTGAGCTGGTGTGCAGGATAAATGATCTATACATGTCAGAATGAATCTGAATAAAAGGCTTGTATACATATTCAGCTTTGTGTTTTTGTGTTGTTGTTGTTGTTTGTTTTTTTTCAACTCGTACCAATAAAAAAAGAACACAAGTTCAAATAGCTACAAAGCCTCTACATTCCATGTTCCTGTAACTGTTCTGGCTAATATGCTTAAAGTACATCCATAACAACTCTAATAAGGGTGCATAGCATTCTAATCGATGTATATAATCATATTTTGTCATATATTTTATACATATACTCTTTAATAAAAACATCTTTTTTTCTGTGCATGTGCGCAGTTGCATTCCTTAGTACATAGTAATATGATATTGCGTTAATATTGTCAGGAATCCATTCTAAAGGAGTACAGGTGAACGCTAGGGTTTTGCAACAGTAACATTTTACTCATTGTAGTACACTGGAATGGTAATGTCCTCGCGTGTTTACCGGGGGCCGTTTTGTAAAAAAAACAGAGACCCCCGTCCACGTCCCATCGTGCCTCTACGTTCCGTTGGACTGCTTGCTGACGTGGCAGGTCAAATCTCAGAAGTGCTGCTCGTCGACCACACCCCAACGTCCCTCCGAAAAACAATCCTCGTGGTCGTACAGTAGGATTAATCTCTGAACACCGCCAGAAAATGTGCTATACAGGTACATTTGTGTTTCCCAACGTACAAAAATGGTCCAGTGATGTACCGTATGAGTTTTTATAGGTAAACGACATAGATTAGGTCCATTATTTAAAGGTACAAAACATGTACTGTTCAAGGTCCTCACTACTTGCAAGCGTTCGTACCATAAACACACATACAGGTATGCGCTGTTTAAAGTCCCGCCTTACATTACCATACTCGCATATTAGTTTAGATACTTTTCACATAGTGTTTGTTTTAAGCAATAATATAAAGTAATAGACATTATAAAAACAATACAGGACAGTACTGTATAACACTAACTCTTTTGGATCTCAAATTTGAAACGGATGAAAAAAAAAAAAACCTTCGAAAGTGCATTTACTGCTCTTATGTCATTCAGACGTGAATATGGTGTATATAAGACCTTTATTCCCTATCATTATTCCCAAATTGCCCGTTACCCTGAATGGGAACGTTGGCTGGACGGTCGTTAAACGGCACATACATGTATCAGAGGCCTAAAGAGGGCACTCCACTAAAGCTACCCTTTCAGAAGCAGGAGATAGACTCATTAATTTTAAAGCCATATTGCCAAAATGGACTGATCCAACCCCAATATTTAGTGTTTATATTTAGTTTTCCAGCAATAACTTGCATAAAATCGTAAGACAATAGCGTACAAGTTTAACATGATAGTTTTAAAATGCATTATCACAACACTTAAAGTGCGATAAAGTGCCATATTCTTACTGGTCACTTGAAACCATTTATCTGCTTCATTTGGTGTTGACATCTACGAAAATTAGGAGTGACACAAGGACATTTTTGCATCACCACCCATGTGCTTAACACCAGTCAGAACAGGAAGCCCCCCTCCCCCCTAAGCATTCATGTATTTTGTTGGAAGAAGATGAGACCAAAATAGAAGTTTTTGCTTTAAATGAGAAGCGTTTTGCATTAGAATCCCTTCCTATCTCTAAAACGTGGTTTTAGCCCGTTTTGTTGCATCTGGGCCAGGCCGGTTTGCCGTCATTGATGGACTAAACTTCACTGAATTCTAGATATTGGAGGAAAATGCCAAATCGTGGGACATGCAGCAAGAGAACGACCCTAAGCGTACAAGCCTTAAGAAACAATAGTCAGAAGTTAACGGCAAATCAGATGGTGACGGAAGTAGTTCAATTAGCGGAAACCCACCAACGTCCCAGAGCTGAAGCTGAGGACGGGGATCAAATTCCTCCAAACGACTTTAGTTACGGTTACTGCTGCACACGGCACAGGCTGAAAGCAAAGGTGATTATATATTATCTAGTGTAACATTTTCCTCTATAATTAATTTATACTTTTCAGAAAGCTAGTCAATTCGAAATCGTCTCACAGAGATGAATTTGGGTCCTCTTAGTACAGGTCTGCACCATTTAACGTCTGAATTACGATTTGTCGAACAGGGCTTCAGCCAAAATGGACGTTGACCGGACATTACCGTTTTCACGTCGGAGTTTAGATACACACATTTCATTTTGAAGTATCCCCTAATTTCCCCTAATGACGCGCGAAGCATTTTATTTTGACTTGACATGAGCCTACATGAACTAAAACACAATATGAAAACATATAGCACGGTACACCACTGTATAAAACACAGCTATTTTTTATGCCAGCAGGTGTCGCTCGTGCTAATTTGCAATTTTTTTCCAATTAGACGTTAATGGAACGGACGTTAAATGGTGCATAGCTGTGCATGACCTTCTCTACCTTTAGGTTTGTGGGTTTTAAATCCTATAAAA
The DNA here is from genome assembly GCA_033117975.1 of Parotocinclus spilosoma. Lineage (NCBI taxonomy): Eukaryota > Metazoa > Chordata > Actinopteri > Siluriformes > Loricariidae > Parotocinclus > Parotocinclus spilosoma. Next base: position 5,736,635 of record JAVSBV010000055.1, read on the forward strand.
TGTATTTTTTCTGGGTTGTTAATAGTGATGCAGAAATCAGGATAAAAACTTCTACCCCTCTAATTTGTTTTAATGTTAAACGTCTCGGTTTGAAACTCATATATCTGAATCCAGCACTGTGAGGAGATTCCTCTTCGACAGCATGTTTTAAGTTTTCTTTCCAGACAGACTATTATGTTTTACAGCATATTTAGGAAGCACCAGGCTCTGTCTCTCTCTCTCTCACATACACACACACACACACACACACACACTTTTATGCACGGTTCGTACCCTGAAAGGTCCAGTTTTGTACCTTTTTGGAGGGAACCCATGAAACATGAAGGAAAATCACTGGTTGACACAAACCTGAGTGAAGCGTGAGGTGGAAGTGAGGGAGAGCTTTCACTCACCCGAGATTAAAAAACAGAACGTGATAATAAATACAATCAGAGCTATTGTGTCCGTTACGTACCGAGGTTAAATGACTCTGTTATTTAGTTTTGCATGAAGACATTCGTCTAGTCATTCACTCGTTCTCTCATTCATCCACGTCAGGTAAAATCCTAGGCAGGTTTGTTTTGTGCTACATTTGAACTGAAACTCACCCACATGGGTTCTGCAGTCTGGCCTCCGTCTTACAAAACTAAGCATCACAGCGGGTGAATCGATTCGACTGGAGATGAAATGGGAAATAGGAATGCTACTTGGGTAAACACTGAACACACACACACACACACACACACACACACACACACAAAACTAAACCATTACTGTGGTTGATATTATTGCTTTGGTCGTCTATGCTTACTGTTCTTATTTTCTAACGTAAATCAGAGATGAATTCGAGGGTGGCATGAATGGACGTGAACTTGTCAAAAGTGTCGAACTGTGGGTGTGTGTGTGTATGAAAGCCAAAGCAGGATGGACTGTTGTCACAGTTCAGGGGTCAGTTTCAAGATGGACTTTCACAGTGCTGTGTGTGTGTACATTTAAATCTGTATTATAGGTATGGGCGCCACTTTTAGAAGAAAACAAGAAAATATTTCAACGCTGTTTGAAGACGTTTCTGCTACACGCTTACAGCTATCGGTAAGGGCTTCGATGGGAATCGGTGACCCGTGGAGATGCATGGACAAGAGGGCAGCATGCTACATCTTTCAGTATAGCCAGTAAATAAAGGCGGGGCTACAGAATACTCAACAGATGGCTTAGAGGCGAGAAACTGATGGGTGAGAGGGTACATATTAAGCTTGGCTGATATGATTTTGTAATAAATCGTCACATTACACTTAGAGCACGGTTATCGTCAGCAGAAATCCTGGTCAAGTTTGCCTCCTCATTTGCCCCAACTCCTAAATTTGGGGCTTTAGAACTGTCTTCCTTTGTTCCAGTATATATATACAATCTGGCCAAAAGTATGCAGACACCCATTCTAACCATCATACTGCCAAACAGCATTCATAGATAAGCGCTGGCTGTATAATTGACTAATTTGGGATGAAATATCCCCCTTCCGAGCGTTGCAAAAACTGTATTTGTTCCTAAACTCAAAATCATGTCATATGTTCTCCACTCAGTAAAGCCTGAACTTTACGATCGGTTCATCTGTGGGGTTTTTTTTTTCATTATGAGCATGAAGATCTGGTTTCATACAGCTGAGCAGGGTTGGGCGGAATGACCGTATTCTGAAACATACCAAATTTGTGCTTCCTGTGCTGGAGTTACCTACTTAAAGCTCCCCTAAAGCAGTCGAAAGACAGTCTTCAGATACGGACGCTGATACTGACACACAACGGTCACTAGATGGCACCAAATAGATTGGATACAAGGTTCGTCCAACATTTATGCGTTTCCGTGTTTATAGTCGGCCTGCTGAGGCTGGTACACACTATGAATCGGACTATAAACCACAGTGGTACTTAAGAAGTGTAGTTTATGGTCCGAAATCGTCCGTCTCCATGAAATTGTTGCAACTATATTACACAGAGTGACATGGGAGGAATGCAATTGAATTTGGAACAGGAAAAGGCAAATCCATGATTTGTTTCATCTCTTAATTGTCACTTCTTGGCATAGAAGCAATAAAATATAATTACTTTATAGCTTTCAGTGTTTTGGAAATGCCCTGGAAGCATATCACATTAGCATTAGGTGCTAGCATCACAACGTCTGGACCAATTGCCGTAGTCTTATAGCATTCAGGGTTCCTTTGTGCTGACAAGACCCTGCCTTGTCCCTTGGACCCTACGATCATCCCCAGTTCCTGCAGGGCGAACCCTCAACAAAGCACGAACAGTTCTACAAACTATAAAAAAGTTCTGAAGCATGTACAGTACCTCTTTAAGAGGTCCAAACCTCCTCTGGAAGCAACAACTGAAGGTCTGAGGAAGAGTTCGTTGAGAGGTTTCAGCACGAGATCACCATGGAGTGGCACCAACCACTCACGGATGTGGCAGTGGGATCTGGTGATGCCTGGAGAACACATTGGGTCTGAATGCATAGTACCACAGTTTGGTGGGGCCTTCTCCTTGGGGTTTGGGTTCCACTAAAGGACCTCATGTGGAAGAACTCGATTGGCCTTCACAAAGCCTTTGATCAGTCCACTTTAACTGGACCATCATTCTGAGAGGTCCTGACCTTTCCATTGGGTAGAATCACAGCAGGCCCTGCCAGGATTTCCATAGAATGCATATGGGTGGATGTTGGGGTGTCCACATACTATTGGCCATGTGAAATATCAGAGATGGTTTAGAGGAAGCGTACAGCATCATGTCCCCCCTCGGTTGGGACATCGGGGTGTTGCGCAGGCACACAAAGACCGACAAAGAGCAAGACAACGTCCAGATGAGGAACCCTAATTTTAGGGACGGTCCCTTCCTAAGGGGGTCCTATCCCTTACGTTGAAAGCAAATATGTGGAGGACCCTTCAAAGAAACATTTAAACAACAAAAGTACAGTTAATACACCCACACACAGACACACACACACACACACACACACACACACACACAGAGCAGCAGAGCACGGCAGGCTGAATCTCATTCACACACTGCATCGAGTCGGAAGCAATACACATGCATTAAATACGGAAACACACACACACACACACACACAGACACCCGCGCACACACACAAGGACACGTTCCATAACAAGAGTGCATATATCACAGATAACAGGATAAAGGGCCTGTAGAAACGAAGCAGTGCTGCGCTTAGCGTTGTGTGTCAGCCTCCTGGAAGAAAAAATAATCTCTTGCTGTTTTTTTGGCTGCGTTGTTTTCTGACTCCTCGCTGTCCCGTTAAAAGTTCGTGTCCCGTGACGGCCCTTTATCTCGTCCCGTTTCAGTTTATAGATAATGACAGCTCAAAGGTCATAGATCATGCACCAGCAGTCGATCATGCGTTTACAGTTGACAGGAAGCACTTTGTTGATTTCTTTTTGTCGTTGTTTTCAGGAACTTTTTTGTACAAAAAAAAAGATCATGCCCTAATCTAGTCATTATATTCTTCTTTTAAAAATTATACAAAAGTACGGGTAGATCTCCCCTCGTGATCCTCGGGTTATCTCGGACCTCCTCGCTCATTCCTGTGTTGTTGTTTTTTCTTTGTGAGCGATGGGTGTGTTGTTGTGTTGTCGTTCATGTTGTCGGTCTGTTTTTTTATGTCTCTGGCCTTGACTCGGAACAACCTGGCCTGCTCTCAGTCTGTCTCCCATGTGTGTTCGGGTGATGGATGGTTTGGCAGTGAACATCCGGCCCTGCAGCATGGGTTCGAAAATAATAAAAAAAAAGATTAAAATGAAGATGTTTATGAGGAGAAGTGACAGATCACACTGACCTTAAAATAACGCTTAAATGATAGAATAATTAAATAAACATTTCAACTTCAAGTCACATCTTCTCCAAGTCAGATTTCTTTCTATAGCACATTTTTACAATGAAACATTGTTTGTTTGTTTGGCTTCTTCCTAATTATATATATATATATACACACACACACACACACACACACACACACACACACAAACACAATTTCCAATTTAGAGTAATCAAATAACCTAACATGCATGTCTTTGGACTGTGGGAGGAAACCGGAGTACTGGGAGTAAACCCACACAGACGCAGGGAGGACATGCAGAGTCATTTACATTACATTTACATTTATGAAATTTAGCAGACGCTCTTATCCAGAGCGACTTACAACTGATACCGTCTTACAGTTCAAGCAATCGTGGGTTAAGGGCCTTGCTAAAGGGCCCAACTGGGGCATCTTGGCGGAGGTGGGATTTGAACCCTGGACCATCAGGTTCATAGTCCAGTACCTTAACCGCTAGGCTACCACAGAAAAACCAAGGTCACTCCACCCTGAAATTGAACCCGGGACCTTCTCGCTGTGAGGCAATAGTGCTTCCTACCGAGCTGCCCAATGGAGCATCGTCTCAAAGCAAATTCCCAATTTTTTATTAATATGATCTAAGCCCAAGCCTAAATCGAGGAAGCCTACGACAACAACGGAAAGGAACAAGCTGCTATATATTAGATGGAAAATTTTGAGAGGAATAAGATTTTAGAATTTGACTACAGAATTTGAAACAGACTCTAAATACCGTAAATAGTAACAGACGTAGCATATTGTTTAAATATAATCGAACAATATGATTATGTGTAGATAATATAATATGTAACACAGTTTTATTTAAAAATGAGTTTCATGTTTCATGTTCTGTGCAGCATCCTTAAAACACAAACCGGAGGGCGTTAATGTACCCAATAATCCAATAACTGCCACAAATCTGATTTTAACAGTAATCCGATCAGCGAGGGTAGTGACTAATCAGATAACGGCAATAATCGGCAATAAACGGCAATAATAAAAATAAAAAAGATGCGACTTAAACCTCAAACTTTAACACTTAAATAATAGCTAAATAATTCGTTTTTAGTGTCATTTAGTGTCAGAGTCTCCTCAGAAGTTGCAGATTTGTGAATGCTGTTCTTAATTCTGGGTTGCCAGGTCCTGCGAGAGAAACAAGCAACCGCGTCTATGGGGAAAAAAGGCCAATTAAAGCAACGTTCCTAGAATGGGTGGACCTGGCAACCATATACGACCACAGAGATCATTTCTAGGCCTCAATCCAATTGTGGACCGGAAGGTCCAGGGTCCAAATCCGGCCTCTTCCAATTTGTCAGGGTCAAAACCTTTAATTCACAAAATCTTGGATTGCTAAATGTAAATCCCACACTCATTTGTATTCCTCATTGGTCGTGTTGGTCATGGTGATCTCATACCTTCCGGTCAGTGTGTGTTTTAGTGCTTGACACTCCTCAGACTGGCGTGCTTCACTGCCTGAGCCCCCCTCGTCACATCCACACCCAGCTGGCACAGGAAATGACAAACAGAAGGCAGGCAGTGAGAAGAGGAATAGAGAGGTTGTAATATGTAATATCCTCCATATTTCTCATGCAATGTCTCTGAAAAGAACAGAACCCTAACCAGATGGGTTCTCCTAAACCTGATCCAAAGCGAGTTCCCACCTTGGTAACAGTGTTTCCGTGTTCGTCGGTGAACTGCTCCTCGCTCAGATGGTCACCAGTGAAATGTGCCTCTTCTCTCTGCAAAGAGGAACGAAAGGGACCATACAATTCGATAGTTAGCAGAAATACGGAAAAGCGCAAAAGCCAGTCGGGGAACAAGCTGTACCTGGGTCTTCCGTCTGTCCTGGTGGGAGAAGCCCAGCCCTTTCTCAAAAGGCTGTGTGCCCACGAATCTCCCAAGCAGGAGCTCTGACTGGCCCGTATCACACACCGGGGTCAGCAGGGCCTCCTGGCCCAGACGAGGCTGACTATGCTCTGTCACCATCTCTGCCTGCCTTCCCCTCGCCTGGACCCAGCTGTGCACCGAGTCTGAGGCAGTCTCCTTCTCCTGGAGATAGGGCTGAAAGGCACCTCCACTCAGCCTGACAGACACACAGGGAGACGAATGAAGGGAAGAAGCAGGAAGGTGAACCTGATTAGACGTTTCTGAAATAACACCTTTAACCAATCATTGATCGTCTCAACATGTATCTGGGCTGTGTGATGTTGTGCTTGAGTGCTTAATATGGGCCAGACAAGATCTGGTACCCCTTATGTGTGTGGATCTACCAGGTCGTTCTTGTTTTTGTTATTTTTGTTGTGATTTATAAAATAAAATAAAAATAAGCAGTATTCATAAACATTCTTAACAAACTCCAGTGAGGTCTTGCACCCTATAGTGGTACCCTAAGAGATTCTGCACCCTATAGTGGTACCCTAAAAGGTCCTACACCCTATAGTGGTACCCTAAGAGGTCCTGCACCCTATAGTGGTACCCTAAAAGGTACTGCACCCTATAGTGGTACCCTAAGAGGTCCTGCACCCTATAGTGGTATCCTAAAAGGTTTGGCACCCTATAGTGGTACCCTAAGAGGTCCTGCACCCTATAGTGGTACCCTAAGAGGTCTTGCACCCTATAGTGGTACCCTAAAAGGTCCTGCACCCTATAGTGGTACCCTAAGAGGTTTTGTACCCTATAAAGTCAAATTTATTTCTATAGAGCTTTTTATAATGGAGCATCGTCTCAAAGCAGCTTCACAACATTATATGATCTTAAAAGGCCAATGCTTCTGTTCACCCCGATGAATATATAATTTGCTACTCAATTGCATAATCGAACAACTTTCTTTGACTTTATTTCCTTTTCTGATGATCTTGTTTAACGAAGTCAAATCAAAGGCTTCGTTTTTACAATTCATTTTTGAAATACCCCCTCATTTTTGTGAGCAGTGCATTATTTGTGTCCTGTTGGACTCACCTGTCTCCGTTGTGCTCCAGTGCTCGGGTCAGCCCCGTTTTCTCCCGCAGCTGAGCGTAGATCTGCTGCCCTGTAAGAACAGAAAACCTTTCCCCTGAGCTTGTGCTTACTCCACCCCCTCCTCTTCCTCCTCCTCCTCCTCCTCCTCCACCTCTAGAGCCACCTGCCACGCTGCTGCCCGCCTCTGCCTCTGCCCTCCTCTTCTCCGACCTCTGACCTCCAACCTGTCCGTTGTGGTTGGCTTTGGGGACGGCACCACTGGCGTGGACCTTCTCCTTCTCCGGATCATGCTGCAAGTCCTCTTCATCCATCTCCTCCTCCTCCTCTTCTTCCTCCAGCTCCATAATGGACCCACTGGCCCCGCTAGCACCGCTACTGGGTCGCCCCAGACTGCTGCTGCAGGGCAGGCTCAGCGTGTTGGGCTCCGAATCGTCCGCACGGCTGCTACCATCCAGAGACGAGTCCTCCACCGTCACCAGGGACGGACTGATGCCCGCCGGCCACACCTGCACTTCTGACATCTCCATCATGGTGTCCTCTTCGGTGGTGGCAATGGGGGCGCACTCCAGGCTCGATACCTCCTGCCAGTAGGGCTCTGGGCCGAGCGGAGAGGGCAGGCTATACTGCGCGGAGGCCGGGGAGAGCAGCTCCTCCTGCACCAGCCCATAACCTGAAGAACGGCCAGACAAAAAAGGCAACGCTAACACCACACACACACAAAACGAGCGGAGCTGGACCTCTCCCACTCGGGTACTGGACCGTGCAACCTGGTAGTGCATGTGTATCCACCAACAAGGTGCACATGCTGCTTCCCAAGCTGGGAAATAATCTTCAAAAACATCAATTCTCACCTGGATCTGTTTGGGTACCAAAATGGTGCTGATGTCAGGAGGACTGTAATCATAATTTCAGCAGTACAAGTCTGTCGATGTAATAATGTGTGGGGAAATTGCAGTTACGTAAACAAAAGTCGCAAGGCTCAATTAATTCCAGTCTGTAACATTTACCCTTTACCCAAAAGGATTTATATATACAGTCGATTCCGGTTAATGGGACCACATCAGGACGCGATGGTTTTGGTCCTAATACCCGGCTGGTCCGATTAAACGAACATGCCCTATGTTACAAGACGGGACGTGCTATGTAACAT
>JAVSBV010000055.1:5805632-5815983 GCA_033117975.1 Parotocinclus spilosoma
ATATATATATATAAATAAAATAATGCATTTCATGCTTTCAAATTGCAAACAAACCTAAAAAAAATATTCTGTTTGATTAATTTAGTATTATTATTATTATTATTATTATTGTAGCACCTTTCAGCTGCTTTCCAAGCTTTTAAATCACATACAAGCACAAAACAATCACACATTTTGTTTCTATGTGATTAAAAAAAGGAACCAGCCTTTTATTTCCAAACTGTTTTTTTTTCCTATTACCATTCTTCTTATTTGTTTTGTGTCAACCTTGCAGAGCTACAGCACACCTCCCACGTCTTGGCTGACTGCCTGTGTGTAGAGATTTGGGGACGTTTTCGTTGTGTTTGCACTTTATTCTGCGTTCCTCTGTGCTGTGCTGAAGAAACTGTCAGCAGAGACTGATGAAAGTCTCAATACTCGTACGATAGAGCCTATACTGATACGCCCCAATAAACCAGTCTCTCCCTCTCTCGCACCGCCTCTCGCATCGCTCCTCCAGATCTCTGCCCCGAACGCCTGAGAGAGACGTCGCGAGGTCGCCATGGCAACCGCCCGGCTGTTGACCGGAGCTCATTTGCGGGGATTTGCTGAAAGTTCGGTGCTGATGGGACTCTCCATCACGAGTCCACCTGTGTGCCCCCGTTCAGCGTTCTGCGGAGCCAAACTGAAGGTCTAACAAGCCAGCGGGATGAGGGACGTCCAAAAAATCTGATCCGATTAACACAGGGCGGTGCATTTACTTATTTTATTCCTGATCATGATCTACCGTCACGCCAGCTTCTATTTATGATCACGCAATTAATTGTTTAAACGCATTAACGACCGGTTAATGATTCATGAACACATCGTTAAATCAGTTTAAACCTGCTTTTTTAGGATCAGAGTCACAACCGGACAGGACTCTGTCCATCTCAGAGCTCTGGTTCAAATTAATTAGAATCAAAATCTAATTTAAAGCTAGTGAAATCTATTTCATTTGACCAAAATCTACCACCTTTCTCAAGCACAGCCCCCCGTCCCAAAAAACCCACAGATGATCATTACATATGTTAACATAACACTTTTGTTTTTCCAAACAGGACCAATAATATTAAGCCATCTTTATGACGACTAAATTCAATTACACATTCTCTTAATTAAGCTCTAAAAAAACCTAAATCCTAACTGTACTTACACTAAAGTCCAAGGTCCTGGCAGTGCTTTCTGGCTGGGTTAGGTATCAAATAATACGACTGGCTCTGTAAGGGAGGGGAGGTAGCTCGGGGATCATCCCCTGGTGCCGCCACAGCAACCTCTGCTGGTCCGGACATGTCCCAACCATTTGCTGCTGCTTTTGTTTCTAATAAGTCAGGTTTATTTTTAAAAGGGACAAGTTATTAATACTTGTAGAAAGTGACGAGGTTATTGCATTAAAAACTAAATCGAGTGTATAAAAGTCCGTAATTTAGCCCAATGTCCACCAGGGGGAGCTCTGTTAAGCCCGCAAAACTAACCCGATTCGACGTGACCTTATCTTTAGATGCTCATATTTACAACTTAACGCTCGCTTAACGTGACTTTTTAGGGTCTTATGAAAGCGTTTACGATCGATAAAAGTAAACGTGGCACCAATTTTCACAGGATCATGATCACGATTAAAATACGACCGTGCACCCCGTTCTCTTCAGTCGTTACCCAAAGCTCGTTTAACTGACGTGACTTTGCGCTCCTGTCAAAACAATTCATTTCTTTTGTTTTCCTTTTTTAAATCATTTCCTTAAATGGGCGTCTTGACTAGAGTAAAAATCTATTTACACATTTGTGGAAACGTCGGTTTACGTTAAATAGTTTTACTTTTCGAATGATAACTCTGATAAATAGGCATGTAGTTTTACTAACGAGTTTCGTTTTAATTCATAACGACGGCCCTAAATATCGTTATATCGAAAAAGAAAACCGCACAACGGGTACGTCCCTACCTCGCCTACGGACTAACTACAGAACTTCGGCTGACGCCACAGGGCGGTTCTGTGTAACTGATTTTACTTGTGTTGATACCCAAACTTTTTTCTTTTTCTCCCTTTTTTTTTTTTTTTTCCCCAAAAACATGAAGTGACGAGGGGGCCACGGCAAAAACAGTAGCAGGGTGAAAAGGTGCAAGAGGTGCTCTTCTAAACTTCATGACAAACTTCTACCAACGTGTTTTTGAAAGTTCATGGTCTGAACGTTAGCAGTCCCTTGCTGCCGCGTCGTCCCGTTCAGACGTACCACTCCCGTCTGGAGATCATGGAGCCGTCCGTGTGCGAGACGTAATCGCTGTCGTACTCCTCGGGGACATAGGGGGAGCCGTTTCCCATGACTTGAGGACCGGGGTAGCGACGCGTCTCTGGCTGAAGCGAGCTCCTGTGCTTATTCTGGGTGCTGTCCAAGCTCTGGTTGTGGTTGGCTTTGTGGTTGGGGTGATTGTTGGCGTAGAAGGTCTGGTGGTGGCTATTCTGGGCGTTGGCCTCTCGCACGGCTCTGCTGCGACCGTTCTGGGATCTTTCGTGCTCAAACCCGCCCCATTCCTCCCGATCTTTATCGGTGTGGATGGTCCCGTTGCTGTCGTGGCACGATTTTAGCTTGGTGTCGGGACTGTCCCGGTCTGCTTCGTTGGTGTAGACCTGCTGCAGCTCGTGCGGAGGGGGCGGAGCTTTCTGCATATCCGAAGGTCCCAGGTACTGCTTGGTGTAGTAGTCGCCGCGGAAGGTGCGCTTTCTGCGCTGGTAGTAAACCCCGACGAGCACTAGCAGCAGCAACAGAAAGAGAGCTCCGCCCACCGCTCCGCCCACAATGGTGCCCAGGTTGCCCTCGTGCAGCGGCGCTAGGGTCGGGGAGGTAAACAGGGCCCGATGTTTATTGCCAGGCGCTGTGACAGAGATGCCAGCGTTTAGAAGGGGCACAGGGGTGGTGGGAGGCATGGTGGTGGAAGGAGGATCTAATGGAAGAAGCAGGAAGGGGGTGGGGCAGTAAAGGAAGGAGGGGGATGGGCAGAAAGAAAAGGAGAAAATGTCAATGCCAGCTACAATTGGATATTAACATTTGTCACATGGAACTACGGCTAGGGTCTCATGGCATGGGTGGTGCGTAAGACGTTCCTACAGCCACGGACGCAGCAGTTTCAGGTTTTAGCGTAAAGCAAATTAAAAAGCAAATTAGTGAGAGCAGCAAAACCTGAAACTGCTGTCCAGAAGAGAAAAGAAAAGAAAAAGAAATATGGGCGGTAGGGAAATGTATGGAAGTCGAAAGTGGTCATGTTTCTGTCCCATTATACAATCATGACGTCTAGAAAGCAGAGTTTGTTCATTTTGATGGCGCTGAACGATTAGGACTGGAAAACCTGGTCGATTAAAAGGATGAAACACATTTTATTAAAGTTTAAAGATGTTTAAGCCATCATCGTGTTCAGTAGGCTCCTTACTTTAAAACATTTTGATACAATTATTAAAGGGTCGGACCAGAATAAACGGGGTTAAAAAAAAAATGACAGGACTTTTCAGATTTCTTCAGGTTCCAAGCACATGCACTAGGTAAACTGGCATCTCTAAAGTGTCCCTGTGTGTGTGTGTACATGCACGTGACCTGTCAGGGTCTGGTGCCCAGTTCAGGAAATGTGCCCCGTCTTGCCAAACAGCGAGTCACACAGATAAATAATCCGCCATGACAGAGAGGGGAGGTTGGACAGGGACGGAAAGGGTGTTCCCGAAACTTAATCAGCGACCCCCACTGAGCTGTGAGAAATGGCAGAACGCCGCATCCTGGGCACATGTTGCCCAATTCTTGCAATATCTGGGGTAGGGTCCGGATGCCCCATGTGACCCAGACAAGGGCGTGAAGCGTCTGATATCAGCCACATTGTTTAAAAATTACATGAACATCCTAAAAACTAAATCTGATTTAGTGATTATTCGACTATCTGAACAGTTATTTGTTGTCAACCACATGAGCCTCTTCACCAAACAGGGGTGGCATTTACCTTCCCCGGACATTAGGTGTATGGATAATTAACATAATTAACTGTAAGATCTGATGATTAAGCAGAGTGCCCTGCATAGTGATGCAAATTATATCGTTTAAAATCACTAAAACGACATAGAACATTGAAAAAAAGCATTTATTTGCTCTCCCTAGTCTCGTTTACGCAGTTTACGATTAAACATATGAATTAAAATCCTTCCGAAGTCTTTAAGCATGCCCCCCACCCCACTTCCCTCCATATCCAGATGTGCCTTAGATATTTGTTCAGAATAAATCCATTTGACTTTAAAATTAAGGCCATTCAGTCCCGTTTCCCTAACATATTCCCACATCTGGATATGACTGAAGGTCACATGTTCAGTAGGACGTTTGATCATCTGGACCTTCTAAAGATCATGAGAAGATCAAAAGTAACTGCTCCATTATATTTCTTATCTTTCCTGTACATCTGATGATATCATGCCCAAAACTGAAGATGAATTTCTACCTAAACGACTTGTAGAAGTTGTGTTTATTGTAAAAATAAACATCTTTAGTAAATCATTAGACGATGCTCAGTGTCAGAATGCTACCGGTACGGACGCCCTGTGATTACATTTTATGCATTTGTTAATTTTGTGCTGAAAACTCGGTCCTGTTAGTCATATAACGAGGAGAAAACAAGTCAAAACTAAATTAAACGTACCGGAGTTGGACCAAATCTCATTAAAAAAAAAAAAAAAAAAAACCTATAGGAAATAAAGTTCAATTCTTAAGAGTTACAACGAGCAAACGGCAGCCATTCGTCGAAACGTCTCAGAAATGATTTGTTAATTGATACTTAATTGAGTCAGAATCCCATTAATCAATTATTCATTTCTAATAAGCCCTGTGTTATTAGAACGCAATCCAGATGTGAAACCTTATCTTTGATCTTGAGATTGTGAGCATGCAAATCTAAATTTTGACCTAATAACAGGACAGAGCCGAAGGTGAAAGCATGACCACTATGGCCTTCCACAAAAAGGTCTGCATGACAGGGGAATCGATACTAACTTCTCTCACTAACTCCACACATTGCGGGGTTAATAAAGACGGCCGTGTGAAGAGGTTTGTGCTCCAGTGAAGCCCGGTTCAGAACACCGTGTTAGCTGAGAGAGGGAGTACGGGTGACAGCGGATGAGGAGGAACGGGTGGAGGAACGGGTGGAGGAACGGGGTGAAGGAAGGAGTGTGGGATACGGGGGGCAGGAAGAGGTTACAGAACATACATAAAAGCACCACAGTGATCACATTAAAGGCAGGATCATTGAACATTAGCGCCATGCACCGTCCGCTCGGTTCGGGTTAGAAAAGCCGGTCTTGGCGTTCCGGGTCATGCATGCAGTTCACGAGCAGAGCTGGAGGTCCATCTATCACGTTACAGCATATCGTGTTCCTACACTAATGGGCCGCTTGGCTGGAAGTGGTGGGCGTGCGTTTAGTGGCAGGCGACGTGGCGGGACTTTTTTTTTTTTTTTTTTTCACATTAAGAATGTAGGAATGCTTACAGTCCGAGGTGTAATGTAGCACACCGCATGCACTCCTCCGCTCCCGGGTCCGGAGGGCAAGGACGACACACAAAAACGCAACATGCAAGGCGGTCAAGGACCAGCTGAAAACGACCCAACTGAATTCCTCAGCTCTAAAACCCAGGCCTGAAACGGCTTTAACCTCGCCCACTAGATCAAACGCGCTCTAAAGCACAAGGGCAAACCAAATGAAAATGCATTGTAATGTATTCCACTGAGCGACGTGAACTTTGGGAACAATTTGTCCTGATCGATCCACCGTACAGCCCTCCAGTCTCAGCATGTCACACAGAGAGAGAGAGAGAGGAAGTCTGGTGAGGAGGACATGCTGCTGAAGGTCAGAATATATCTTCCTATCCCTCGCTCTGACACACACACATACATACACACGTTCCATCACACTCAAACAGTGCTTGTGGGAGTTAAGCAAAGATTGACAATGCCCCCGGGACTGGTACAGTTTAGGAATACGTGGCTCGTTCCGTTTGACTCTCACTTCGTCCTCCATCTCGCTTGGCATCTAAAAGCAGTAACAAAGCTTGATAGATGGTCATCCTGCTGACACGTGCACAAAACTATTTACAGGGCCATCTATACTCCTGGACTGGGCGTGCTGGAGGTACTGGGCCAGAAGCTCCAAGCTGACCTTGAAAAAGTTTCTGAGCAGCAACTGCTTGTAAGATTGTATCTGTAAGGCTGGATAAGAGCAGCTGCTAAATGACTTGAGTACATTTTTGTAGCCTAATTAGTAACCAAACCCAAACTCATCCACGTCGACAGGACGGCTGGTATAAAAGCATAAAACCTAGCACGCTCTGCCATGTGAAGAAAACATCCCAATAACGGTAATAAGACAAAAAAAGGACATCAGAAACACGCCAGTTACACTCGGCGTGGTAAAAGGACGCGTCGAAAAAGTGGTGAAAACCAGCAGTGGCGATTTTTGTCTCGAATTTCTTCCAGTGATGTTCTGTAATTAATCACAAAATTTTAACTGCATTGCGACACTGGACCGGCCATGTCCGGGTCCCACCAGAGTGCAGGAACTCCCTCCAGCAGTTAGATATTAGGAGACAATGTGCCTCCTATATAACACCACTGAGGACTCGTTATTTTAAATCTATTTCGTTATTGAATCTACATTATTATTTACTTATTTTGACTATTTACTACAACGTAACTTTCAATGAACATCTAGGACACCCATGGAGGTCGGGTCCCTTTTTGAGTCCTGGTTCCTCCCAAGATTCTTCCTTCTATATTCAGGGATTTTCCTTGCCACTGTCACCCTAGGCTTGTTTAATTTGGGATTGGCCTTTTAAGATCATATAAGATCATAAAGCTGTTTTAAGACAATGCTCCATAATAAAAAGTGCTATATCTGCATTTCAAGCTGATTCCTGTATTATTTTTTGGTATATTATTATAAAGGGTGAGTCAAAAGTCTCAGGACACGCTTTATATTTACGTCATTTAGCAGACACCCTTATTTAGAGCCACTTACAATTAATACAGTCTTACAATCCAAGCCATTGTGGGTTAAGGGTCTTGTTTAGTGACCAAACTGTGGCAGAGGTTGGATTTGAACCCTGGACCTTCTGGTCCATAGTCCTGTACCTTAACCACTAGGCCACCATGTTTACCCATTATAGATTACATTTCATGGCAGGGTAGGCTTAGTCTTTTCGGATTTTTCTTTATAGTCTGATTCTTTATGTTTAAATAAAGCCTGTTTAAGGAAGCCCATAATTTTTGATGTTTGAGATATCATGGGAGAGAAACAGCAGTTTCCTTGTGAAATTTTGCACATCAAAGTCAGGTTGTGTTTTGTTGTTAGACGTACAAGGCGCATCGAACATCGGCCTGGTTCTTCTCCTTTTGCTAAACCTGAACGACTTGCAGTACTGTGGGAAAGTCTTCAGCCACCACTAGACTGATGTTCCGGTGCCAGTTCAGGAACCGCACGCTTGGAGGTTCTTCCGGCTCTGCGTCGCTCTGCTGGTCTCCATCAACAGAAACCAGTGCCACCAGAGTGCAGAGTGGATGTTAGGACACGATGTGCCTCCACCGATTTACTTGATTTATTTTATTACTAATTTAAATTATTGTTATTTTTTTATTGATTTAAATTATTTATCTAATTTTGCTATAATTTAATATACTTTGAAGTATTTATTTAATTTACATCTAGGTCACCCAAGGAGGTCGGGTCTCCTGTTGAGTCTTGGTTCCTCCCGAGGTTTTTGCCTACCACTTTCAGGGAGATTTTCCTTGCCACTGTCACCCTTTTTTTTTTTAGATAATATAATACTGTAAAGCTGCTTCGAGACAATGCTCCATTATAAAAAGAAATAAATATAGAAATAAATTGGAATTGAATTGACT
Organism: Parotocinclus spilosoma; assembly: GCA_033117975.1. Taxonomy (NCBI): domain Eukaryota; kingdom Metazoa; phylum Chordata; class Actinopteri; order Siluriformes; family Loricariidae; genus Parotocinclus; species Parotocinclus spilosoma. The sequence continues at coordinate 5,813,563 of JAVSBV010000055.1, forward strand.
AGACTTGTTTTAGGAAGGGTATAACTGACCATACAGGTTTTGGCCTTGGTTTTGTCACTCCATAACTCTTCCACTGATCTACATCCCATTCTCACCCTGTTCCCCTTCCCTAAAAATGGTTTCTTGATGCTAATCTTTTAAAAAGACTATTCCCAAACAAGCTTCTTTCGACTATAAAGAGTCTAATTCTGCCCGATGTTGCAGAACCCCTACTGTAAGGGGAGGGAACACTAAGTAACTACACTGTAGCCTAGTCCTATAGTTCCTGAATGTTTTTTTAATAAAGGGACTAAAATATCGATATATGGACGTCACATCATTGCAAAAACATTAGTTTATCTAATTTACTGGTGGTCTAAGACTTTAGCACAGGACTGTAGCTTGGAGTGTTCGATGCCGCACCTGGTCTAGATCCCCTCTTGTCTCTTGTCTTTTGAGGTTTGTTTTTGGACGGTTGTTTACTTTAGGCAATATGTTCCGCCGCAGTTTATTGTTTATGCATTTGTCCTCTGCAATTAAAAGACATCATGAGGACAGGATACGAGTCTGCGAACGTGGAAAAATGCACCGTGGTGTTCAAAAAATGAGTGCGTTCTAAACAAATACGCATCCAACTGGATGATGCATCGTAACACTAAAGCCCTAGCCTTTTTGCTTGTGTGTGTGTGTGTGTGTGTGTGTGTGTGTGTGGTGTACGGCCCTGCTAGAGGTGATTGTACCTGATGCATCGGTTGCCACAGTATTCTCCACATACCTGAGACTCCTGAGAATCGTATAAATGCCTGTAAAGGGGCACTATGACTACGTGCGGGGGCGCATCCATCACGTTTGAGTACTTTTCGGTTTGCGCCCTCGTGCCAGTTGGCGACGCCTCAATCATAAACCTAGCTCGGGTCGTGCCCATTTCCCACCTCTGTCCCCGCACAGCTCCGAGTCTGACCAGCATCTGTCTGTGCACTTTTGCATTCCATTAACCCAGATGCAACCCTAATGACATGAATCGACATTTTTTCCTTCTGCGTGAAGCCCAAGGCCGGACGGCAAAAGGCAAAAACACAAACACGCAGCTGCGAAAGGTATTCCACCAGACAGACGCTTGATCCTAGCCAGAGATCCACACACTCACGAGAGCGAGCGAGCGAGAGCCAACGCAGAGCAACATCAAACACATGCTTATGCGAGCATGCAGCATCCACACAGGAAGACCTTCGTGCCACGCCAACTTCGAGTGTCTCTCGCGGCCAGTGCGCAATCAAGAAAATAAATAATGAACAACAGTTGAAGTGAGCCTGTGAATGTTTCATGAATCTAGAACAACATCGCGGCTGCCTCTATCCTCGTCTCGAGCTGAGTGACTGCTAAAGGGAACAGTGCGTGCAGGAAAGAATGTTCCACGGACCCGTCGACCAGACTAATTAAGCGGAAACTCGCACTGCTGACGGCTCACACAACACGACAGGAGCAGAACAAAAGCCCAGGGCTTGAAGGTCGCAGAAAAGTTGCCTCTGTTAAACTTTGGACGGATTAAAACGATTCTCTAACCACTTTCCACCATAGCGACATATCTGACACCGTGCCTGCATCTGCTCGTTACCCCTCCTCCCACACTGTACCTCATAATTAGAGATTTGGCTACAGAATGAGGCAGCATGTTACTCTCACTGGGTCTAATGGGGACAAAGGCCAGGCTTCCTCATGCATACTTGGACAAATGAATACAGAGGCCACACGACCTTCACTGGAACTGACTGTTAGAGGACATAAGTGCATTCACACTAAACAACTCTGGGGACTAATCTGTAAGGACCTACCCCTTCAGAGTTCCCCAAGAACTATATTGGTCCCAATGTATGCCAGAAGAAGCGCTGTGCGAGCAATTATACACATCTGTCAGTTTATTATTGGAATGGATTGAATAACGTGTTGAAAGTGAAAATTTTAATGGTTAGTGTACTGGTGCTGCTGCCTCTGTCAGGCTGTCTGGTACAAGCTGGGTCTGTCAACCCTGAACCTAAACTGCCAAATGGCTATAGAAAAAATAAGATAAGGATTGTAAAAATAATAATAATGATAATGGTACAGTCAATTCCGGTTAATGGGACCAGCTGCTTATTCGGACCAAATCCTAAAGTATCGAAACAAATCCTATTATGTACGTGTAATGTAATTCGCTTATTTGGACCCAAATTCCGCTTAATAGGACCAAATAACAAGCACAGTAAGTAATATATGTGAAGAAACTCTTCGTCTCTGGTATCACTACCCGAAAACTCCCCAGTTTCTCCCCCAGCCCTCTACTGCCACCTACAGGTCTTTGCCTAATATTTCCATTTACTACAAAAAAGTAGCCACAAGTCGCCACAGCAAAAGCGCGTCAGATCACACTGGATAAGTTCTTCAAACGTTGACTGGAATTTAGTA
>JAVSBV010000055.1:5825678-5842657 GCA_033117975.1 Parotocinclus spilosoma
TATATATATATATATATATATATATTTTTTTTTTTTTTTTTTTTTTTCAGATCGTCAACCATATGTCGTTTACCTCGTCGCCTCCCATAATTCCTTGCTGCATGTAAAACAAGATCATATTTGAGGTGACACACTGGGAAATGTTTATTTTGCCTATATTAATTATGTTAATGTTTAAATGCTGTTCCTTTTACAGAATTACTTATACACTTTACGTTTCACAGAACTTGTCAAGACCAACATTCTATTATAATAATTTCAACATGTTGAACTACAAAATATTTTTATTCATCATCTTACATTATCTGAGCAAAGGACCAGTAATTACAACAGCAAACCTTAAAATTAAAGCCGTTCAAACGTCAGTAAAAAAAACCTGAAATTAGTCTGCACACAGTGTTCAAAATAATCTCAAAAGAATTATTGGTTACATCCATATTGCCTTTAAATGTCCAGAATCTGAAGTAGTGAACAAATCTTTTATTTTCTTTTTTTATGTTGGCTATAGTAGAAAATCATCAAACAATTTTACATGGTTCCCCAGATGTAAACACAAATTGTACTATTGGTAGAGTTTGCAAAAATAAATACAATTATTTCAACATCCATCCAGTCAATGGCTGGTTGCTTTAATAGCTGAGGTCGTAAAACACAATAATTTATAAGAATGGAAATGACAAGAAATAATCTGTAGCTGTAAACAGCTGGTCACCTTAACTGATAAATCAACACTGATGAGCAGTGGGTGAAGAGTACGTTCTTACATTACGTTTGGACTTTCAGATTCAAACTTCAAACTTTTCGCAAGTTCTTTGTGTGGATGACTTTTCACTGCTTAGCGTAACCAGCTGTAAATGGAATTTATAAGTGTATGTGCCTATCATATTGTAAGTAGTGCTACACTGGTTGGTACTTGCATATTCTTTTTACCCTACAACTAGAAAAACTGGTTTACAATAACTAGTTGAGTTTCATCTGGTTGATCTTCCATGTTATTTATAATACTGTCTATCAAGTCCATTATACCAATTACAACTTTGCCCTTGAGAGAGGGTAGTTACAGCACATTAGTGCAGTGTATGGTGACAGTGAGAACAGGGAAATAAAATGGCCAACAATTTGATGCCTTCCATGGACTCAAGAAGGCAACTTCTGTGACAAGAACCACTTGGATGGGCAACCAGAGCGTGGACATGGACAGCGCGAGTGGTTATCACATGCTGGTAAACCAACAACCTTAGTTTGTTTGATTGTCCATATCCATTTAAAACTGTGATGTTCTCATGCCCAACTACAACAGGCTAACCCAAGGAGGTGTTCAACAAGGCTTGAATACTAATTATCCTGTTCAAACTGAGTGCACATTGCATCACATCAGCTACACAGAAGAAAGTGACCCAGATGAGAATTGAAAAGGACAGAACGTGCCTTTGACTTTTACATGGCCATGAAGGAATAAAACCTCTGTCACACATGGAAAAACATATCAGAATCGGAACACTTATCTACAGTGTGAAAAATCACATTTGTCTGAATGGATGTTAATTCTGAAGTTCACCCCAAACAAACGCAGGTCAATTTTATACTCAAACATCTAAACGTGGTGATTTAAATTCTGGATCATTTATCAGGACATGAAACGCAATGAAAATGTAAACATTTAATCTGTCCTATTACTTGCAGGGTGGAGTAATTATAAATATTTGCATTAGCAGGTCTGAAATCTATGCAAATAATTTAGAAGGTTACAGTTGAGGGAGCATGGGCTAACGGCAAAGCAAATAATTGTACAACCCAGCAGCAAAATGGTGGTGCTTCCTGGACACAATGTTACTCCCAATCTCACTGACTGGGTCAACACACACAGGGTATGTCAGGCCATTTGTTTGAACCTGGTTAAGTCTTAATAAAGTAATAAAATCCATCCACGTACCATTTATTGGCAATGGGCTGTCTCCCCCTGGATGGGCAAATCCAAGGCGACCTTTCGGAGAGACGCAAGTATTTAGTCCAACAGTTATTAAAAAAACAAAAAGTATAAAACAGCTCTGTGCACTCATGGTACCTAACAATGAAATAGTTCAGAAGTAAAGCCAGTAGTCAAAAAGTTTCTTATAAGATTCTCATCTTAAATATATTATATACAAAAATACAGATATATATAGCGTTTAATGGCATTAAGAATGTCACATAACATAATTTTTGTTCGACTTTGTTTAACACATAATATAAACTTTTACATTCATATACAAAGAGACTTCCCCTTTACTCTGTTGTTCAATGGTCATGACCCTCAAAAAGCCAACCCAGATCACCATTTTGTGATGGATCATCCTCAGGACTGCAGTGTTGCAGGTGGGGGTGGAGTGTTGGTGAGACGTAGGAGTGAAAGCAGTGCTGATGAATTTCTAAAGCACCTTAATGTCACTGCAAGAAACAGAATTGTCCACTAACCAAAATTTAACAAGCCTGCAGCATCCTTTGAGCAGCGTCATGTGATCCTGATCAAGGACTACAGGATGACTAAAATTGTGCAGCAACAGATGAGCTACTGTGTCTGACTACATCTAGAAGGTGGAGCAGCATCTAGGCATGTCTAATACAGTGGACAGTAAGAGCACTCAGTGTTGCGTTGGATCCACTCATAACGGCAACAGGACAAACTAAAAAGCCATCACCATATTATCACTCTCACTGCTGCACTAATAAAGATGCCCTACCCAAAAAGTTCCTGCTCTGTGGTGGTCCTAACCACTAAACAACAGGGTGAGAGGGGGTCAGTCTGTAATTGTAGAACTACGAACTGCATGTTAAGTGAAATCCATGAAATGTGCAGTCAGTATACAAACAATAGGATGGTTTAAATGTAATTTCTGTCCAGTGAACATGTCAAAATGGCTCAAGAAAGGTTTGAGGGATGTAAGAGTTCAAAATGTTAACTTGGACAAATTTCCTGAACTCAGCTAAATCAAGAAACTCTAGGAATTATAGATAACGCCCACTTGCATCCTACACGACTTAAAAGACCTGCTGCTAAGATCTTGCTGTCAGAATCCACAGGACACATTCAAAAGGTCTGGTGGAGTCCATGCCATGGATAGCATAAGTTCTGGCAGCATGGGACAGATTGCACAATATTAAGCAGGTGCATTTTGGTTATCCCATTACTGTGGAAACCTGAATAACTGGGTCTTTTCCAGAGCAAATCAAGTTTATTTTAAAAGTATGACACTAATGCTTGTGTAATCAGTTTTATAAGTTGTAAAGTAATTGTTTTAAGTTGTTGCTTCCCAGCCTGGGCATGAGACACCAGTGTAGGAAATGGGATAAAGTGAATGCCGGTCAACATGGACAACCCAAAGGACATTGTTTTGCCTATTAAGTTCATTTAACACCGTTTTCATGATATTTCAATAACAGATTCAAAGAGAGGTTCGAGAAACATGGCTCACATGACATGCCCACACTCGGAGAAATACAGAAATACAATAATCTAGGGATCCAAACACAGGTCATATCAGTATGGTACATTTTAAAACATGGGTGGACAATATGAGGATATTTTATCATATTGTGATAAGTTTTCTTATCGTGATAGACAATATATTTCTCTGAGCAGATCTTGGACATTTTTAGTGCTTGAATAACTCTGGCCAACTGCACCTTTCACTATAAGGAGTGTAACTAGAGCTATTTAATTGGATAAATTGCAGCACATTAAAAAAATTACTTTACTAAATATGGTATAACACTAGATAGTAGTTTTTTTTAATCTGTCGCTACTGAATTTTGTCTGCAATCACTTTTAGTGTGATAAATACAGTGTATCGAGAAAATGTTTTAAATGGTTGCAATATAATTTGTTTAATTGTGTTTTAGTTACAAACAATTTTCTTTTTGTAATTAACATGTATGCATAATTTGCATATTAGAACACCATATTCACAGTCACCAACCCCCCCAACTTCTGTAAGGTTGATATTATGTTCATTGTAAAACATTTCGACATTTCCTAGTTTGCATTAAACAATGTGACTGTTCAATTCTAACAAGCAAAGTATGCAGAAATGCTAAAAACTTGGTGGAATTCTACTTTTAATAATGCTCCAAAGTACCCACTCCTCCTCCATCTAGACACAGCAGTGTAACAACAAGCCCAGTGCCAACGCTGGAGACAGCCCAATGTTTTGTTGCTGCAGAGAACAGAGGTCCCTTTCTACTGGCAAAGGACAATGCTGGCAATGCCAGGAGCCTTCAAAAAGAGTTGTTCTCTTTCTCCCACTGCCCCCTCTCTTATCTACAGTTTAATGTATACAGGAGTACATGAAGCACAGTTTTGATGTAAAATCTTATTTCCAGAGTTGCTTATTGTAATGAAATTTTATAAAGAAATAAAATTGTGAAAAGCAGAGCAGATCAATTCACAATTTACTTTCTGGAGAACAGTGGGTTAAGCTAATGAGAATGTTCCACATGAGTTGCTCTAGAAACCTGATAAATCAGTAGACATTTGAAGACTTGGTCTTAGATTATTTGCTCTGTATTCTCCAATAACAACAAGCATTAGCAGCCAAGACTGAAACCTCCCTTTATCGACATATTCACATTGCATACTAATAACAATTACTGATACTTAATTCTGTATGAAAATACAACTAATTAATAATAAAGAAACAATACGAGGTTATGTTCTTAAATTAAACTGCCTTTCAAAAACAGTGACATTTCTCAATAACCGTGTCCTTATAACACTTATTACCCAAACAGTTCTCTACACTAACATTATACATACATATATAAACTGTACTGATGTTCAAAGCCTTTTATCGTCTCTCTGAGCTTTCAGCTTCATACTGATATATATATATATATAAAACCAAATGCTTATGTCACACCAATATCAGTATGAAGCTGAAAGCTCAGAGACGCTAAAAGGCTTTGAACATCAGTACAGTTTGTCCATCACTATGAGTATTTTCACCTTTGAGGGTGTCCTGCTCAGCCCGCATGATGTCGATGAGCGAGTTCTCCAGGGAGTGCATGCTGAACCCATCAAAAGATCGAGTGCGTTCCTGTGTAGCAGAGAAACATGAAGGATTGACCATTAGTGGATGAGAATAAAAGGATGACGGCATATCTCACAGAGCTTTTGGTTCATTCAAAACCATTTTTAATGTGTTTATTTTGCTATGGTTGCAACGACAAGTCTTTCCCAAAAAAGTGCCAAAACAATTATGGCACTTCTTCTAAATTGCATACTTTATGACATTTATCTAAGGGTATAAAGGCATTTGGGATACTGTCCTAGTCACTGCGATATCAGGCACTAACTGGGAATTTAAGTTTTGCTTAATATTCTCTGCTGCACTACCAAGGTATACATTTGATTAAAAGATTCCATACATTATACGGTAGTAAGAAGAATGGTATGGAAATATGTATCAATAACCGATGTAATTATTGGGTACAAGAGGGATACGGGTAAAACTGTCATGGAAACCAAAGTAATTCTCATAAATATCTGGCATATTTTTAAACCTAATTGGAAGCTCTGAGAAATTCAGTGTGTCGAAACTGAAATAGCCAGACTTTCTCAGCACCTGTGACAAGACAAACTCAAGCTGCTCAAAGATGTACTGTATGCAAATCATGAGATGCATTGAGACCATGTAGTCTGCTGAATGTGTGAAAAGCAAAGCCTGTCATACAAGTAGCAGAGCACTGCAGCTAAAACACTACATGCACACCTGTATTATATGGTTTAGTATACTGTTTTAAAAGGCACTTTTTTTCAGGCAAGCAGCAACGAGTCATTTCCAGTGGAGTCTTTCTTTGGGAACTGCATTTCTTAAATTCAACCATGCCTTATTGCCCAAGAGTCTCCAAATTAATCCATTCCCGCTTCATTTTTTTAAAAATGCTTCATTACTTGGATACAGGCCGACAGGTCCTAATATTATAGAGCCACATACTGTATCAGGCCAGCACTAATGCATGTTCTGTACATGCAATAATTGCACTGCAAAGTGCAAGTGACAGCTACATTAAATGCAATGTAAATTTTTTCTGTCTAACAGTTTGTCATACGATTTCACTCTAACAAATGATTTTCTTTATAAATCAATGTGGGAATTATCAATACTACAATAAATATTTCATTAATTTAAATAAATTAATTAAGTGATCTACCGTTTAACATAGAACATGTAGGTACTTTGTCAATGGTTCTGAGTGAAAATCTTTGCATTCCTAAGCATTCCAAATGATCTATTTTATATTCATGTTTTCCTAAATAAATACAACATCCTTGATTTCTCTTTTAATATACAATCTTGCCCTGGTCAACTTTTGTGTGTCACACTCATTTTTTACATCTCTCTTCACATTTGATTAGGAAGGCGCTTATAAAGTATAAGGTATGTCTCAGAAATACTGTAATTCGGATGCCACTTGTTTTTGAACACAACACGTTTGCTGTTCGAGAATACTGCAAGTTTACTCTCCATTCTCGGTTTCACATGTGGCATCACAAATAGCTATCAGTCTCAACACTATTCCAAAGGAACAAGTAATACGGGTAAGAAAAACAACTCGCAAATCTCAAGTACATTAGGTTTGAATTCAAGTACATTATTTAAAATTACACAATTAACAAAAAGAACATTATCTAATTATTTTACTTTAACTTTCTCTATATGACAGCAGTATATGCACCAACAGTGACATCATCATTTGCAATCAACTGCAATAAACTATTCAACAGTCTTATAATAAAAGCTTATAGTAATATTTTATAATATTGCAATTTGCATGTTGCTGCCACCACAGAATCAAACACAGCACTGAATGCATTAACTGGCTCTCTGTCCTGCACAAACCTCTGCATATTAAAAATGCTTGGTGATGATCATTTTAAAACATATTAATTATTATTATTATCAAATTTTTGATCCTGTAATTTTCGTGGCTGTTAAACGTCTAAAGGACAAACTATTTATAAGAACATTCAATTGTGATATGTGGGTTAAAAAAATCTTGTGCTACTCCACTAGCACAAACAACTATTGTGTGGAAAAGAAAGGCAGGGAGGATTTTTTTTTTTATGTATGGAGATTCACATACAGCAGTTGTTTCGCAAAATTTTGTGAACCCTGTTCTGTGTCTGCATTACATTGACCTAAAACATTATTAGATTTTCACACAACACATGACAGTCAGGAAAGAGAACCCAATTAAACAAATGGGGCAAACATTAGACTTGGTTTACTTGGAAAATTATCCAATATTGTATACCTGTGCATGGAAAAAGTATGTACACGTTTGGGATTAGCAGTTAATTTGAAGGTGAGCCTACTTGTACCTTTAAGAACAGGAATCTATCAAGTGATCTGATACTCACAACACATTTAAGGAAATGTACCATGGCAGGAGAATTTTCACTGAAAAAGGTTTTAAAACCATCTTATCTATAGTCAGATAAATATTTTACAAATGGTAGAAATTCGAGACCATTGTTACCCTATGCAAGGGCGGTAGTGCAAAAGTGTGTAATAGTCTGCAAGGTCACCATTTTGCAATATCTAAAGGGCACTCTCTCACTATAGCTATTATTCATGAGAACACTGAACAACAAACAATGTGCATAGGAGAGTTACAAAAAGAAAGTCACTGCTCTCTAAAATAAACACTGCTGCCTGTCTGGAGTTAGATAACGATCATGTGAACAAGCCAATAAGCTACTAGAAACCCCTTTTGTGACTGGTGATACGAAAAAGTAACTTTTTATTTTAAAAGAAAGCTCTGTGCCTGCCGATACGAAAACACTGTAAGCAGTGTATTAGATAGCAAAAGCAAAAATTCAGGGTTGAGACAACTTGCTTCTTAAGTCAAGCAATATGCAAGTACTTAAGACTGATGTATGTACACAGAAGTTAGGTCGCATTGTAAACTACATTTTTAACATGTACAATTTCGGTATTTTTTCTGAAGTCCACATTGATGCTTGTCCTAGAAGTCGACCTTAAAGTATACTGCTCACAAAAATTAGATATAATTAAATTAGATATTTATTTTGAGAATCCCCCAATTTTTGTGAGCAGTATAGTTTGAGTCTCACAGAAACTGAACAGTGGCAGCACTGTGTCTACAAACCAACGGCTATTTAAATTACCATAATATAACAAACTAAGCTTATGATGTTACTTCACAATTTAGGATTTTTTTTTTCAGTTTATGAGTCATGAATCACTGAAGGAAAGTACAGGCACTGAAAACCAGTTGTTCTAAAGAAGCGTTTTCACTGTACTGACATTTGTGAAAGTGGCTCAGCTTTTCACACCAAAGCAGTATCACTAGACTAACTCATTGCCAAATAACGAGTGATGCACTGCCAACTAACGACAAGCTTAATGCACACAAAAATATAGTATAATCCAGTACAATAACATGAATAAACCATAAAATTATACTGAATAATTCTTAATTATTTACTACATAATTTGACAATGTTGGGCTCCACACTGATTAATATATTCAAAATAAGCCCTTAATCACTCCCCCCCATACACAACATGCCATTTATAAAACTAATCAGCCTACTTTGTTCATTACTGTGTAACAGGATATTCCACTACATAAACACATGTCCAGCGCATCAACAATTTAACTTTAAATAAGAAAATAATAATGATAATTAGCCCTGAAGTGATAAATGCATTATGTTATAGCATATTTTGCACATTCCATTCATATGGCCACATACCTACTTGTTTGCTTTAAAATCAAAATTATATTAAATACTAGCACAGAAAAACTGTATATCAATTTAACAACTTGTGCAATAAGTGCAATTAACACAAGGAAAATAACCTAACAATTTAAAATCCATAAACTTGTTAATTATTATGGCAGCAAGCCGTTTTTCATCCCAATCTTTTTCAAAAATCTTAGCTCTGGCCATTTACATATATGAACACATCCTTGACATACGACGTTTGTCCACACTGACTCGATGGTCTCAGCCAAACTGTTATTCAATGTTAAGCAAAATTTTAAAAGAATTACACAGAGGACAACTGTGACAACAAGCAGATTAAAATCAAATGAAGAGCAAAATAGTGTTTTTAAGTTTAAAATGACTATACAAACCCAACCTTTGACAGTACCCCATAAGACTGGAATATTCATATAAAAGTCCTTATTAAGCTGATTTATTCGAGTCGAAAGATGGCCAAATGTACTCCTAACCAAGGCCCAAATGGATCCTTATGCAAACAAATAGAAACACCTGGCTATGGTATAACATACAAAGAGCTAAGAGGATGCCTGGGTTTTAGACAGTGAAAAACCTCAGTGACCCAAGTACACAATGCAAGGATTCCAAGAAAGGCTTATACATCCAAAAAACAATAATGTAGCCATTAAAGGACTACATGATGAGCTTTTAATCAAATCTTTTTATATGATTAAAAGTGTTTTTGAAGTGAGCACTTTTTCCCAAATAGTGATACATTAGATATATTACACGCAATTACTAAATAAAAAAAAAACAGGTGAAAACTAAACTGTTTTTGTGCTCTTCAGCTACCATTCCTTACAGGATTTTAAGAGCACATTCGAACTGTGTGTTCAAGCAGCCTGCAGTCTCACAGGAAATGCTCTTTAACAGACAGATAGCTGTATGAAACACAAACGAAACATCTGAAACATGTCTAAATGTTTGTTGATGAAACTGAACAGCACAGAGTATGTCTTGTTTAGAGTATGCACAGTCATTGAACATTGTTTTTAAAGAGAATTGAAAAACAGAAATCAAACCCAATCATTAGCAGCAAATATTCAATATAAAAATATTCAAGATAAAGACATTACTAGAAATGAGAGGTGTTCCGATCGATTGGCCATCGATCATTATCGGCTAATTTCTGTGACAAAGAATGTGATTGGTGTATGCAGATCAATGCCTTTCACTGCTGATCACGGAAAACGTTCACCTGTACTTTGCAGCACGCACAGGGCCTGTTTACAGTGATGTGTCCCCGTCCCCTTTACTTTACACAGCGGTAAATCATAAACAAATATGTCTGCCCTGTGGAACACATGCAACAAAAAATACCTTGTGGAGGAAGCACATTAAAAAGCATCAACAACTAATTTAATACGTCATTTAAAGAACAAACAATTGGCAGGGAATGGTGAATTTTGGAGGATCACTGCAGAGAATAAAAAGAAGGCATCCGGTATATGATCGGTATCAGTAATCGGTAACGGCAGCATGACACATGAACAAAGCATCCCTACTAGAAACGTGTACCCTTCTAGTAATGAAAATTTCTCTTGTAAGAAGCGGTCAATTGTCAGGAAACTTTAGAAAAGCAATATAACATTCATCCAATGCCATTTGTTGACAGGACACACTACAGACTTCCAAATACCAACAAATCTTGCACATGAAAATTTCAAGTGAGCTGGTTGTCGAGTTGCCAGTTTCTTAGCAACTTTTTTGGCACGCAAACTATACTGCTCACAAAAAATTAGGGGATACCTATAGGAAATAAGAAATATTCCACAATTTTTGTAGTAGTGTATATTCCAATAAATAGCTAGCACGCGTGTAAATTAGTTTCTTAGAATATTTCAACATAATTTCAACAAACAAATCAGTACATTGTCTTAAACACATAAGCAATCGCACAGAGCAGTTTAATTTAGCAACTACACTGCAAGCTTGCAATCCATGACACAAGAGTTCTTCAGGGCAGAATTTTTCTACAGTTGTAACCGGTCAAACTGCAGATTAAAGTACAACATTTTACGTGATCCACTGTTTGTCTTGTTGGAAAGTTTCTTTCTTAAGCTGAGAATATAATGAACCCACAAACATTTTCTATTTCTTCCTCCTTCTCAGACGAAGCAGAAGTAAAGCTAGCAGTAACCATCATCTTTAGTGTTTCCTCTTTCTCACTGCAATATATCTAGCCAAGTTAAACAAATAGCACTAAACTTCATTTGCTTGCTAAACCTACAATAAAAGGCGGCAAGGTGACATCTGCCTGCGAAAACACAAAAATGATCTGCGTACAGGCTACTATGGAGTGTGAAGGAAAAAAACAAGACAAGCAAGACAAAATGCAGACATCAGAGTGGGGTGGAAATAAAATCAGAGTAAGCCTACCACCTGTAAAAGAAGACATTTCCCCTGGACCTCAATATCATTTAAGTCCAATCTAGAACTTGAAACCTCAACCTCTGGGTTAATAATCCAGTACCTTTACCTGCTGAGCTACCATGCTTGATGGGACCTTGTGAGTTGTGTGAATAACAAAGAGGGACAGATCTTCCCAACAGCAATTTTTCATTCGTCTTTTTGCTACCATTTCATCATGAGAACCAAGCCCAATGCCATGATGGTCAAATCTCCCTTAATCTCCAATCTTACCCTTAAGGCTGAGAAACTGTGTAATTACACCATAAACTTCTATTTATGTGTGTGTTTGTGTGTCCAGAGATAGCTTTTGCTTTCACACCAAATCACTCCTAATCAAATACTCCTGACCATGACAAACTGTAGAATATCTGAGAATCAGTATGTTGCTTGGAATCATCTCACATACTGAACCAGCTGAAGCATATGCTATCTGGCTGACTTGGAATGCACAGTTTTTAGACACCAACAACTAGATTAAATTCCAATTTACGTAATACGCAAAAATGCTAGTAGTTTACAACACAACCAGGGAACAACCCCAGAATAATCTGTATAACCTGGTTAGGGTTCAATATGTTTGAAACTGTAAAAAGCTTCATACCTGTGGTAGCCTAGTGGTTAAGAGAATAGACTCTGGACCTAATGGTCCAGGGTTCAAATCCCACCTCTGCTAAAAAAAAATTGCCATGGTTGGGTCCTTAAGCAAAGCTCTTAACTCACCATTTCTTGAATGGTAAGACTTTATGAGTTGTAAGTTGCTCTGGATAAGGGTGTCTGGAAATGCTGTAAATGTAAATACCTATTAACTACATTAATATACATTGTCTGGTCAAAACAGACACAACAGGCACACTAATATTTCGTTGGAATGCCTTTAATTTATCAATTTCAACATCATTTCACAGGCGATCTTGTATTGGTGATGGGAAATTTGGACCACTGCAGCAACCACAGATCAGAGTACGGCCCCCATAGACTTGCAATGTAGCACTATGCATGAATGGTGCGTCACCTTTTTTCTTACCATGATGAGCCCAGCAGTATGAAACAGGGCGAATCTGGACAACATGACCTTCTTCCATTGCTTCAGAGTCCACCCTTTATGCTCCCTAGCTAGCAAACTGAAGCTGACAAGTAGTTTTCCTAAGGCTAGACAGCTGTTTAGTTTGAATCCCTTGGCTACAATTTGATTTGCCAATTTCAGTGCTTCACACTGTAAAAAAATTTTTTGATATAAGTTGGAACACAGGTTGAACACAAAGTGGACTATGGTAGCCTAGTGGTTAAAGTACTGGGCTATGGGTTCAAATCCCATCTCTGCCAAGCTACCACAGTTGGGTCCCTGAGCAAGACCCTTAACCTACAGTTGCTTGGATTGCAAGTCGCTCTGGATAAGGGAGTCTGCTAAGTGACATAAATGTAAATGTTGGCTAATCTATTTCTTGACAGATTTTAAATGACCAAATTCCTTACTAAAAAGCCTTAAGCGGTGTCTGTTGGGGTGTATTCATCATTAATGCTAAATCTCTTTCATCTTGTTCCTCTGTGTTGGATGCATCAACCCAACATGACATCACTGTATCTTATTCCAGGCACATGATTAGTTTCATGCAGCACTATTCTCATTTAATGATTGGCCTATTGGGTTGTCTGTCAAAACATTGATGAAATGGGTTCTATTGACGGTGTATCGACACTGTCTTATGTTCTACTGAGAAAACGTTATTTTGTGATTATCAGCATAATTTTATTGCCCAGCCATTATTATTCAACCAGAATGAATAAACAATGTGACTTCACTGGTTTTGACTATGGTATTACTGTTGGTGCCAGGTGGGCTATAACCTTTAACTGCTGACCTTCCAGGATTTTTACACACAATAGTCATAACATAGACAACTAGCCATAATGCACCATGTTACAAAGCCCACCCGGTTTAATAAACATGACAATGGCTTAAGTGCTCTGCAGTACCTTTTGCAGTCACTGGATCTGGATATAATATAACACTTAATAGAAGTGATACAACAAGAAAACCATAGGATGAAAGTGTATCTAAAAACAACATACAGCAACTGTGTATATCTATATATCTGTCCTGTCTGATTTTTTTTTTTCCACATCAGTGTATCTATCTGCACGTTACTCTCTTTCCCTGTATTTCTTCAGGTGTCTGTGAGTGCCCCCCTCTGTCTATCTCTCTGCGAGTATCATTTTTCCTGCATCTCTTATTCCTTGTGCGCCTCTTTTTGTGTGTGGTTCGTACACACCACACCCCAAGCAAACACAACCAAATCTAGGCCTGGACGGACTAGATTGGAAAGAGTCTAAACAAACAGGACCATGGCATGTGACCAGCTGTGCTTACAAAGGTCACATTAAGGGTATAATTAGGATTTGCCGCACCAAAATCACCAGTATTTTACTGTCAAGACGACTGTGTTGCATGGCTTTAAAAGTACAGTGGAATCTCAAAACTCAAACTTAAATGGTTCCAGAAGGACATTTGAAGTCTGATTTGTTCAATGTCCGAATTGAAAGGGATGCAACCCAAAAACTGTGCGTTAACTGCTGTGCCAATGTGCCGCCCTCAAACAAATAAAAAATGTAAATAATTACATATAAGAAATAAACTGAAGGCAAATTTAGAAATGAAAATCACCAGCATCTTATCTGTGAGGATGTGAGCTGATGGCAAACTGAAACTGGCAGGAGGAGAAGGGATGGTGAGGTTATTGCTTGGTAGGAGAGGCCTTTTTCAAAAAGGACTGAAGTGATGTGACCTTCCACCTTTATCGAAGGCCATTATTATTTTAGAGCAACGTATGCACAACAAAGAACGCTGAAGATGAAAAAACGTGTTTTAGGCACATCTTATCAATGTGACTGCGGTGGCCATACTTAGGGTGTGTCTGAAATTGCGTGAATGGGTGTGAATGGGGTGTGAATGAAAGAACAGTTCAACAGTTTGGTGATCAGTGAATGAGTGGGCAATTTCAGACACACCCTGAGGCTCTGACATATGCATACAGGTTTCACTGTTGTCTGAAGTTGGAATTTTTCATATTTGGGAGCAAAACAAATTTCAAACAGCTAGTTCGATGTCCAAATTGGTCAAACAACGAAGCGCTCATAATCCAAGGTTTTACACTATAAATAATACACTAGAAATTAAAATACGATTACAAAAGTAAATCTAGCACTGAATTGTACTAATCCATATATATCAGTAATCCATACAGTAACTACACCAGTTCACAAATACCAGCTGCGTAATTAGTCATTAACAGCATTAACACTAACGCAACTTTTACGTCTTGTCTCATCGTGCCATGAGAAACCATGGGCAGGCAACTCCCTGAAATGAACAACCAAACAGAAAGAATAAATTCACATTATTATTTAGTTAATTTCTCTTTTAATTCTTTGATTTACACATACCTGGAAGGGAAAGACGGTGTCACTGCGACCAACAGTCTCATCCATCCAGGTCTTGGGATTAAACGCAGTGCCGGGACGTGGGTACTTTTGAGAGCCAGAGTGATTGTTTGGAAAGGTCTTTTTGAGAGGTGAGACAGAGCTAAGTGGTGTCACGGCACCATTCAGGCCACGGCGGAAGTCGGCACCACGAGAGCCTCCCCAGCCAGAGCCTGAGCCATAAGTGCCACCACCTGGGCTCCAAGAGGCTGAAGAAGGTGAGGGTGAGGGGCTTGGATATGCACCCCAGGGTGAAGGTGGCTTGCTCAGGCCACTAGAAAGATGTGGAAGCTGACCAAAAGTGGCACCACGATGGGGGAAGGGCGGCGGATTATGAGGGCTAGCTGGGGAGCGACGGTGCTGCTGGTGCTGAAAGTGTGGGTGGGGAGGGGGAGCATGGTGCTGCGAGACAGCTCCGATCTGTGGAGAGAAACTGCCACCGAATCCTGGGCCCACATGGTGAGAGAAATTCTGAAACAGCAGCGGGCCATTGCTGGCCGGGTTAAAGAAACCCACATCCTCATTGACAATGGCTGAGGGGGTCGGTGCGATAGCAGCCGACCAATTGTTGAAGCTACTCAAGGAGGACGAGGATGTGCTGGACTGGACGGCTGTGCCCAGACCAGACGGTTCCTGATAATCAAAAGGTGGAAGGACAGGTGACTCAGACATGCGAAGCTTCTCCTTTCCATTTGTACCTTCAGATGGGCCATTCTCAGGTTTGCTCTCTTCGGACCTAGACTTCTCCAATTCCAAGATGATGCCACCCTCTTGGTGCGCCGGGGACAGTTGCTGCTGCTTCTCTTGTGTGTCTTGCAACTCTTGCTGTTGGGTTTTGGGCTTCTCATTGCCCAGGATTTCATCTTGCATGTTGTTATGGGCTGTGGCAGCAGGGAACAGCCAGGGAGAGCTGGCAGTGCTGCCATTCCCAGCTGTTGTACTGTTTATGAAAGCAGCAGGACTGGGTGTCACGTTCTGGTGGTGGTGAGGAGGTTGCAGATGCGGATGGATTCGTACAGGGAACGCAGACTTGTTACCAGTGTTGTTTTGCACCAAGACTCCAAAGCCGTAATCCCCCATTTATGTTTTCCGATCAAGCCTGCCACACGGTATTATTATCCTAAGAGAGATCAAAACGGATCAGTTAATCCTTACATGTATCTGTGGAAATACATTCATTGTTTTTCTACTGTGACAAATTACTTTGCATACATTAACAATTAAATCAGGTAATGAACCCTTATAGTTAATCCACAGTACAGCAGAACATTAAAAGGCGTAGACAGAACAAACACTGTTGGACTTCATTTCCTCTCACTTAAGGCTGGCACAGCTACCCGGGCACTGGATTATTACACACTTTGGTTACAGATCGTCGATCTGCAGGTTGCTTGTTGCCTCGTAGCACTAATTATAGGCTCGTGACGTCACAGCCGCTGCTAGCACTAGGCTAATAGCTTCGACCCGACAGCTACTGACGACTAGCCTGCTAATAGGCTAACAGAGCAGAAAAGGCCAAGTCAAGGAAAAAATGTGAATAAATACGAAAAGCCATTTCCCCTCTTTATGCTGCTTCACATCAAATAAAGCACGAAGGTTGTCATAAGGTTCACCGTTGCCCGAACTTCCCTTTTCACATCGAGCGACATCTGTAAGCTGGAAAAAAATGATGACGTCTTCTAATTTCTCAGGCTTTTCGCAGCACCATTACGATAATTAATACACAGCGCCGACACTCGTTCACGATTCGGGACAAAATCAACCACCACACAATGCTATAATCGGGTTTGCTGGAATAAAAAGAAATTATTTAAACGAATGTTCACCTTACTGGCTACCCTTGATCCCAGGCGACGACTGAGAGAAGATCCGCTCCAATGCGACAGGCTCGGATCGTGTCTGTTCGATGACAACCTGATATTCGGAGCTAGTTAGATGAAAACGGAGCTTTTCTCTTCTAGTAATACCGAGTTGGGCTCGAGGACAGCTTTCCAGCTTTTTCTCCCTCGTCCTGACGTGTCCTGTTTCTCAATGACACAGACCTTCTGTCGCTAGCGAGCTGCTAACCTCCGGCTTTAATCCAGCAACGTTACGTCATTGAACTTTAATATATGGTTTAGTTCGTTCTTTTTACTGAGTCGCAGTGAAATTTTTCGACGGTTTCATTGTTTAAATGCTTTCTCTATGGTATGTTGTTTTTTTGTTAAGCAGCAGTGTTTCTTGCTCACTGCACCGCCGCTGCTGTCCGTCTCTCTCACACAAACCTGCCGTAGCCGAAATGACAAGGAGACAGGTC
>JAVSBV010000055.1:5870950-5895355 GCA_033117975.1 Parotocinclus spilosoma
CCTAACCCTAACCCTAACCCTAACCCTAACCCTAACCCTAACCCTAACCCTAACCACCATTCTTTTTTCACAACCGTAACAGCTTAATAAGTGTATTATTGTTTAGATTTCTGATTATTAAAAATGGGTTGTTACTGATGTCTTAAAGCACTTTTGTAAGTCGCTCTGGATAAAGGCGTCTGCTAAATATTGTAAATGTACAATATAGTTAATTTGTTAAAAAAAAAAAAAAAAAAAGATATTTTCACAAATCCTCAATATTTCAAAATGTTAACTTAATATTCATTTTAAAATATCCTCTAATTTTTGTGAGCAGTGTAAGTAAGTAAAATCGTTTTATGACTAGGACAGCGTCAATGAGACTGAAGGAGTGTCTGAAATCACACTGCATAATAACAAAATACTGTACATATTGTAATCAGCCTATAATCGCATTCGATTTTTTATTTCTGTTTTAGATTTGTATGGATATTGACATGCAGTATTGGTGCATTATCGCCACCTACTGGACTTTACCTCGACCCCTGAATGTTAAATTGAATGGTGTTGGAAGACATTTGTTCAAATTTAGGGGTTGGAGACAGACTGCTCCATGTCCGAATTGTTTGAGTGAAGAGGTGTTCAAATTCTGATATTCCATCCCAACGGAATCCTAATTAACACGCTCCTAATTAGTGATCTCATATTCCAGCCATGAATAAACAAAACAGCTACAATAGAAAGGACTGAAGAGAACATTTAGTGACTCTCAGGTTGGTTTCAGTATTGATCTCCCCAGTTATGTCATTCATCAGCTTTACTACAACAAAACCCATAAAGAAGATTCCTAACCTTAACTAGATCACATTCTGTAAGAAAAAGCCTGTTATTCCTTACCCAATCTCACAATCAGTTATTTACCAATAGCCTGGTTTCTTGATTTCATTTTTAATTATAACATATTATTTATAATTGCTTATTTAAGAATAGCAAGCATAAAATATACAAATTGTATTGATACAAAATATAAGCAATGGCAGGAACTTGTACTACTTATGATAGTAAGTAGTGAACAGATAAGGATTTAAAGCTACCAATTTGCTGAGGTTTTAAATGCAATCTTTGTATTTTTTCTCCACCCAGCGTCTTGATGACAGGGTCCTACAACAACTTCTTCCGCATGTTTGATCGTAACACAAAGCGTGACGTCACACTGGAGGCCTCTAGGGAAAACAGCAAACCTCGCGCCATCCTTAAGCCACGTAAAGTGTGTGTAGGAGGCAAGCGGCGTAAAGATGAGATCAGCGTTGACAGCCTGGACTTCAGCAAGAAGATTCTTCACACAGCCTGGCACCCGTCAGAGAATATAATAGCTGTGGCTGCCACCAACAACCTTTACATATTCCAGGATAAAGTAAACTAGCATGTAGCACTGTAGTCTTTTACAAACAGAGAGGGGTGCTAATCTTCAAGGAAACTGGCAGATTGGACTCAATGCCTACAGCTCACCATACAAAGAGATAAGAGCTGAGCTTTACGATCCTCGTCCAGCAAAATGTAACAACTGCGGTGACTTGAATGTACTATACATTTTTTTCCCACAGACAAAAAACCATGTCAGCACTTCTGCTGCAGCCAGCTCCATTTAGTTAGAGGTTTTATTCTATTGGTACGGAAAGTAACAGCAGAGATGCTCTTTTGTTTCCAAAGTGGAAAGGGAGATTTTCCTGTAATAACCTGAACAAACGGCAGAGGATGGAATGTCGATGTTGCCAGGCTAAAATTATGTCATAAGTCCTTTTTGTTTGTTTTTATTTATTCCCCATTTTTAACTCCATGGTGCATGCATTCCTGTAATACCAGACTAGAGGCTGGTTGGTGCACTGAACTGGTTTAGGATGGATGATGTAGCGGTGTACTGCTTTTGTTTAAATTTTTTAAAGTAAAGTACAAAAAAAAAGAAAATAACTGTCCTTTTCCTGAGCATGACGTCTGGCCAGCGGGTTACAGTATTAATGTGCGTCATATTTCAGTCAGACGTCTGAAAGAATAATTTAAAAGCCTGAGGTTGCATTTATTTCCAGTCAGCGTGTACAGAAACATCAATATGTCAAAAGCACACCACTTCAAGAAACGTGAAACATGTCCAGCATTTAGAGTGGTACATGGTTACTGAAAATGAACACTACACTGGCATATACAGGTTTTGTCTCCGCTCTCATAGGAACAGATGACTAAAAATTTTCATACTCCAGGTCAAAAACGAGGGGCTGTCACAAGAGTCACTGTAGCATTTATGAATGCAATTGTTAAGCCTTAGCTCACAGCCCCAAAGAAAAACAATATATCAGAGAGAAAGTATCAGTAAGCCTTGTTCCACCCAATACCTTTTTCCGGTCAGCAGGCAGTAGTTCGTCTAAAGAACCAGGCATTAATAGCGTTTCTTAATAAGGGTTCAGTCCTCACTTGGTAGAACGTCTCGTAGGTTCTGATGCTGTTGGGGGAGGTGGGGGTCCACGGCGGTCGAGCTCCTCTATATAGAACATGGTAAGCTTGCGTCGTTCCTCTGGGACACAGTCGAGTACAAGATAACGTTTGTCATTCTGTAGAACCTTTTCGATGTCTTTCAAGTGTTGGTCTGATTCGTGAATTAGCTTCCGGGACCTAAACAGGAGTGGTTCAAATGCTGGTTTAGTATTAATACAAAAACACACAGTTTATCTAGATTACTTTACTGATCAGGAAAAATAAAATCACAGATAGAACACCTATAATACAGATAAAACCCTCAACCAAAATCACAATTAGCACTTTTTCAACAGCCAGAATTCTTTGTGGCCTGGGCTTTATTAAAGAATAACAATACACCTGCTTCCAATGCTATTGAATAGCAATACACAGATCAGAGTTGCACTATGGAGCCGATACCGCTTTCCTGAGGAAAAGCTTTGCTCTATGGCTGAGAAAATCTTCATTATACGCAAAACAATTTTCCATCGATTAAATGAGAAGCCTGACAAAAAACTTGTTTCCAATCTCCTCTAATTCTTTACCTGAGGTACAATCCCATGTCATAAATGAGTGACATAATCTCTTTGGCTAATGCAGAATTGTGATTAATCGCTGAATATCACTTTCATCTACGTTTCAAGACTGCTCTAGTCCACTGTAACCATGTGTTCTTCTGTATAGCTGCTAGTTTGGATTTTCTGTATGCAACTCTCATGCTCTAAATAGAAACACATCTGTGTTAAGCTTTAAATTCATATAATCATAAGTCATTTAATTTGAAATCATGTAAGTTCACAGCCATGGGCTGGATCAGAAACTGAGACCACTGTTATGATGACAAATCCATTAACACTGCATTCATTAAGAGAGCTTGTTGTCAAAAATTAACCAACGACTCAAGTTATAAGACTGATGTAAACATTGTGTAAAAGACATGCTTTCAGTGCTGCTGTTGGTGGGGATTATTTGATATACTAGATTAGACTGTGTGTCGTCAAAATTAGTACTTATGTTTAAAAAAAAAACACCACCACATTTTCAGGCAACTTGGCTGAAAATTACTTAAATTGTAAAACTCCAATTTAAGACTTCTGTGGGACCTGCTCTGTGTATGGCAGTTCCATCATTTTTGGAAGGGACTTCTGCCCCAGGAATTCAGATTGAAGAGCTGAAAATGTTGTACAGTGGATAAATAAACCAATTATCCTTGCCGTTTTAAAGCCAAATGTAAAAGAAAGAGCTCAGTACCTGTATGTAATAAACTTGGTCTCTTTGAGAAGACTTCTAAAGTCAGCTTTGGCTGTAATATACTTGTCCTTTATATAGTCCTCAAATTCCCTCTGTCTTTTCTAGAAGGTAAGGAAAAGCTAGTTAGCAACAACTTACATCATAATACATTAATGTAATTTAAATACAGCAGGTTCCCTACGCGATCACTGCTGGAGAACTTTATGCAACGAGGGTCGTCTTTAATGATTTTCTTCACCTCCTTCCATGTGGTAGTCAGGGTAATCTGCAAAAAAACCCCAAGCAAAACCCTATAAACTGAATGTGTGCTCATTAATACCACCCAACTGCTGATTCAGCAGTAGGAACCTGAGCACCATTTAAATCAAATGCATTACAGCATGTGAACATTTACTTCAATTAAAACCTGGAGGAATATACAAAGACATTCATTCAGAAATTAAAACGTGCAACAATTACTAAAATGTCCCACCTATTAAAACTCTCATATACCAGAAAGGAGCACACATTAAACTTGCATGAATTAAAACAAGTTACATTACTTGTCAGTGATGAGAATTGCTCACAAAAATACTAGTCTTTCGATATTACCAAGTGGTAAACAGGCATGATTACAACAGTGACACAACACTACACACAACCAAGGAAGATTCCTGTTACACTGTAGCTGATTAGACTAATTAATGTAGCTACATTAGCATTTACTACATTCAAATTAAAATGTTCCTCTCATTATGATTTGAAATGATTTGTGGAAGTGGAAGCATCTTCTCACCGCTGTGGTTTCATCCAGCAGTTGTCTAAACTGCTCCTTCTTCCTTTTAGTGAGTGCTTCCACATGCTCTTCAAACAATTTCTCCTTCTCGTGTCGCTCCAAAAGAGCTGCCGATTCCCAGCGGTGATCTTTGCGCAGAATGCGCCTCGTATCAGCCCAAGAAACATCGGTTGACTTTACCTATACACACAAACACAACGTAGCTATAAGACATTAGAGTGCAGAACAAAGGAACCATAACACCTTTTACACATTAAATGATTAATCCAGTTTTAAACCCATGGGACATAAGCATGCCAATTTACTGGGTCAAGACCAGGTACTAGTTTTGAATATCAGATTACAGAAATACAATTACATGAGTAAGAAATCCAAACAAGCACTAAACACTAGAGAACTAATTATTATAAGTCATTTATATTTACTTCTTTGAACATTTAACATGTTTGTAATTGTGCCATTTGAGCTGCTATGGAAATGCATTAAGTGCATCAGATATCCTATGGCGTTACAGAATTCATTCTGGACATATCAGTGAGACAAAGTCAGCCACACATGAAAAGCTTAATGCTTTCCTAACATTCATTCACAATTCAGTTCTGTTTTAATCACAGATCAGGCTTTAAGAGCTGTGTTTTTTTATATGTCAATATGATACTGGTACCATGGAAATTACCAGGAAGTGTTCAATATCAGTTGCTCCTCAATGATACTACTAAGTACAGAATGAGTCAAAAGTCACAGGAAACCCTTTTATTTCAGAAACAATGATGAAAATGACATCTGAATACTGTAGCAAGTAACCGGGGGGGGGGCAACTTTTAGGCCATGTCTGGAACAGCCGCCATATTGGATCAAGGGCAAGTTTTTCCAACGAGAAGGTGATTTGCAACATCGCTTGTGGTTCAAAAGTTATCAACACAAAGTTCTAAACGTTTGATGTTTATCAAAGGTAATTGAAGATGGAATTGACAACTCTGATGTCTGGGGAACACAGCTACCGTATCACAGCCTCAGACTTCAACTGTTGCATCCCTCATATCCAAATTCTGAGAAACCGGGATGGCAGAAGGCAGAAAAAGTACTACTACCGACAAATCTCAACAATGGTTCTGGCAACCTTTGTGAAAAGTCTACGATAAAGCATGTGACGTGTCCTATGACTTCAGACTCATCCAGCACAAGTTTCTTCCGATATAGTGCAGTGCTATGATGCCATTTCAGTTGCAGCCATGTGTTGTATGCAAAATGAATGACAAATGTACGTTTCAGAGGCATTCCTTAGAAAACACTTAGAACAGCATATACGTCACTGAATATGTAGAATTTTACAAAGCTAAAGCTAGCTCTGCTGAGAGTGCACAGCAGCTGCTACTGTCTTTCTTAAGCTATGAACATTTTGTTAAAAGAAAAGTTGTCTGTGCGCTGTCATTTTTAATTCTTGTAAAGAAAAAAACATATACGCATGGCCATATTTATAAAAGAATTTGCAAGTGACAAAAAAATTGCTAATTTTAAATTTAAAGCAGTAATTGCAGTCAGTGCATCTCCAATTAATTCCATTGTATCAAGTGCAGAGGTATACGGACCATATCAGACATGAGAGCTTTGAAGTGTCGGATGGCCTCCTCTCGCTTGTGCTGCTCTCGCTCTCGGTCAATCTCCTTAGTCTGCTCAGATCGAGCCTTCTGTACTTCACGCTCCCTTTCACGCAGGCTTGCCTCGATGCGAGCCTGACGCTCCATTTCCCTCTCCTTCTCAGAATCCATGTTCTACAAAAAAAAAAAAAGACAGTTCTATTGAGTTGGACATCAGCAAGCACATAGTGTTATAAAGAACTATACATAGATTTAATAGATATATAGAGCTATATCATTTATTAATATATAAGGCAAAATATACAATAATGACAGTATAAACAAAAAGTGCTGAAAAATGCAACTAAACTAAATGAAGAACAAATTAAAGCCTTAAGGAATAAAAGTAATAAAAGAAAAATAATACTATCGTAGTAATATCCAGTTTGGGAGATTGATCTCAAATGACCAGTTAAGTTTTAAAACGAGTCTTATTTACATTTTAAATTATGTTTTTATAATGTGCCAAATATGAATTAGAACAAATCTCTCCTTCCATGCTACAGAACTACAGTCACTACATTCATACCTTCGTCTGCTTTTCTACGTATTGCCTGTAGAGCTCCTCTCGAGCTGCAGAACTCTCCACAGCTTTGTACCGCTGGTCTGTTTCCAGCTTGTCCTTCACTTTGCTCCAGCGCTGCTGGATATCCACATGGTGATCTGACAGCAAATCAAAGAAATCCTGCTTCACCTACACACACACAAAGATATGTGGCAATAGCAAACACTGATTAGTGTCCAATGGTGAAAAAAAAAAAAACTATTTTACAGACAGGTCATAGCTGGTGGAAAGACAACAGTAACCTAAAAATACACTCATCACAACCCAAGATATACACTGCCAAAGTGTATTTTAATTATCTAACTATCAATAAAGTCTCATAAAAGAGTAGATTCACATGGTATGTGTGCAATCAGCACATCTCTAAAGATTGTCTCAAACTACTTTTGTCTATATTTTTCTTACAGTAAAATTTGCAAGCAGTGTAGAAACTGTCGCTGGTATTTTGGCCCTTTCCTCCATGTAGATCTTCTCTAGAGCAGTGATGTTATGGGACTGTCACACGGCAACACAGACTTTCAACTCCCTCCACAAATTGTTTATGGGGTTTAGAGACTGGCTAGGCCACTCCAGGACCTTGAAATGCTTTTTATGGAGCCAATCCTTCATTCCCGAGCCACTCCTTAAACTCCTCAGAGGTGTGTTTGGGATCATGGTCACGTTGTAAGACCCAGTCACGATCCATCTTCAATGTTCTCACTGATGCTATGAGGTTTTGGCTTAAAATCTCGCGATAAATTTCCCTATTCATTCTTCCCTTAACACGGATCAGTCGTCTTATCATCTTTTCAGAAAAACAGCCCCAAAGCATGATATTTCCACCGCCGTGCTTCACAGTAGGTATGAAGCACTGGAGTTTTTTTTTTTTTTAGCAAAAGTTCTATGTTGGTTTCATCTGATATTCTCCCAGTCCTCTCCTGGATCATCCATATTCTCTCTGACAAAATTCAGATGGGTCTGGACATGTACTGTCTTAAGCAGGGGGGGGGGCACACCCGGCACTGCAGGATTTTAGTCCTTCTCGGCGTAGTGTGTTACTGATGGTAGCCTTTGTTACTTTGGTTCCAGCTCTCTGCAGGTCATTCATCAGGTCCCTGTGTGTGTGTCTGTGTGGTTCGGGTATTTTTGCTCACTGTTCTCATGATCATTTTGACCCCACGGGATGAGATGCCCAGATCAAAGGAAATTATCTATGGTCTTGTATGTCTTCCATTTTCTTACAATTGCTCCCATAGTTGATTTATTCACACCAACCTGCTTGCCTATTCCCAGCCTGGTGGCTAGGAATGTTCTTCCTAGTATCCTTTGATAGCGCTTTGATCTTGGCCATGGTTGAGTTTGGATTCTGACTGTTTGACATTATTATCTGTATAAAAGACACCTGTCCACAGCCTCAAACAGGTGCCATTGATTAAAAAAAGAAGTTACAAGTCTGAGAGCCTTTACTTGTTTGTGGGTTACCAAATAGTTATTTTCCACCATACAAATTCTTTAAAGATCCTACAATGTGATTTCCTGGATTTTTTTCACATTTTGTCTTTCATAGGTAAAGTTTACTTACGATGAAAATCAGACCTCTCATCTTTTTAAGTAGGAAAACTCACACAATCACTAACTAAATGCTTTTTGCCCCACTGTAGTACAGTACCATATTTGAGGCTCCCAAAAGTGATTTTTAAAAACCTGTCAAATTTAACATTTTACAATTCAAGTCAACTAAACATAACCATAATAACAATAAGTAACTAAATGTTACCTTGTCGCCTTTGTTTTTAGAGTCTTCTTTCTCTTTCTTCCTGTATGCAGTCATAAACTCAGTGAACATGGCCTCTCTATCTTTCATCTTATCAATGGCCTTAAAACGAGAGTCCTTTGAATGTTTAGAAGCAAACTCACTGAATGTGGTCCTATGGAAAGCAATATTTAAAAACAGAAAAAAAGTTTTAATCATCAAAATGCATTAATTACAAACAGAAACGTGTTTCCAATTCTGAGGTACATGTAATTGCCCACTTGTTATTTAAAAGTGGGTCACTTCTATAAAAAACCAGGAGAACAAAACAGTTGGAAATAAAGTAAAAGCCCAAAAGTGGCTGATATAGAGGGGAAAATCTAAAATATGCATTACAACCAACAGACATTAAGCAAAAAAGCGACAAACCTAACATTAAGTTTGGCATCCTCCATCATCTTCCTAAAGTCATCTTTAGCTTGCATTAGTTTGTTTTTCCTCTCTTTTCTTTCCTCTTCAGCACGAGTTTTCACAAATTGATCGAACACCTGTACAAGAAGTTGTATTTTAAACACACCAGGTAGACTTTCACTGTACCCCATGTTCACCATTTGTCCAACAGGTCTGCTCTATTGTTATGGATGCATATTACCTGCTTCCTCTCTTTAGGATTGAGCAATAAATATCTTGGATCAAACACAATCTTGTGTAACTCTTTGTCCCATGTGGAAAAGGCAGAAACCTGTAAGGACAGTGTTTGATTACAGACCAACAATGGACATCTATTCATTTCATATCCTGTTATAAATTAACTTAAGATTAAT
Source organism: Parotocinclus spilosoma (assembly GCA_033117975.1). NCBI lineage: Eukaryota > Metazoa > Chordata > Actinopteri > Siluriformes > Loricariidae > Parotocinclus > Parotocinclus spilosoma. Next base: position 5,880,222 of record JAVSBV010000055.1, read on the forward strand.
TACTGTAACAACCAATTCAAATAGCAAATGGCCTGGCAATCTAAAAACAACTATAAATACCAGTTTATTATACAAATTAATTACAACCTTTATCAATCACCAAACTATAACAAAGTAGTTGTGAACTATAACACCAAATACCAAAGTTGATGTAACAACTAAGTGGGACAGAAAAAACACCCTTTTATTAGGCTTCTAAAATAAAACACTGTTGTAGAGCTAGTGTTTCACTTAGCCCTCACACTCGAATTCACATTTAAATAGGCATTCATTAAACAAGCTGGCATTCTAATAGCTGAACGAGAAATAAAGAGCATTCCTTTATTGCATGTGGACAAAACTACAGCATCACTTTTAGAGTGATCTGAACCTTGTTTCACATATGTATCAACTGCATGTAAATACAAATTAGACTGTGCATTCCAGTGTTCATTTGCTGCATGGAGGTTACTACACACACGTTATATTGTGGACATGCTGGAAATGTGAATACCAAGTAAAACAGAAATGGCATCAGTTGTGACACAAGGTGAACTTCCCCTTTAAAGTCAAGATTTGTTAACACGCAATGCCATTAGGACGAAAAACATTTAAGCACTGAACTGCGGTGTATAGTGGGACAAGACGTAAACATTTTTATGCATTTTGCATGAAGGACACTGCCAACTTTTAAAATGTGATTTTGTTTACTTCATTTTAAAGGTCATTCTCAGTAATAAATAAGAATGAAAAAGAAAGATGTGGTAAATATATTATACAAGAGAAAATTATTAATGTACATGAGAAAGGCAGGACAGAATAATCAATATAGACATATGAAGAAAGAGGACAGGAAGGAGAGCAAACTGAAGATTGTACCTTGATGGGTTTCCATTCAGATTTATGTGTCTAACATTACAGAGCAGAGTATTGCGTTGAAGTGTTTTACCCCTCTCTCCAGCAGCATGTCCTTGAACTGATTGAGACGGGCCTCCAGGGGTACAATGGCCCGGTCCCGTGCTGCCTTCACCTCGGCCTCCATGGCCGCCACGTTCTCGCCATCATTTTCCTTCACCTCCTCTTTCCTACAGGGGTAAAACAGCAATATGAGAAGTAGTCAGAGGGAAGGGCTATTTTGTTTTTCGGGGGCAGTAGACATCACCAAAAACTAAACTATACAAGTACCTAAACATAATTCAAAATAAGTTAAATTCCTTTTATAGCAATTATATCAAACTAAAAAGTTAAAAGTGTATCATCATGACCAAAACAACTACTAATGCTTTTCCCTTGTTTAATTCTGACATGTGAATTCCTATTAGTCATACCAAACAAGAAGAAAAATCAGGGCTCAATTAGGGCGATTTGATTGCTTCACTGGGGTTTTCCTAATGCAGGCTAGAGAGAGGTCAAGCAAGGTGGGTTACCTTGGAGGCCCATGTTGGCATCGCCCGAGCTTAGAAGTGTTCCCTGAAAAATAGTCCCCAGTGCAACACGACCACTTTTTGGGGTCAGGGAGAAGCAGGCTTGAAGGGCACTGATGGGAAACAGTGACTGATTCGACTTGGTAAATCTGGACAAAAGTGTGTCACCACTCATCACAGAGCCTACATATTAAGACAGCTTAGACAGACTATCATTGGATGCACTCCAAGACAAAAAAAACTTTATATAAAGCACTATCAGATTTTTTCAAATAAAAGGTCCAAATAACAATGAGGTAATTATGGGTGTACTTCAAATATACTGCTCACAAAAATTAGGGGATATTTCATTTAGAAATATTCCCTAAGGCTTATGAGCAGTACATGTTGCAATCTGTACCCAAAAAGACAAAAAAAAAACAAAAACAAATGATAAACTAGCATTCTTCATGCTCTTGGAGTGTTCAGCACATAGCAGAAGCTATATGGCCAAACATTAGTGTAGGGTATACGACATCTTTTTAATGAGTAGTGGTACTTACTTCCTCTTCTTGGCCTTAGACGGCTCATCATCCTGTGATTCTTCTGTGGCTGCTTCAATCTCATCTCTGCTGATGACCAGTGCTAAAATTAAATTTGTAAACCGTTCATTACACGTTTTCTGATCTCTGCTTCACTTACTCCAAAACATATATTGCTATGATTGTACTTAATTCCAAGAGTTATGTACCCATTCTCTTGGTGTCATCCAAGGCCTTCTTGTGTGGAGGTTCCTGGATGTATTTATCCACATCCACTCGAGCCACCAGCTCATCTGGTCGATCCCACATGGACAGTCGTGTAGTAGGATTGTAAAAAAATACACGATCATCACCTGTCCAGACCACGCACCTACAAAATACAAAAAACATTTGTGAGAAAGCCACTTCAATATCTCACTTAACTTTTAAGCAACATTTTGAAAAGTCAAACATACCAGGGAGTTCCAGGTATAGGATTGGTTGCTACTGGTTTAGCTTTCTGGGCTGCCTTTTCTTCTTCTGTCATTTCTTGAGCCTTTGGTGGCTAAAATAAAATAAAATGACTTATTAATATCCTGACTACTTGCTAATAAGAAAACACTTTTAGATTAAGGAGCACAAAATTGCCACAAAAAATGAAGCATGTGTAGATGGAGAAAATGCCATGTCAACATGGCATTTGAACAAATGATCAATATCAGAAAGATTTAAATCCAATTTACAGTTAGATGACGCTAAATGGCGCTAAATGGTGTGGCTCTTCTCATGAAGTTTCAGACCCTTTAGAGAAGGCGTTACAAACAGGTTTACGCAAAACAAATATTTACTTCATAAATCAAGAAAAATAAAAAACATGAACCAATTCAAAATGCTACAATTAAAACTCATTAACATGGCTCATCTACATGCCTGCATACCCCTTCTAATGACATTTACAGTGAGCTAATTTGACCATATTAACAGGGTAGCCCATAGCTATATAAGCCCTACTCAGCAATCTGAAGAGGGTGCTCCATATTCCTTACTCATAAAATAGTCAGTCATGTAACACTCATTTGACTTTCAAGGAAACTCGTAATAACTCAGCAATGTCAGCCAAGTTTACCTACAAACTCAAATGCGATGAAGTTGGGACATTGTGTAAACCATAAATAAAAACAGAATACAATGATTTGCAAATCCTTTTCAACCCATATTCTATTAAATACACTACAAAGACAAGATATTTAATGTTTAAACTGATCAATTTTATTGTTTTTTTTTGCAACCATTTACGCATTTTAAATAAGATGCCTGCATCACATTCCAAAAAAATTGAGACAGGGGGTATGTGTACCACTGTTACATCACCTTTCCTTTTAACAACACTTAATCTTAACTTAAGCATTTGGGAACGAAGGACAACAATTTGTCCGCTTTGTAGGTGGAATTTTTTCCCATTCTTGCTTGATGTTCAACTTCAGTTGCTCAACAGTCTAAGCTCTCAGTTGTCATTTTTTGCACTTCATAATGCACCACACATTTTCACACGGTTATAACACGTGCAGAATGTGGTTTGGCATTGTCTTGCTGAGATAGACAGGGACGTCCCTGAAAAAGACATTGCAGGATATGTAGCTCCAAAACTTGCATGTACCTTTCAGCATTAATGGCTCCTTCACAGATGTGCAAGTTAGCCATGCTATGGGCACTAACACACCCCCATACCATCAGTGATGCTGGCTTTTGAACTTTGCGCTGTTAACAATCTGGACAGTCCTTTGCCACGTTGGCCCGGTGGACATCACAGCCATGATTTCCAAAAACAATTTGAAATGTGAACAACAGGACACTTGTCCACTTTGCGTCAGAGAAACTGGCAGGGTTTCTGGGTGTTGTTTATATATGGCTTTCACTTTGCATATTAGAGTATTATTGCATTTGTAGATGAAGTGATGAACTGTGTTTGTTCCCGTTGTTTGTTCCACTTGTATTGTATCCGTTACAGAATGATGTTGGTTTTTAATGCAGTGCCGCCTGAGGGACAGCCTTGTTAAACAGATGAGCTTCTACGATTTGTGGATTAATTTTGAAGACATTACACAGAAAAACTAAAGCTATAAAGAATAAGAAAACATTTTTGTGCTCTTTCATACATGCTTTTCATTAGCAGAAGGGGTAAGCACTGTATGAGTGCCACTGCTGAATACACGATAAGCATTTACCTCTTTGGCTAAAATGGCAGCTTCAACTTTTAGATCCACATCACTAATATCCATAGCCACACAATCTGCAACATTCCGGTTATCTTTCATGTCTCCACCTTTGTCATCTAGATTTCCAAAAAAAGGAGATATTTAAACATAATTTTTTTATTTACCATATAGATTGCCAGTTACCATACACAGACATTTTATGTTAGGGTTGTTAATATATTTTTTAAGTGTCATGTACACATACCTCTGTCCTTTAGTTCAGCAGGTTGTTCCCAGGTAGATTCCTGAGTGCGGCTATTGTAGTAGTAGGTTTTGCCATCTAAGGTTTTGTACTCGGACCATTCTATTAACGGGATTGCACCTGCCAGGGCAGTAGGTGCTGTTGTGATGGCCAGTTGTGGGTGCATCATGGGTACTAAGGGAGGTGCCATGCTTGGTAACATACCTAAAAACAGACTCAGTTTACTACACAGTACTGGGCGACTGGGCAAAATGTCTCCTGAGCGCATTGTACAGGCAAGTCTAGCAGTCAACGATCTCTCACTAAGACATACGCTACACAGGAGAAGCCACAGCTCTGCCTAAAATTCTTACACTCATTGGTGCATTATGTACATGTAATTTAAAAGTGTTCGCTTTTCAATAAGCTAGCAGTGAGTAGCACCAGGTACTTTCGATTCATCTCAATTTTCCACTAAATAACCATTCTAATAAAGGTCTTGTATCTATAGGCTTATATCTTACTGCTACAGTGCACCTCCTGCATTTAGCCACACCCACAAACTATACTGCTCACAAAAATGAAATACTTTTCAATATTTAAATATGACACAGTTTTAGTTTTTGCTTCACTATCACATTTCTAACAGTACATTTGAGTTATATATTCTCATACCAGGCAAAGGGATGTGCATGCCAGGTAGTGGCACTCGGAACGGAGGGACCATGACCGGAGGAAATGCTGAGATAGCAGCAGGAGGTTGGCCCACAGCATGAGGAAGAACTGGTGGGAGGTTTCGTGGAAGTAAAGGTACAGTTTGCCCCATTGTAACTGTAGCTGTGACAGTAGGAACACTGACCACAGCTACCGGAGTCACACTAACACTTGCAGGGGCCGTGGATGCCACTGGTGGAATCTCAGGTGCAACCGGAGCTGGAAAGTACACAGGGGGAAAAAAAAATTAAGTTTTAATGACTTTTTTTTATTTACATAAACTGCAAATTGCATTGACTGCACTGGCTTTATATATATATATATATATATATAAAATCAAAATGAATAAATTGATTGCATGTCATTCAACAAGATCATCAGGAAAGCAGAAGAAAAGTCAAAAAGTTGTTTGATTATGCAAATTCCATGATCATGATTACATGGCAAGGGGGGTATGTATGCAGTGGTGGTAGCACTGCCTCACAGCAAGAAGGTCGGAGAAGTCTGGGTCCTTTCTGTGTGGATTCTGCATGTCCTCCCTGTGTCTGTCTTGGTTTACTCCAGGTACTCCGGTTTACTCCCACAGACCAAAGACGTGTTAGGTTAATTGGTGTCTCTAAAGTGGCCCTTAGTGTGTCACTGTGTGTGCGCCCTATGATGGATTGGCATCCCATCTAGGGTTGTTCCTGCCCTTGCACCCAGAGTTGTCGGGTGGGCACCGGCTTGCCTGCGACACCGTGTGGATTAAGCGGATGATAATGAATGAATGGGGCATGGACAGATTGAGATCCATGAGATCAGATTCTCTTTATATACATTTTGAAAAAAATGACCTAATATTTGTTAGTAATGCAGAGTGACCACTGTTTACTCTAGAAAAGCAACAAACTACAGATCTAAAACCAAACCATTTTGGCTTTGTGAACTTAAATCATTTAAATTAAGCACATATTTTCCAGATCAAGTAGAAGAATAAAAAATTATGGAATCACTCATTGTTGAGCAAAACACAGAAACACACTCCTTGCACGCTGCATTTCTAAAAGCAAACACTGGCAAAAGTCTAAGCATGCAATTTAGTCTGTTAGCCTGCTTGCAAAGGTTAAGTTGCACTTTCCTAAGTGAAAGCAAACATAGTCCTCTTGTTTTAATTTATAACTCTCTTCCTGGGGACATGATTTTCAAACTCATTCTAAAAGTTAATTTAACAGAGTATAGCAAGATATGGTGGCTGTTCACTAAAAAGAAAACAAGATTAAGATAAGATTGCCTGAAGAAGACAACCATATTTCCCCAGATATTTATGAAATTGCATTGTATGTCAGGTAAAGGAACTGAGGAAGTGGAAGTCATTTTTCAGGATTATAATGAATAATGCCAAACTGTGTTAAAGCGTTCTTCATTTAAGCCATGACAGCTCAACAACAGAGTCATCAAGCAGTCCATTTAGTGAATCCAATCCATTCTTTTAACGAATACACCATACCTGTCCTAAGCAACTTATACAAAGACCCAAACAAGTACAATAATAACCAAACATGAACAAATAAATCACACGGACACAATTAATTAAAAATGAATATTAAATGTCCCCTCATTTTTGTAAGCAATGTGTATATATAGAAATATATATCATAAAGTAATATTTTAAAGATAAAAATGTTGGTTAGATAAGTTATTTAAACATGTCCAGTTAGATTACTAGTACTCACCAGCTGAAGATTGTTTGGCAATGGGGACTGGGCTAGAGCTCCGTTCAGGGCTGGTTGAAGCTGTGAGAGTGGGGGAGGAAGGCTGGGTGGAAGGTGAAGTCATTGTTGGTGCAGCACTGGTTGCTGTAGAGGCAGTGCTGCTGGAGGTAGATACTGCTGCTCCTGCCTGGCTAGTCATCATAGGGATGAGTTCTGACTGCTGAATGACCTTGACACCTTCTGGCTTTGTCCAGACTGACTCACGAGTTCTGGCATTGTAGTAGTAAATCTGGGAAAAGGACAGAGTAAGATTTGGATGACAGGTTTACAAAATGTTTAATTTAAAAAGCATTAACCATCTTGATAAGTAAAACATACTTTTACAATTTGAGTATACTAATACATTGCTCACAAAGAAAGCAGTTTCAGTCATTCAGTGTAGGCGCTATACAATTGTCGTCTTATTCATGCTTATTCGAGATGGTGACATATGGGCTACAAAAGTTCCCAAGTTTAACATTTGGGAGCAAACGGCATCTTCAGGCAACAGCACACCAGCTTTACTATAGTTGCATTTGTCTTTAAGGACATTTCACACAGCAGAAATAGCTTGTCCATACCACAAAAGTAGCAATAAATTATATAACATCTATGGCAATCATACACATAAAACTCAAATATAAACTAAAGATGCTTTAATTAAGGGCAGTATAATTACAACTAACATCTGTGGTGATCTAAATATATTGGGACTGCTACTGGGAATGCAGCTTGGAATTACAATGTACTATTAGTAGAACAGAAAACTAAAGATCTCATTAAAGTTCATTAAACTGATCAAACAGAGGTGTGACACACAAACCACTTATTGACACAAGAACAATTCTGCCTCTTCTTCATATCAAACTTGAATTGCTCAAAAAATTGTGAAAGCAGAATTGCAGATGCCCAGAATAATGAAGACATTTTTGGTTGACAGTCAAATGACAGGATGTTCAAAGATCTGCCTTTGGCACCAGAGAAAATGCACTTAAAAATAGAATTTCATTTGTGTTGTTAAAATTGTCTTGATCACTACAGAGCACCAAACCACACCAAACTGAACACGAAATTAAGTGCAACGTCAGAAAAAAAATGCAGTGCGCTGCTGTGAATGGTTTCACAATGACATTGAGCACAATATAACAATACTTGCTGATTAACCAGCAAAAGCTAAAAAAATAAAATAAAATAAAATTAAATTACAAAAATAAAACAGTGCAGAGTGGTGTTTAGTACCTTTCCCTCCGGAGTGGTGTTTTCCACCCAGATCTCTTCAGTTGTTGTGCTTCCAGCGCCCCCAGCTCCTGGCACCGGTGGCATTCCTGGAGGGAATATTATGCCAGGAGGAGGAGGCATGTTGCTCATTGGTGGTGGCAGGAATGGAGGCCTCTGAAAACATTAAATATTTTACTGTTATTAAGATGTATACTGAAATTACAGTTTCAAATTTAAAAGTAGGAGTGTAACAGTATGGTTAAAGTTCTGTTGTAGCTTAGTACACTTGGATCAAGAGTCACACCGAAGCTAAGGATACACGTGTACCTTTACATACCTGCAGATGTGGGGGTGCAATTGGTGGGGGCATGGTGCCAGGTGGAGGAATTGTTGGCATGCTAGGATCAAAAGGTGGACGCCCAAAAGGAGGTCTGGGGGGTGGTGGAGGTCCCCTCATCATGCCAAATGGAGGAGGTGGAGGTCGTAACAGAGGAGGAGGACCTCGCATTAGTGTGCTGGGTGGTGGTGCAGAGCTGGGAAACCGCAAGGCTGGCTGCAGTGCCATTCTGGAAAAGAAAATGGCCAAAAGTTGAGAGAATGGCACAAATATTGGTTCACAAAGTTTGCTTTTATTGAACCTTTTGTCAGATGTTTACACGGAATTAATGAAGTACAATTACATATTTAATCGACAAATGCATCTAGTTTCCCCAAAGATTTAATATTTACAGATGTAATGATGGCAACCCGTTCTTGCCTAATCACTGCTTCTGGGCTTTTGTTTGTCCACCCTCTTTTTGAGGAATTTTCCATAAAGGGGCTGAGATCTGTGGAATGTTTGTTCACCGGGTAATTTGGTTTTCTGCCTTGTGACATGGTGTTCCATCATGCTGGCAAAAGCATAGATCATCTCCAGATTGCTCCTGGATCATTTGGAGAAGTTGCTCTTGGAGGATGTTTTGATACAATTCCTAATTCATGGCAGTGTTCTTATGCAAAATTCTGAATGGTCACAGGATGCTTCACTGTTGGCATGACACAGAACTCGTTGTAGCGTCACCTATTTTTTCCAGACAAAAAAAAATTATATAATACTTACAATTATCTTTAAGATGCATCTTATTTAGAGAATATAAAAGACAGGGGCTCAAAACCATGCTTTACCCAATTTATTTGCCAGCTACAAAGTTTAAGTTACTTGTCTAAATTGGGCACATACAGAACCTAGATTGGCACAGCTGCCCATGTCTTCTTGTCAATCAGCCGTAGGGTCATCTGAAGTGTGCTTTTAAAGTTAGCCTGATAAACACTAAACAGATTAAGAAATTATGCAATAAAATTGGTGTTAGAAATTAAGAACAAACTAACTATAAAGCTCGAATATGTTCTTTTAGTTGGCTATATGCAACAAGTTAAGCAGATCTATGAGCTAGCTACTTTCTTTTAAATATTTGCATCAAGAGAAATGAGGAAACGCACTAGCCACTCATGCTTTTTGAAAAACGCTGGGAATTGTAATTATGGGAAATGTAGTGCCTTTAGTGAATTTACATCCGGTGACCCATAGTTACTCTGGTTTTCTCAAACAGTCCAAAGATATTCACATTAGGGGAACACACCCTTAAATGTGTCAGTGGGTTTAGGGCTGTTACTGCCTTGTGTCCAGTGCTGCCGGCTAGGTAGCAGCTTTCCTGTGATCCTGACGGGGATTAAGTGATTAGGACAATGAATGAATATCATCTCTCTCTACTCAGCAACCAAGGATCAAAAGGGGCAGGGTAACATTTTACTGGCCAAAAGTCAAGTGGATCGGATAACATCCTGTGTAAACACGCACGTTGAAATGCGTTTAAAAAAATCTTAAGAGTTAAGAGATAAATAGGTTGGTGTAGCAGTCCTCTGTACACAAAATCCACTGTTACTCTATTTTCTGCTGCACTTACTCAAATAACGGGGAGGAAATTGATAAGAACTCTTCTTTACAGGAGGTAAGGAATACATGGCACTGTACATTAACAGAACGTAACCAAAAAGAACATAATGTTGTGCTCTAAAGGTAACAAAGTAATCTGATTTGAGAAAAGACAATCTAGTTATTGATGACAGAGTCTAGAAGTCGCACTGAACCCGTATTATTAATCACTGTTAGTCCAGCACGAGCTTTCAATCGCCATCGCTTCAACGGAGTGCAAAAACTCAAATGTATTAGCCTGATATTAAGTCCCATACTTAAAGCTAGTTTCATTATTATATTTAGATTAAAGCACAGTTAAAGAAAAATAACTGAGCGTTCGGTCACTGATGGCGCAGACGCTCTTGTTTTGTTTAACTTTGTTCAAACAGCAGTGGCTAACACTCGCTAGCATGTTCTCTAAGCGAACAAGGCAGGTTCTTATCTATTCGCTTGCTCATATCACCGATCTTTAACTGCGATATTTTTTTAAGTTAAATAAACACGGCCGTATAATATAGCCTCCATTTAAATATTAAATGCACGTTTAAGTAGAACTTGCAGTTACCTGCCGTCGCTAGCTGCAGTGCTGTCTCCATCTAACTGCTCCGCCATTGCTCCAAACAAACTAATGTGAACTTCCGCTCAACGAAACCATCTTTGACAGTTTTCTCACATCCCATTGGTTAGACTCGATGTCTATCATCCCTGGCTGATAACCTATCCGATAGCTGATTGGTCCAGCATTCAGCTATTCGTACGAAACACATAAAAGATCGGTTACTGGAACTAGGATTCCGACAACAGAACCGAATCGACAATGAAACCGCTAGTTAAAAAAGTTATGCGCATATAAAAAGGGAGTACGTTTACGATTACTCTAAATGTGTTATAAATAAAACTTAGTCCTGCGATGGACAGTCCAAGGCGAGCACAAGCATGTACCCTGTGTCCGCAGAGATGTGTCAGAACCCTAAGCAAAACAAGCGCTGCTAAAACCTGGAAGGCCAGACTTATTTAATTGCTTGTTTCTCGGCTGTCCCTACTTAAAAATCTACTGAGGAGCAACTTATTACGTCTATTGGCAATAGCAACTGGGCAGCTTACACATCTGGAAGGACACCATCAATGCTAAAAGGTATATCTAGGTTCTTGATCCACAGATGCTTCCACCCAGACGACATTTCTTTCAAGGAAGACCTTGCATTTTCCAACATGACAATGCCAAACCACATACTGCATCAATTACAGCATCATGGCTGCGTAGCAGAGGGGTCCGGGTACTGAACTGGCCAGCCTGCAGTCCAGATCTCTCACCCATAGAAAACATTTGGCGTATAATACAACTGAAGACATGGCAAAAAAGAGCAACTAGAATCATACATTAGACAAGAATGGGTTAACATTCCTATCTCTCACCTTGAGCAACTTGTCTCCTCAGTCCCTAGACATTTACAGACTGTTGTAAAGAGAAAAAGGGATGTCTCACAGTGGCAAACATGGCCTTGTCCCAACTTTTTTGGAATTGGGTTTGCACAACACCTTTCCTTTTAACAACACTCAATTAGTGTTTGGGAACTGAGGAAACTAATTTTTTAAGCTTTGTAGGTGGAATTTTTTTCCATTCTTGCTTGATGTACAACTTTACTTGCTCAACAGTCCATGGTTTCTGTTGTCATATTTTGCACTTCATAATGTGCCACAGTTTTCAGTGAGAGACAGATCTTGACTGCAGGCAGGACAGTCTAGTACCCACACTCTTTTACTATGAATCCACACTGTTATAACACGTGCAGAATGTGGTTTGGCATTGTATATTGTATTGCTGAGATAAACAGGGATGTCCCTGAAAAAGACATTGCTTGAATGGCAGCATATGTTGCTCCAAAACCTGCATTAATGGTGCCTTCACAGATGTTATCCATGCTATGGGCACTAACACACCCCCATACCATAAAAGATGCTGGCTTTTGAACTTTGCGCTGATAACAATCTTGACAGTCCTTTTTTTTGTGTTGCCTGAGGAATCTAAGATCATGGGCACTCGCTGTTGGTTTTCCTCCTTGCCGCTTACTTGCAGGGATTTGTCCAGATTCCCAGAATCATTTAATGATATTATGGACTGTAGATGATGAAATACCAAAATTTCTTGCAATTGCACAATGAAAAAACTTGGTCTTTTACTGTTGGACTATTTGCTAATGCAGTGGTGAACTGGCTTGTGAATGACTGAGCCTTTCGTGGATTCTCCCTTTATACTTAATTATGACACCCACCTCTTTTCAATTAACCTGTTCACCTCTGGAATGTTCCAAACAGGTGGTTGCGCATTTCTTAACTTTTTGTTGCCCAGGTGCCGACTTATATATAAATATATAAAAAAAAGTTTATCTTGTCTTTGTAGTGTATTCAATTGAATATGGGTTAAAAAGGATTTGCAGATCACCGTATTTTGTTTTACACAACGTCCAACTTCATAGGAATTGGGGTTACAATTCAATTAAGTTTAATGAAGTGAAAGATTAATGTGCCCATCACTCTGTGCTCACTAAATATGGTGTCTACATATTTTTGCGGGCAGCACGGTGGCTCCGTAGGTAGCACCGCTGCCTCACAATTAGAAGATCCCGGGTTCAATCCCAGGGTGGAGTCTGCATGTCCTCCCCATGTCTGCGTGGGTTTACTCCGGGTACTCCAGTTTCCTCCCACCGTCCAAAGACATGCGTGTTAGGTTAATTGATTACTCTAAATTGGCATTGACTTGTGTATATATATGTGACTGGTGTTAAGATGACCTTGTGTGTGGATATGGCCTCGTGTGTGTCGCTTACATGGCCACTGATGCCGATAGCGACGTTAAAGAAGCCAAATAAATAAATAAACATATTTTTGTGGAAAGTGACAGTTACTGGCAGCTACACTGCTCACAAAATTTGGGGAGTGGCTTGTTTTAGTCAGAAACAGCAATTAAAGTTCTTTTCACTAAAGAACAAGATAAGTAATATGTGGAAGCGTCACTTTAGTGTGCACTCTAAGTCCACATCTGTGCATATGGGCCGTGGTCTACACTGACATTTGTCATGAAGAAGAATGTTGCCAAAAAGAAGATGTAACTGAAATTTTGGTACGCTTCAATGACAGCGTAGCGTAGGAGCTTGCTCAAATAACTAATTCATAATATCACAAAAAGCACTAGGTTTAAATTATTTAACAGATACCATTATCCAGAAACAACTAATAACCAGTATTACAAGGTACAATCCAATACATTGATGGTTAAGGGTTTTGCTCAAGGGTCCAAAAATGACACCTTTGGCAGAGCCAGGGCTTTGGGTCATTGGCCTTGTACATTAACCACTGCACCACCACTGCTCTAGCTGGATCATTTTAGCACATGCCAGTTTTGTTGGCAGAAACAAGTTAACTGACTTAGGTTACTCTTAGTACAGTTTGTAGGCAAACAAGTCGCATCCACACTTGGGTTATGTTCTTAGGGGCTATAGACTCAAGCCCACCTCTCTAAGCATGCATGACCGTGGTACAGCATATTGAGGCCCTGTACAACTGGGTGTGATCACACCAATCAAAGCACCCGAGCAGGGTACAGATTGCTTAGAGTGAGAACGCCCCAACACCCATCTGTTGCAAGTGGTGGATCATACTGGTTAACTTCAGCTACAAGTTTATTTGCTGTATTTTGTTCAACATGACAAAATGCCAATTTTTATCTTCTTTTACGATGTCAGTCCATTCTGGCTAAATATAAAACGCATGTTGTGTCTGTCAGCAGTGCCTTTTCCTCACAGTTAATCATCATCCAACGTTGAAGCGTGAGCGCATTTTGAAATGTACATCCCTCACAACATTAGTAAACAAACAGTAACTTCATAAAGGCCAAAATCAGTGTGCACTGTCGCCTTTTTAGTGGGGATTAGACTTTTATCTATTGCTATACAAACACATTCAACTTAAAAATAAGCATCGTGAAATTGTGGAAACTGTGGAAGACATTTCATTTATTATCAAGTGTGTTTTTTTCAATGCTATAACAGCTTTCCACCAGAGGGCGACGCAGGGCAACTAACCTACAGTTTAACCACATAACCAGCAGAGGTGGTACTATATTACCATTGGGTGGGTCTGCAAATTTAAACGTCATTACTTTGCTTCTTTTATCCTTGTAATTTAGCCAATTAAACTTCTCTGCTCTACTAAAATAATAAAAATTGAGCAAATCATAAAAATCACAATCTGTAGTATTTTTGATCATATGGATAATGTTTTTGTGATTTGAACAAAGTATCATTGTCCCCAATTTATGATTCCTGTAACACATTATTTGAAGGTAACACTTAGTAATAGAGGGGAGCACAAGTCAGCCCTGAGAGAAGAGACATTGTGATGTCTAGATATGTGAATCTTTTAATAAATGTATTCCTTGAGCCATTAGCCTATGAAAAAAATGAACTCACATATGAACATAGTCTAATAAATATATACATTTAGTTTTTATGTGTGCATGTGAATTGTGAACTACAGAGAAATACTATTTACTTATAGAATAAATAGGCTACAGTACAATATACTGCACAGAGCACAGCAGCAGTGCCTTTATGATGATCTACAATAGTTCTGCCTATGATAGAAATATAATCTGTATTCACTATGAGTACCAAAGGTAATGAGCCATTAGTGTTTTCAATTATTAAATGTTGTGTGTTTGTACAGTCGAGTTTTCACAAAGCTTGCTGCATCAGTTTTCATGGTGGCAATTTATTTTAACTCGATAATGTGAAGAGTGAACAGATAAATTGCAATTAAATGCAAAGTCATTCCCTGTTATGAAAATGAACTTACTGACAGCCCTACAAATAGCCTGCTAACATTATTTCAGTGATGATCGCTTTAGTTCAGGAGACAAGGTTCATGAGGACAAGACAGCTGATATCACTCTGTTATGCTGATTAAAAGAGCAGACTGGCTGCATTAAAAGTGTAGCTGTGCTTTATAACTGTCTCTGTACATTGCTGCATTCATCTTTCCCTCTATCCTGACTAGTCTTCCAGTTCCTGCTCCTAAAAACATCCCCATAGCATGATGCTGCTACCACCATGCTTGACTGTAGGGATGGTATTGGCCTTGTGATGAGCAGTGCCTGGTTTCCTCCAAACATGACGCCTGG
>JAVSBV010000055.1:5895455-5908435 GCA_033117975.1 Parotocinclus spilosoma
TCCCTAGTTCGAGATTCCGGGAGATTTTATCTGACTTGCGTGCATCAGGGAGGCATTATTGATATGTGGTAGACTCCCGCAACTTCCAGGAGACTTTGGGTGTCTGTAGTATTATTAGTAACTATGAACTATCTTAGTAACTATTAATCACATTTTTGCTTTCTCGTTTTTATACTACAGACATTTTAAAGCACTACATGGCCAAATGAGTGGACAATATAACGCATGCAGTCTGGTAGATCACCGTGTAACATCTTAACAACTATAGGTGTTTCATACAGTGACTAATGTTCATGAGTCCACAATGAAAAGCTGAACTGTTGTGCGCTGTAGGGCAGAAAGCCAGTGCTCTATAAACATTGCCCATCTGCTATGGGTCTAACTTTGAGAAGACATTAATGTGCTTCGATTGCTGCCCTATAAAAACGAGCACAGAGGCTGCTTTTGAAAATTGTACCTCGGTGAGAGATCGACGACTGACTTGCCTCTATGACACAAAGTCAATTTGCACATGCTAAAAGACTTTGAGAATGGACTCATCATGGAACTGAGAGGAGCTGGTCTGACCTAGCTGTTAGGAGGTGTTGGGAGCAGTGGTTCTGTGAGGGTACGCACACAAGTCAAACAGGTTCTAGTTTGGGATCTGAACACAGATGGGTACAAGTATGGCGGTCTAATAGTGAGCGTATAAATCCTTACTTTGCTGTGGAGTTACAAATTGCTCCTTACTGCTGGTGTGATGACCTGGGGACTCAATGAATATGACATTTACCCTGAGGAGTGATACAAAGGACACTAACAAATCAGTGGTGTGTGTTGGCTCTCATAGCAGGGCTCTCAACTGCCATTTTCAGCAGGATAATGCTCACCCAATCTCACAAGGGTTTCCTAGAACCGCCATATTGCAACACTAATTTTTCACCAATCAAGCATTTATGGAAACAGCTTTACAGCAACCTACGATTGTGCAGGTTCTAGCTGCACCATCTGTGGACAACTGTGCCACGGGATACCATACCATATGGAGTCTCTTACTAATTGTAAAGTTTTCCCCAATAAATTATCCTTTCATTCTAATATTGCAATCACTTGCAATATGACATTACATACATACACATCTAGTTTTAATTGATTCCAACTCCTTCTGTGCTTATGATTTGGTTACATGATTATTTTTCAGTTAATGAGCAGCCTTCAAGTGAAAATATTTTTTTTTCTATTTTCATGTAATGAGCTACACTTCTCATAAAAATTAGGGGATATTTCACTATGGGATATTTTAATATAGAAATATGCCCTATTTTTGTGAGCAGTATAACTGAATGTTTTGAAGTATATAGAGGGACATACATGATTCAGTATATTGGTTTTTATTTATTTTAATTCTGTTGACTCATTTACATTACCACGTTCTGAAGCTGATGACTAATCAACAATACTACTCACCACCAAAATATAAACTTAGTCAAGTAAGCTGGGCTGCCATCAGAACATACATCTACTACAAATAGACTGCAACAGAAAAATATTTTTTTTTAATAAATTACTTTCAGGAAAACATGAAGATCAAGTACTTCTGTTTGCTACATGGACCAGTTCATCATTTAATTCAGTCTTTGTAAACATGTAACATTACAACTCCATATTGTTACTAACTGGATCCGAATGAACCTTGTGTCCTCACTCCTTTTGCTATCACTCACTATCAACGTATTCTTGTCCATCGATTAGAGCCTCTGGCAGCTTAGTCGTGTTCTTCTTCCCTTTTCTTGCTACTGTGTTAAACTTCACACAGCAGATCTGTTGTCAGCCTCTTTCCTCACCCACCTGTGGGGTCTGAGGAATCATTTTCATTATCTCTGGTAGAGCAGATAGACACCTCCAAGAGTGATTAGAGTCCCATTAATAACTGCTCTCATGGCCAGTAAGGATATACAGATTGCTGAGGGCAGATGGATCATCTGTAGGAGTGCTCTGCAATATTATATCCCTGAAAAAATATTTAACACCATGTTAGGTTTGCTCATTTCTGACTGTGTTACAAAAAAGAATAGTACTTTCTAAAAAATATACCTATTTGTCCCCAGAACCTGGAAGATGCGGCTCTCATCTGTGATCTCCTGTGTAACCTGATAGACAGACATGCTACAGCTACTTAAAGATGAAAATAGACTCTAAAATAAGTGAGTGGTAATAAAACGATACAGAAATTCAGACCATCATTTTTAGATATGGTTAACTTGTGTTGATTTTGGTTTATTTTAATTGCTATTATGTATGTATTGCATACCTCAGCACTTTGGAGACTCTGTCCCCTGAGTCCATGTTTCCAAAAAACAAGAACACTATCCTGCAAACACACTGGAGTAACACATCAATATGTTCAATACACATGCCATCAAACAAATAAACAAAAAAACATGTTTATGAAAAGCTTATTAGGAGTGGGGTAAAATAGATAATACCAAAATGTAATATGAGTTTATGTTTACAGATCATTCATTTATTTATACAGGTAAACACCATTTAACGACCCTCTTATCAAGGTTCACTTTAACAACCAAGGTCTTTAACAATTATAATGAATTATAATATTAAAAATAATCCATTAGGATTCCTACCTTATGCCCCGGAGTTACCCACCATTCTCGCCGATTGCCGTTACAGAGCAATCAGTGAGGTGGTTTATATCCATTGTTTGATTTGCGACCTGATGACGAACACCTGGTGTCCCCATTACTTAAGTGCGAGACCTAGCGTTGTTCGTGGCAAGGTTGTTACTCCATCCATGCACCCAACCACCGGTTCGCACGCATGCACGCACGCACGCACACTTGGTCCTTTATGGTCTGTTGGTAATGTCCCGGGGCTTATAGTGCCGACGGACGTGTACGGGGGAAATCCCCAAGGTATCTAGTATTTAAGGGACACATTGAGAATTCTCGTTCCGTACTTGTGCGCTCCTCACATGCTTGAGCTCACGCTCTCTCCTCGGCTCCTATCGAGTCTCACTCTAGCCATAGCGCTTCAGCAACTTTCGCGATTTACTCACACTCGCGCTATATGCACGGCTATATGCACGCCTGAGGTCATGCTCGTCCTCTGGGGCTTCGGCGCCTTCAGCGATTTATTTGCGCTCGTCCTCTGGTGTTTTGGAATACCTCAGCACCTTGCTAGACGTCCCAAATCAGCCCGTTATCTTGCTCTCTGCACGTCTGCCCCATTTTGGCGCTTCGGCGACTTTCGAAATCAATTTGCGTGTTGCCCCCACTCAGTACGCAACACAATGGCGTTTTTTTTTGTTGTTTTTTTTTTCATTTTTCCTGTTCGGGAGCTTTTTGCTCCGCCCTTTACCCCCTTTAGTTTTTGTATATTATTTCCCCATTCTTATTATACGTCGTGGGGTTCCCTGGTCCCCGCATACTTGGGTCCTACCACATACCTCAACATAATCTGTCTTTTGTGGACGCTGCAGCCATAAACAGCCAAGCAAGAGCATAATTTGTGTCACGGTTAGCAGATCCACTTATTTTAAGTAACTGTGGGACTATTTTCTTATAGAGTCACTTACAAATATTGGAAGCTGCAGGTTGCAGGATTTTGAGGTTAGTTTCTTATTTGGGCTTGTTACTTAATATCCTAATCCTGTCTATCGCAAATATTCCTGTATGCTGGTTTTGTTCAACAGCCAGGTTTAAGGAAAAATAAAATCAATTATATTTTTATTATCTGGTGGTCATAAATTGTAAATAATTTCTTTATTTCATTAAACCAATTTCCATAAACCTGCTTGCTTGTGTGTGTGTTTGTGTGTCTGTCTGTGTCCTTTTAAGTATACTAAATTTGTACATTGCCTACTACCTGTATATTCTCTCTAACCTATAAAAATGGGTTCACCATCACTTGTTTCATGTGAGTTATCTTTAGTATTGTTTGTAATACTATGGATCAATGTATTTTTTGCTTCCAACAAAAGTATCAGTAATTTCAATCACTCATTAATCGCTCGTACTTTCAGTGGTATCTCTGACACATTTACGTATCATTTGTAAAAATAACCTCTATATTTACATTACAGTACCATAAAAAAATGGTAATGCCTGGTCAAAAAATGGTAATACCTGTTTTACAGAATGTAACATGGTCACTAAATGGTGCATAGCAGTGCTTTTAATGTGATTAAGTCCCCAAGTTATGTAACACATAAAAACAGTGTAAATAATAAACTGTTTACGGCTACGCCACAAAATGTCTAAGCACTTACCAAGAGTTTCAATGGAAAAGTCAAAGGTCAATTTTGAAGCCATGTCCTTGCTTGGGTACCCCTGCAGATTTACTGGTTTCACAGTGTCTATAAAAGATAAGATAGAAATATGTGATATTATCTGTGTATATACGTTACATACAGTAAGGATATACATTGAGGACTAAGGCTAAGTCTGAGACCACCAGTCAAAATGCTTATTTCGATCTTTGTGGAGAAAGATTCCTGCTGCAGCAGGATAATGACCCAAACACACATCAAAGCTTTACAATAACTGCTTGAAGACCAAAGACCAAGAAATGCTGAATGTCATGAACTTTCAACCACAGTCAACTGACCTAAAGCCCATCCAGCATTTATGAGCCACTTCAAGACAGAGAAAGCCAAGTAATCAGTAACATCACTGCTCCTTCAAATACTATAACATTTTACATCACTTAAAAAATCTTATGACTTATTATTTTATAGATATATTCTATTTTGTTTTGCTGAGGCCCATGCATACACTTAATATGCAGTAAGTGTAGGCAATATGCCTGGGCGTGTTTAGTAATATTAAATGCTGGTAAACAGGCTATAAAAGCTGCTCACATTTACAGATGCTGTTTTTATATATGCCAAGGCACATATTCATCAAGCAGCACCATAGCGAATATACTTAATAGTCTAACAGTTTATTGTCTTTAGGAAGTTTTAATACAACAAAAAATATCTTGTAAAAATCACAACAGCTCTCTTCCATATGTTGCAACCTGAGAGCATGGTCAAATACAATTTGCAGTTCAAATGATATGACAAGAACAGTAGGATCACATGATGAACCGGCTTCTTTACTAAAAATAAGAAATCTACTGAATATCCATTTTGCCTTCTGCCATGAGACCACTGCCATATAAATACAGCTTCCCAGGGAGACATGGAGCCTACATGAGGCAGATAAAGATGCCACAATGCATGAACCAAATGTGGGAAAACGGATCTGAGGTCAAGTATTTGTTAAAAGCTATGCAAACATAGTTGGTTCAAGATTATAAGTATGGAGGTTGCTGTCACAAGGTTAAAATATGCATATATGCCACGGAACATCTATTTTTTTTTTATAGTTCAGCTTCACATCAGTCTATCATAATCTAACATATTTTCTCAGAAAGAAACATATTTGAAAATAATTGTTGTCCAGTGTAATGCAAACCAGAACTTTTTTCACTAGTGGTCTCCACTGACTCCACTGTATATTGACATATATTGCATATACTATACAGATTTAACGGTAAACAATAATGAACATACTTTCCAAAGCTACGAGGATGGTGTCTCTGTCCAGTTGAGTTACCTGTTTCACTTTGAGAGACTCGCCATCTGTGAAGCCAATAAAAGATTTAACACAAATATTTAGCCACACATTCATTTATTTATGATATAATTCTTAACGTACTCTTACTGTAAACTTTTTAAATTAGTATAGAGTACATCTGAATAGGTTGTTTAATATTCCTGATGTTGATATTGCAGCATGGTGTAATTGTATTTGTGTATATACTTGGCTGTTCTCTAGGTGTTTCATCAAGATGGATGATATTAAAGTTCAGCTGTTCTACAGTCCCTCCTGTGCTGTGATTTCTACAGTGCACCCCCACACACACTTGTGGAAGTTCCTGAGACTCCTGCACCAGCAGTTCAAAGATGGGTAGAGACTCGGGCAGATTTTGAGTTATGTGCTGTTAAAGGAGACCATAAATTAGATGAGATAAAACAATTTAAGACAAGGAAAAGCAATGTATTAAAAACTTTAAAATGCATTTATGTACCACATTGCCTTGGTCAGATATTTTCGTTTGTTAACAGACTTATACGCGAAATATAGAAACCAAGAAACCAGTCTAGCATTATGAATGAGTTAATGTTTTTGCTTTTACTTTATTCATAAAATAAGTAATAATCTATTTGTTACCCCTTCTCTGAGTGGCCTGACTATATGCCACTACTGTGTAAGAAAAAGATTTGGAATACTTTATTTTCGGTTCTTTCAGTTGTGCATCGTGTTAATGATGTGTGTATTAAGAAGTTGTGCATTTTATTTCAGCTCAATTAATGTAGGTGATAAGTACATTCAGGGGTTCATGGGGTCCAAAGCGTGTCCCAGAATCTAGGCGCTGGCAGAGGTATACCCACTGAAACCGCAGGTTTCAGTACCAAGTCCAGCCCAGAACCCAGAAGCCATTAGCAAGCAGCATATTAAGATTCATTATTTTTTATTTTACACATGCTTACTTTGAGTTGCATGAACTTCTGCATTGGCTCATACCACATGAGAAGAACCAGGCCATTTGGCACTGCTGCACACAGGAACACACTGTCTGTGTATGGGTTTCGCACTGAAATCAAAGACAAATATCAATACAACATATCTGTATTAATATTTATAAACAATATTTGAACTGTTGTTTAAGGATATTACAATGTTGTTCCTTACATACACTACATCTTCTACAGCCCTTGGTGTCTGGGATCTTCACAGACATGGTGTATTTCCTTCAATGAAAGTAACATGACACTGAGAATCAGGACAATTGTTCAGTGTTGCAAAGACTAAAACAGGAAGCAGTTGTTTGTTAATAAAGGAAAGATCTTTATGTATATCATGCTGAAGACCTTGAGTTGATTCTTGTGCTCAGGCGGTGGGCATTAATCGACAGGTGACCTTGGCGCCGTTGCATGTTTTGACGGTGTTCAAACAGAGCTGTCAGACTGTGTGAGGTCATCTGTGAGGACTTTCCTGTGGAGTAAAATTTGGACCTCAGTCTATATACTAAAAATACAGATGCAAATATGTTCAGGATCCAATGCTGTAATGCTAGCAATTTAAGCATGGTTCAAAGATACCCGAGACAGTCATTAGCACATTGTTCATGACATACAGCCAGCTGCATCTCTGTGGGAGCAGCTGAAAAAACAAACAAACAAAAAAAACATATGTTATCACATACAATACTACTGATGCCAATAGACACTGTGCAGATCTAATCACATGAAGGTACCTTTTCCATAGTGTCCTCATGGAGCTCATTGAGGTTGAGCGTGTAAATGCCCTCCTCTGCACCCAGGATCAGATGCTGATCTTCGGAGTTAAGAAACAGACATTTTACAAAATCTGATAAACTTTCAGCAGAAAGTATTGGCAGCACTAAAATGTATCTGTACCTCTGGTTTTGGGTAGAACCCAAGTAGCAGCACAGTGAATCTTCAAAGGACAGCCATTAAATACCTTGGAGAAACATGCTCCCATCTGAAATATAGACCACCTGTAGATTTTTCATCACCTTACATTGTATATATGCATGATACCTAAGAATGGAGAAAGATGAAGCTATTCCCTAGGTTATCAGCACTTACATGTACTTGAGGTGTAGGTGGCAGTCCATGAACATCACCTTTCTAGGAACAGGAAATGAAAAATATGTTTAAAAACAGAGAATGTTCTTCTTACCTGATCAAGTTTTTTAGGCTGTAGAGTGGTCAACTGGACATTCCCAATAAGCTGCCAGATGCTGCTATTGCTCAGGAATAAGGGAAATTCACATGAAATGCTTGTAGAAGATGATTTTCTACAAGCTGTAGCTTGAAGAAGATTTTCAGATTTTGATTCAGTTTTTAATACTATATAGAGAAACTGTACAGTATACTTATATATATTTAAAATGTATTTTATGGTATTCTAGTAAAGATACAGACATATTTTTATATATAGTCATTATAAATATAGATAAATAAGTGTGTATGTCTAATCTAATAGTGGCCTTTTGTACAGTACTGAATACACATACATTCACACACAACACAATAAAGCACCCAGATGAAAATGTCTGCAAACCTGTGCATGCAGTTATGTTGCAGATGGATATGTACATGATTACAGGTGGAGTCTGATTAGACACTGGGTCGTGCCACAAGAAGGTATAAAAGTTCTATAAAATGTATATCAGAAGCTACTTCTATGTAGTGTACCCCTTGATGACAGACATGCCTCTATGACACACTTGCGCACACTGGTTTCTAGATTGTCTGAGCTCATAGTTTGCTGAAGCTGGTATCCAAGCTGGTCCCATGAATGTGGCAACCAGGCAGGCCAGGGAAGTGTTGCAATCTGGTGGAGACTTTGCTGGGAAAGCCTTGCTTTACTATCGTGCTGAAAAATGATAGTTGGATGCCATGCCATGAAAAGTAACTCATGGGTCCAATGTGGGTGTCCTGCACATATCAGCGATCTTGTGGACAACAAAACTGTGGCAGCTACATTTGCTCATTAGCTGATCAAAGAGTCCTCTCTACTAGTGGTCTGTCTGAGTTGTTTGCCGTGTGTCCATGTCTTCACAAAATCACTGCCTATCAGCACCTCTCAGTCTAATGATGTGTATCCTCTCAAAGTCTTTTAATTTTTGCAAAATGTCTTCAATGTCTAACAATTAACAATCTCTCACCAAGAGGTAAACTACCCAAAAGTAGCATCTAATAGCCTTTATATACAGCTGAGAAAGTACATGCTTATGCTTTTGACAAGATCCAGTGTTGAAGACATATGGAATGTAGCACTGATGCATATCAAAGAAGAGCAGAATTGTCTTGTGGTTTAAAAGTTATTAACACAGAGAGTTGTTTATCACAGGTGATTGAAGATGGAATTAACGATACTGATGTCCAGTATCATGTTGCCATATCATAGCTTCAAGACTTCAACACCAATTTCGAACAACACTGTTGCATCCCTGCATCCACCAAATTCTGAGAAACCACAGAGTGTCAACAATGGTTTTGGCACCAAAAAGTCCACGATGCAGCAGGCAACATGTCCTGCAACTTTGACTCACCCTATATATTCTGACTATTTATTGGAACTTAAACAGTTTTTCTCACCAAGTCCTCCGTCTTCCTCCTAAGTGTGCTCCATTCAGGTGATATTGGCTGCCTGGGAGGAGAGTGGCCCATTATTCCTCCTGGCTCTACAGCAATGTTGTGTCCAGGTACCAAATCTAATTGACCAGGATGCCGGTTAATTACAGTTCTGTTATGCTGATGACACCATAATATGTTTATTTTATGCTTTCAGACTCACCATCGCTGGCCGGAATTGTGCAGAGGGAGGCAAGACTGTTGGAATCATCCATGAAGGAGGTGTCAGTGAAGAAGATGGAGTTTGTTAGGAGCGAGAGGTCAGTGACTATCGAGTCAGGGAGGGTGGGGTTAGTGTCTGTGTGGGGAGTCAATCCATTAACAGGGGAGGAATCTACAGAGGGGGTAGAGTTTTTATCCTGATTTGCTGAAACATTAATCTTAGTTGGCTGTGGTTTGGAGATGACCCTCTTTACTGTGCCATATTTGTCCTCTTCAGATGGAGAGTGCTGCATACAGGTATTAAAAACATAAGGTTCACTGCCTTTTAAAACACAAAACACATTTAAAAATGTGATCTTAAGATGTCTCCTACCTCAGAAGAAGGTGCTCTCTTCATAGTTAAACTCCTGATTAAATAAGAGAGACTGGAATTTATATATTGCACCGAAAACTCAACCATACACTCTGCGCCATCACCAACCATATTTTCAACTAACGTGATTTTGGTAAATGAGGTCACTGTCTCAAACTGTGATCCTGGAAAACCTCACTTAAACCACAGATACTTTACTTACTGATCCCATTAAATAAAATGTACATAAACTGTACAATATTGGCTTAACTTATTCCAAATAGAAATACCAGATTGCTGAATACAGTTTTGACTCAGGCAGATATGTTAATGATTATTGGTGTGGTCTGATTAGATACTGGCATAAATGTGCTTCCCCTGCTGCCCTATAAAAATCTCTCAGAGATCTACAGTTGTTCAGTGTACCTCTTGGTGAAAGACTGTTGAATGTCTGATATGCCTCTACGATCCCCAATTGACAGACTGTCAGAGGGGCCACATAATTTGACTCAGGTTTGTTGTTTCGACAAATTGTCTATCTAAGCCGCTCTCACCTAGCTGTTAGGAGGTATTGGAAGCAGTAGTTCTGTGAAGGCATGTACACATGGTGAACGGGCTCTGGTTGGTAGACAGACCACCAGTAGAGAGGATCATTTGATCTGACAAGCACAAGCAGCTTGCAGAGTTTATTGTCCACTATCCAGACACGGGCTATACATTTACTACACACCACTATCTCTGCCAGGACAATTTCCAGGCACTTAGCAGAAGGAAATATGTTGTCACAATGCCCATCATGTGTTTTGCCATTTACAGTCAGTTACCATCACCTTTGTTTACAGTGGTGTCACGAACAAAAAACCTGGACTTCTACAGATGGAATTCCAACAACTCTTTCTTACTGAGTTATTTTTGTCAGTGAGTGTAAATGCATGTATATTCTTTAACTGGACAGTGTTTCACATTCATGAATCCTAACTTTCTGGCATATCAATCACTCTTACCTCTCGAGCAAAGCTTCCTCAACACATTCCAATAAACTCCTGCAATAAACCAAAAACACAACAGGATTTACAAGAAATCAATTAAAGACATAAATCTTTACTAATTCTCTCATTGCTGAACTACGAGAACTACTATGAGAAAAAGATTAACCCACGGAGAGCCCTTCTCATCTCCAATAGCGCTCCAGTCATCATACGATCCCTAGCAAGGATTTCAAAGAAATATGTAATCATTCTGATTTTCATTAGTCATCAAAGGTATAAATTAAGCCAAAAAGAGAATGTTATGTGGATGGGAGTTTGGAATGATTATTTAAGCCAATATGACCAGTCTTACTTACCAGTGATTCAGAGCAAGGGTCTGTCTCTTTCCGCATGGGTGGACCAAATTTTACCTGATCAACTGGAGGCAGAAGGCATACCAAATATGAGGATTGCACACTGATTCAAGCATTTAGCTTTTAATCCATTCTTTTATATTCATACTCCCATGCCACTATTATAACCATTTGTATTCTTCTTAATAAACAACTGTTTGATTCAGATACACCATACATTGCCCTTCACCTCTCTCACCCATATCAAGGCCAAGCACAACAATGTCTCCTTCATGGTGATTGTGTGGATACAATAGTCATCAGTCTCCTAGTTTTGGCAGCAAGCCATGATATGCTGCAATCTTTAAGCCAACCATTCAGTACTGGCCGTAGAAGGGTGATGAATGGAATATAATCCTTTGGTGTTTTGCTATTGTGTATTTGGATGACATTAGATACTCACTTTCCTATATGGCCTTATAGGACATGTCCATTAAGTTTTGCAGTGCCTGCTCAACCATAAATTCTTTGGTAAAGCTAAGAAGTACCACCGTCACACTCAAAATGTTTTGTTCCTTGGCCTATGGTAATAGTTTCAGCTCAGATCTGTGGAGGTGCAGCATTTTATAAGCTTCAAACACTTCACAAAATCAGCTGGCAGTTTATCAGTATCACTTCATCCATTTACTTGGTCCATCAGATCCTGGATTGGATGGACACGTTTCTAAGAGGGTTCCCAGGAAAAAGTACAGCAAATGTGTATAGTAAAGGTGCCATCTTTACAAATAAAATTTGTAAAAAATAAGATTTTTTTTCTTAGAAAACTGGTTGAATTCTACAGCCATTTTTGTGCAGAGATCATTTTGAGAAAATATTTTGAAAGCAAAGACTGCTGCCCAAAATTTTAAGATACATACTGCATAACACTTGTACATTCTGCTGTACTGATGATTTGTTACTGTGAGAAATCCCGTTTCTCACTCTCCCTCTCCCTCGCACTCGTTAAGCCCTGTGTACTAATCAGCGAGAGTTTCCTCTCTCACCAGGTTGTTACTTCCGGGTTCTATCTCTCCCTTTATAAGGCTTCCGTTTCCACTGCGCGAGCGCGAAGTATTGTTTTGCTGCCCTGCGACATACCAAGCGTTATCATAGTGATATTTCTCCTGCTACCCTTTTCCTCGATCTAGTAAGTGTTTATTTCAGGGTTTGTTTTTCGTTGATTTGAGTGTGTGCTCGTTTGTGATCTGCCAGTAGTGTGTTAGTCAGCTGTGTGCTTTCCCGCTCCCTTCCTCGCACCCACTTCCCTCTCTCCCTCTCTCCCTTGACTGTGAGTGCGTGTTGGATGCGTGTGTGCGTAATTGTGACGTCCGTGTCTGATTTTGGTCGCTCCCACGTTTGGTACGTCATTAGCCTTAGGTCTCTCACTCCTTTTCCCTGTAACCTCTCGCTGTGCGTCCGGAGCGTTTTTTGTTCCTGTGTGTTTCCCCAGGTGCGTGGTTCCCGGTCGGCTGGGGCTGAGTTGGGTCTCGGCGTAGCCCGCCCCTCCGGCGCGGCTCTGCCCGGGTTCGTATTTGTTAGTCCCCGTACTAACTTTTACAGCTTCCACACTAACACGCTCTGTCTGGGTGAACTAATGCTCTCTCTCTCGTTCCCGACTAACACTCTCTCTATCTCCCAGTCCCTCTCTCTCTCTCTCTGGGCGCTCTCTGTCCCGTCAGGTCGCCGCCTCGTTCAGTTCACCTACCCTCTGTCTCACACTGCTCTATTTAGCATCTCCTGTTCCTCTCTGTTTCCGCTTCTCGTTTTCCCGCTATCTCTGTTCTGCTGTAGAGTTTGTTGTTTTTCTCCAGCATCCAGCCAGCCTTAGTTTAGTTCTCTCCTCTCCTCCTATAGTCGTCAGCGTAGCGTTTTCCTCTCCAGTGTTCCTTTCCCTG
>JAVSBV010000055.1:5908535-5921940 GCA_033117975.1 Parotocinclus spilosoma
CTACAACACAATATATAGGTACTCAGCATGCGAAGCATAATACTGTAAAAAACAAGTTCTTACTAAATTCCAGTCAAAGCCAATACTCTAGAAATTGTATAACCTATACAATGATTTTCTACATTGATGATTAATTACAGAAGCAATAAGTATGTATATACTACATCAATTCAATTAAATTTAACAAGTCATTTGGCCTACTGCAACTTTCACATCAGTGAAACCTGTTCTGGGATTTGTATGGACGTAATCTAGCAAAAGCTTTTTTAAGATTTTTACTATTAAATTTGGTGCATAGCTGTTCCTATACAGACAAACTTGATCAACAAGTGCCGTAGACTAAACCTGTCAGAGAACAACATCTAAACGTTTTGTTCTGGCAGCAAATACAGATGGCATAACTTCAAAGCAGGGTCAGATGCTGTAAATAAACACACTGATTAACACTGCGTCACATTGAGCTTGAGAAGGGCTTGCTACAGAAAGTCAATAAGTCAATGTATATCATGCACCACTTAGCTGTGGAATATTTTGCTCCTTCCAGTGTTGAATTATGCATTTGTATTTAGAGCTCAGTACGAAAAATCAGCATGGAGACTGATATTTTCACCATGGACTCTAAATGAAAAAATGGATCCCCTTCTCTGGGCACTGTGCCATTTTTCCCAGATTGTCTATGCCAACTGCAGGGATTCTGACATGAAAAACAACATGTTTATACTCTGCTCGGCAGCAGAAATCGAAGCAAGCACTCTGCCAATAATGAACAATCAAATTTACAAAACCACTCAGAGGCAATGGTATAAACAACTGAAGATACAGCAAAACCTTTAAAGGTACTGTAGTTGGAAGTATATGCACAGATATACCCTGATTTAAAACGGGGAAATGCTCCTAAAAAATCCATCATAAGTTCAATTTACGTTTAATATATACCGTATATATCATAGTGTAGCTTCCCTTCCACATGCTTAATACTTTTTTCCTCACAAGATTTCTTAGCACTCATCAATCCTGCCATGTGACTTCCTACATCACGTACGGCACCACTCAAATCGAGCATATGTAGTGTGTAGTGTACTTAAAATACGTACATTAAACTCCAGTTGGGCAAACTTATTACCATAAAGCTTCTTTTAAAATAAAGTAACGAATATCTCAGATAATTTACTGAATAATGTATTGAAAGTAAAAAACAAAAACAATTATTTTGTGACCATGGCTTTTCCTCACTACATTTCCAATGCGCTCATCTCCTTTACCACATGACTCCCTGTGGTAGAAAATCAAAATGAAATTCAGAGGATCGTTTCTGCCTAACGTGTGTTTATGATCAGATTCCCATTGTAAAGTCGAAATACTGCAAGTATCGTAAATATGGCAAGTCGGTCCATCTAACAACGTGGAGGCGATCTTATACAAGAAAAGTGGGCCAGACTTGTTTAAGTTGAGAGAAAGACAACAGAAACTCAAACAACACTTGTTACAACTATGGTATGCAGAACAGCATCTCTAACTGTTGCTGTCAAACCAAGGCAGATGGGCAATTGCAGCAGAAGACCACACCAGGTACCAGTCCAATCAGCTAAGATCAGGCAACTGAGGCTCGATCCTAGGTGATTAATCAAAGAAGGCGTGGCCAGGATAGGCTGCTTAACAGATCTGTTAGCCAAATGATGCAGGTCTCCATGCTTCATTAGCAGGACATTGTAGTCATTGAGGTAATATGATCTGATTTGCTTTCGTGGAATAAGAAATGCTCATTGAAACTTCTAGGAATCCAGCTAGCAATACTGCCTGTAATGCAGTATAACTGTTGTTCTTTATCCTAGTTCTCATGCTAACATTACAACATGCAGGTGACTCTGTTAGAAATTACTTGTGGTGTTGATTGTCCACAGTACTTAGTCGGATTTCCTATCTCTCGCCACCTCTCTTCCCTCCTGTGCCCTCATGTTTGTGGCTCCCTTAAAATCATCCTAATTAGTGTTTAATGCAGGACTCCCATCAGCAAGGTCACCGATGCCTTTGTGGCTCTGCGTTGTCAGGACGATGCCAGAAATAATGAAAGAGCCGATCTGCTCACATCAGCAGTAGGGGACGTCAAATGGAGGAGCCAGAAACTTTTTGCTCCAAAATTATTAACAGCACTCACTCAGTTGTAGTTTGTGACAATGGGTGGATGGTTACTTGTATTAAAATGGATACTAACTTGCTCACATTAAGCAGGGAATACTTTACTCACTTAAATATGTTAGCATTAACTGCTTAGTTACTATTATAACAGTCAGTCAACCCTTAACATTTCTGTCATAAATACAGGCTGGAAAAGTTATGAGGACTGGACAGAAGCTGATATAAATGTAAGAAAGGCGGGTTAATTAACTACATTCAGTAACAATGATGAGAGGAGTGAGGAGAGCACGACCACTCAATTAAGGAGTTTCTTAAAGTTTTCCTACCACTGCCCAACAACATATCTACAAGAGGTCAACATTTTCCTAACCCTACTTATTACAACTAAGGTTGCATCTCCATCTCCTGTGATGTGGAACAGTTTGACAAAACATATGTGAGGCCATTTTGAAGTCTATTTTCTCCAAACTCCAATATTCAAGCTTTTGCTTCTGTCTCTGCCTACACTGCAGCACTTTTGTGACTTTCAATACCTTTCAACTGTATCAGATATCTCTTCAAGAGCCACAAATTGACAGTTAAGTTCAAGTTCAGGTTTATTTATATAGCACTTTTTACAATGGAGCATTGTCTCAAAGCAGCTTCACAACATTACACTGTCTTAAAAGGCCAATCCCATGTTGAGCAAGCCTAGGGCGACAGTGGCAAGGAAAAACTCCCTAAAATGGTAGGAAGAAACCTTGGGAGGACCGAGACTCAACAGGGGACCCATCCTCCATGGGTGGCCTAGATGCTAACTAAATAAATACCAAAGTATATCAAATTACAACAATACCAGGTCAATAAATAAATAACAAATTAATATTAAAAGTTAAATCAGTAATAGAAAATTTGAAAATAAACTAAATTATAAAACAAAATAGATTATAAAATAAGTCCTTTTGTATGGATGATTGAGATTATACAGATTGGTTTAATCAACAAAACACATACATGTGTGATAGTGTAAAATGCAGAAAGTACACTATATAGATGTAAAATATAAAATCTAAAAATATATAGTAAAATATAAAAAAATATCCAATGGTTTGTGAAGGTCCGTGCAAGTTCTCAATCAAAGTTGGCAAATCAATTATCTATGGATTAGGGGAATCAGTTCTACTTCCACTGTTTGCCTGTGGAGCTTCCAGAAATATATGTTTTATATTATGAATGTTTTACAAGTGGGTGTTGCTGAATTACCAAAGCGCAATAATTAGGGGTGTCCAGAAACTTTTGTCTATATTACATACAAGTTATATATGCATGAAAATACTTTTTTGCTTGTTTTAGTTGTTTTAGAAAGACTTATAAGACGTGAAAGCTAGCAATATATATTCAGCTTTCCTAGTAATTCATAAATTCATAAGTTAGCAAAAAAATCTGCCTTAGCCAAGTTTTACCACATTATTTAGCAAGACTGACTCAGCCATCAGGAGTTAATTAATAGAATCATCAGGAGGAGTAGTTTATTTCAGAAGTCAGGGCATATAGAAGGTTGAAAAATGATTGTGTTGTGTATTAATGTATAGGCGTTCTGTGACATGACAAGATGTGACAGCATTTGTTAATTTGTAGTTTGTGGAATTTTGCAGCCTTGACAAAACTAAACTTAATTATCAGGATTAAACTGATAACATTACCAAGTTATATGGCATTTTAAGTAATAAGTAATTTCAGATGTCTTTGCTTTGCAAATAGACACCAACAGCAAGTACCTTGCATGACTGCTGGTATCAATAGTTAACCCTGGTCAGATTGGCTTGGCAGGTTATGTCACTGGGCCCACTGGAGTTCCAGAACTTCAGTTGATGCTTTTGTTTGGGCTGTATTTCAAAGTTGCTCTGTTCAGAGGAAGGACAGTCTTTTGTGAGATCCCCTCGAAACATCGGATGTGGGCAGCCCATGCTGGGATGGATCACAAGGCTGTAGTGGGACTGACCTACAATGGAATGTGAGAGTTCCTGTGCATGTCGTGTGACTTCCTGTAGTTCCTGTCACATTTTTACCTTGATGGCTCTGCACACTAATCAAAACAAAGTGTTATTATAAATGACTAGAGGCAAGACTAGCAGTCTGAACAGGCCGCTTGTGCCATTCTTCTTTTACAATTTAATGATTTGCTTGACCAGTCCAAACATTACAAAGTGAGCAAGTAGTAGCATTTCTGGAACACAAGACCATATCAGGTTATAAGTTCCATATGCTGAAAGACTTGCTTTTGTGGGGCTGTGATAAAGCCTTTGTATTAGATGATAACTATTATTATATAATTATTTGTATAACTTTTTAAATGACCATACTGTTACATAGATGTAAAGATAGAAGTCAAAATATGTAGTGTAATGCAATGTAGACTTCCATTCTAAATTAATGATCTATATTTAGCTTTTTAATTTTCATGTAAAAAAAAGAAAATAATAGCTATTGCAAGACAGGGTTTGGTGTTGACTATCCTTTTAATATTCAATCTGTAGACATTAGTTGGTATATTAGCCCTATTCACTGCCTACCACATGGTTGCACCACATTAATTCCTATCAGGTTGATCTAGCCACTGTTAGCAAAAGCCTAGACAGCTTGGGGGCTATTGTGAGACAATTACAGAGAGCGGTGGCATGCAGAGAGGCAGAAAGAGAGAAACATACTGGGAAAAGCATGAAGCAGCCAGAATGAAATCAGGTGTAAGGAAGATTGACAGAAATTAAGAGAGCAAGAGCCGGGGGAGAGAGAGGAAGCAATCTCTGGCCTATTACCATAGTAGCATGCCAGGCTTCCTTATTCTTTCTCAGTGCTGCTCTTTTGTGACCAGCTGTGTGTGGTCCACTTAATCCTAACATGCAAAGCAGTTAATAACATGACATCGACCTCTACCTTTCCAAGTTAATATAATGTTAACAATATGCAGTTCCCCCAGGCTGCAATCCTATCATGCGCCTGGTTGACCTCGAAAAAGCGGGGCTCACCGGGCTGAGTGGGAGGAGGTCAGACTAGCTGTTATTCCCTTGCTTTATCTTAGCTGCACTAGGTTTCTGTTTGTTGCTCCATTTCAGTTGGGGGCTTGCCAATCAATCTCTGCTTGCCAATCAATCAATCAATCATGTATAAAAATCCTGTTAAATTAAGTGATTTAACCCTTAACAAAGAGTTACTCTGCCATGAATGACAAATAAATTATTATTTTTCATTAATCTTAACACGATTTTGTATTATTTGTATAAAATTTTGTTTCTGCTAACATAATTGATGCCTTTGCTTGTTTAACAAATAACTTTATTTAGTGGACCAATGTGTATTTTGGTAGGTTATATGTCTATAAGTGCCCAAAATATATAACTATGAGCTATTACTGTGCCTGCAGCGTGAATGACTTTTATTTAAATATTTGCAGATGCTCATTACACCATTAAGAAAGCCTCTGACTGAAAGCAGTAGCCTCTGGAGCTTTTGTAAAGATTCTGGGGCATTATGGGAGATGTATTGCCTTAAGTGAATTTGCATCATGTGCCCTGTACATCTGTTCAGCATTCTAGAATAATATTGACTTTAAACTGACCTATTTTTAGTGGGGCATAGCAAGATTTTACTTGGGTGTGTGCAACAGTAAAGTTGGCATTGTGTACATTTTGCTCATCCTATGGTCCTGAGATCTCTGCACCAAAATCTGGTGTGTGTGTGTGTGTGTGTGTTTGCCATGGATAGTGAATTCCCTGATGTCTAATGTATGGAGGAATGGGCTGTAGTGGGGAAGGGATATAAGGGCAGTCTTTGTGCTTATACCAAGCCCTGCCAATCAATCTCCCACAGGATTTTTTGTCATTCACCCTTCATCTGATTCAGCCTTACAATTGCATGAGGTCAGCACCTCATGGTCTAAGTTATCTGAATTTGTTTCCACAAATCACTTTGCAGAAAGATATGATGGCTTTTTTCAGTTTTGGTAGTTCATGTATGACACAGTTGCATATCATATAAGCTTAATTATGTCCATCTGTTGTTCAGTCTATATCTGACATCTGAGTAGCACTCTATGAAGGAACAGGGGGACTGAGGAAGGTCATGCATTAATTCATAGCAACATTTCACCAGATGAAGGGTGGCACACCAAATGGGAGTGGAGGACAGATGGAGAGCTGCTTAGACGATTTTGTTCAAGCCTTGTTTCTAAAGTATTGCTGAGTCTATGGCTATGTTCATGTAAGCAGAGTTTGAGGCTATCCACCATCCCCTCAAATCCTGGTCAGGGTCATGGGGGAGAGTCTGGACATTAACCCAGAAATCACTGGGTGCAGAATCAGTTCTGTAAACTGAACACCTGACCTTTAAAGTATTCATAAGTAGGGTATCAGGAACTGTGATTTTTAGCAGCTGGCTCTTACCACCAAGGCAGCACTGCTACCAATTATACTATATAGCATGAGCTAATTGTGCTCATGTCTCAAATTCAGCAACAACTACTTATTGCAAGAAAATATGTTGGGGAATAAATTAGCTGCTATATGAACTATAGTGAACTATAGTAAAGGTCTATAGTAAATTAGTCTCAAATCATCTGTGAGACACATTTCGTGCTAATGATGGGTTTATTATCTTAAACAGTGAAAGAGTGGACATACACTGTAGCTTGCTATTTTACTATTTAGATTTTATTTAGCTTGTGAGGTGTTAAACACATTATGTGTGATGATAAGAGTTTTCTGCCAAACAATTATACTACTCACAAAAATTTGCTCACAAAATTTCAAGTTGAAATATCCCCTAATGAAAGTTTTGTGAGCAGTGTATTTGGACCTAGAACCAGAATGGCAGGCAGGAAGGGCCCCACCTAGGGTGTTGATATCACATGCTGATGTATATATTTTTTACAGGTGAAAATCTTTTACATTTACATGTACAGTATTTAGCAGTGGTTTAAATGTTTTAATGACATTTTACGTTTAAATATAGTCCCTGACCTACGGTGACATGAACAAAACATTGAAGAAGAAAAAATTCCACTGTTTCAGTGATGGTGCTAGTGAAACTGTTATTCATGGGTATCACTCTTATTAAATTGAAAAACAAGAACTGAGAATTTACTCAGGGTGCATAGTTGTATGTCATGCTTCATTGAGCTCTTCTCCAAAATAGAAGTTAGATGTGATACATTATTTACTATTAAATAAAAAATTACATTACATTTCACTTTGCTGACTGCTGCCTTCTTCTTAACAACAGATGATTCCTACAGTAAATAATTATCAGATATAAAAATGATCATCTGATTTTAGCAAAAACTAGTTTAGCATTAGCACGGATTAAGGCCTTAGCCGCCAACCTCATGTCTCTTCTAGCATGTGGCCTGTTTGTTCGGTGTGCATTATGAGCTCTGTTATATATACATTATGAATAATTCATGAATGCTTAATATATGGGATCCTGGAGCTTTCTGTATCCCCAGTTGTGTTTTTAACGTCCCGTTAGCCAGGATCTCCCTGTGTGCAGGTGCCCATTGTTGTGTTTTGAATCCACTTCCTGTGGGGAAAGGTCACCCGTAGCTCTGAGAGAGAGAGTGAGGACAGTAAATTATTCATGACATTGACTTTGTGTCAGAGAGAGGAGGGGTTGAGAGGGAGAAAAACTGAGAAATAGCACAAGTGATACAGGAGGAACGAGAATGTTTTATTCATTTAGCTCATTTAGGATCCCTAGCTGAACCTTTTCTGCCATTAAAAAAAGCCAGTGTTTACATTAGATGCTAATTTGTTTAAACAAATGCTCCACCCTGATCCCACCAGGCCTAATGCTCTACAAACAGATATTTAGACATAAACATATAATTGACATGGCAGAATTCTTTCATGAAAATCTGTTTGACAATCTGTTTTTAGCAATTACTACACTCATAGCACTACAATCAAATACATCTCAAAATCAGAACTTTCCAGTGTGCGAGATAATAAAGAAACTGGCGTTGCAGTGTATTCATGCACAGTGTGGTGATAAGGGCTGATATTGGGGCTGTTTGTTAGTCATTGCCATGACACAATAGCATGTGGAAATTGTTATCACAACAGCAACAAATCAAATACATTCAAAACATTTAAATTAGCTGTAATGACAGAGCTTTTTGTGATGTGTGAGATTTGAAGGGTTTGTTATGATACTGTGACATCTGTCTTCACTGGACGAGTCTTGAGACATGCACTCAGAAACTGTCACATTCAGAAAAATGTATTTGCTCAAGTTAATTTGGTCCTAAACTGCTTGAGACAGGAACTAAATAAAATGATTATATTAGCATAGCATAGCATCTAGCAGAATATATTCCCCTTAGGCTATGTTTTTAAAAGGTAGCAGACACACACTCTCCTCGGGGTGCAAGCTCTTTTGGGTTTACAAAGCACAAGACTGAGGTACAGCTAAGGGGGAAAGCACCTTGCCCCAGGGTACATCATACACAGATGTGCAAAACTCTTTTTTCATCAGTTCATAGTATTTTGGTGGGAGCAAAGAGGGTGTGATGCCTGTGTTGTGAAAAACATCACCTATCTGTTTAATGTTTAATCTAGTTAAATGCTATGCATTGACATTGCATTGTGAATAAAATCCTACTCAATATAAACGTTTTAGCTTTAATAACAACAGTATATATTATGGAGATGTTTTATTTAAAAATATATTTTATAACTGCGTTTTCCTTTTTATCACTGACCAGGTTCTTAAATTAAGTGTGCAGGATAGTGCAGCTGCTCATTTTGATAGTGTGTAGCTCAGGACTGGGTTTGATCCGTGCCAATTGCTGCTTCCCAAAACATTCCAGTAGGCAAATTGTCTGCCCAAAGTTTCCTATAGGTCTGGGTGAGAGTGAATGAGTAAGAGTATGAAACCCTGTGATGGACCATTGATCTGTCCAAGAAGTAGTAAGTTACAAGTTATCGAATGTGAATGGATTAGGAATAATAACAAAATAATTTTTAGTCGTTAGTAACAGACCAGATTTACAGCCCTACTGCACATTATCCTTCGTTTTTAGGCCATACTTTAGCTTGCTCAGTCTCACCGGTCGTGTTTTAGAAGAGCAGGCACTTGCCAGATGATAGAGCTGTGGTTTAGGACAGCTCCCCCATCGACTCCTCACAGAGCCACACTTACTTCAAGGCCCATTAGCTGCTCATAGGCAGAGCACCCCCTCCACTACCTGACCTCAAAGTATGTTTAGCCATGAATGGGTTGCTGTGTGTATACTCTCTCCTCAAAATCACAGCCCAACCCTTGACCAAGTGTGTTTTCGTTAGCAATGTCATTAAAAAGAAAACCGACGCTGTTGACTGGGAAATTCAACCACATCCTCTCTGTCAATAGACAGATTCAGCAAGGCATGTAACCCCTCCCCATGTAATGAATGCTTAAAATGTGCCCCTGCAAGGTAGAGTGTGTCTGTGTGTGTGAGCTTGTGCCTGAGTAATTTCATTAGGAAAGTAAGTGGCAAACATTCCTTGCCATCGCCGTATTGTTTTCGCTAGTGTAATTGTAGAGCTTACTGTGTGCATGTAGTTGTGTTGCTTTTGCTGTCAAAAGAACGGTTTTGTAATTTAGCTTTTGGGTGTTGAGTTTTGTAAGAGCCACTCCCATCCTGACAAGGATTCAAAAGACATACATGTTAAGAGGGCTTTGTGCTATTTATTCCCTGCCTGCACTGTCATGCTAGAAAAGGATGGAAACAGAGATGGCAAGCTTTTGGTGTTGTTTGGTGATGTTTAGGATTTTGGTTTCAGGATCCAAGGAATCCAATTTTACCGCTCTTGGACTGACAGTTCAGAATTTTTGTAGTGGACTGGACTGACAGACAGCTAATATGCTCAGACATGGCATAGTATAGGATAATCCAGAGACTGTCGTTTTCAAATACAGAAAATGGAGACGAATTTAATATTCCGGTAGGAATAAATGCTTTGTGATTTTTTGAATGCATCTGTGTGTTCTCAGTTAATATACTCAAGGTTCACAACGTATGAATTATATGAATAATGCTTATAAAAATAAGTTGCGGGACATGTAGAATGTACTTGGTGGAATGGTAGAATAACAGTACAGTACAATTAATCAACTAAGATTAATGAAAGTTATATCAATTTAATCAAGTTTTAAAATGTGTATGATGTATTAATTAAATAAAATTGCACTGAATCAGGCATAAATTGATTATTTATCTGTACTATACCTCTTTTGGTTATTCTTAACCATTAGGAGTAAGATGAACAGAAGATGGTTTGTTATATGATTAGTGAGAGAGAGAGAAAGGGAGAGGGAGAGAGTGTGTGAGAGAGAGAATCATTTATAATTGAATAGAATATATTTTAAATATGAAACTAAGTGGTGTAAATCTGCACTGTACATAGCTAAGCACAAAATAAAAACACACTTAAAGCAGCCTGAAGTATATGTTTACTGGATCTTAAAAAAGGCTGGTAATAATTACTAGATTTAGTTAATAAAAGTCACTATAATTCTGAGTATGATCAATAAGGCATAGTATGTCCCACCATGTGTCAATGATAACAATACTTCTTAACAGTACAAAGTGGATTGAAGGTATATATAAGAATGACAGGTATTTATGTGGTGCTTTATACATATGTACATATGTGGTCACCTGTTGACACTTGTAGAGTCCATGTGTCAGTAGATAATTTGGAGAGGAAGGTCACTTGGAGGTACCTTTGTTATTTTCAAACAGATCAATTGTGTGCTTGTGTTTGTGCCAATGTGTGTGTGTGTGTGCGTGTGTGTATGTGTGATATATGTGATATGTGCGTTTGATTGTGTGAGTGCGTGCATGTGTGTGGGTGTGTGTGAGCGCACGTTTGCGTGGGTGTGTGCACACATGCATGTACGCGTGTGTGAGCTGCTTCAGGGCTAGTGCCTCAAGCAATAGTCTGATGTAGACCTGAAATTCTCTTTGCTTTCTTTCTGCCTCTCTTTATTTTTCTTTTTTCAAGCCAGGCTGATGCCATGGAGGAAATCCCCTGGAGGGCTGTAGGGGGTGATGATTGACAGGCTGAATGTTTGGGTGTTTTCAGACTTGTCAGTTGCAGTGCTGGACCTTTACTTCTTGTGAAATCTTTGCCAGCACAAGCGTAAAAATGCTAGGTTCACAACTTGATGAGCATAGGCATGCCAGTGTGTTATAAGCCTTTATAAATTCATAAAATATAAATTATCCTTATAAATCCATAAATGTCAACTGTAAATCCCAAATCTTTTACAAATAAAAGCGTATGCAGTAATTATGATATTGTTGGTTTTGTGGAGATGATAGAGTAGGTTTTCACATGTTCAGTTGTGACTCAGGTAGCACATTAGCAGTCTGAGTTTCACTGAATGGATCTACAAGTATTTTCTGGGCAAAACAGAGTGGAGACGAGTGGAGTGAACGACCAGTTATTCATTATTTGATAGCATTGTGAAAATGGTTGACTGTATGTTGCAATACCAGTTCAACTTATATTTAAAAATACAGAATGATACAAAGAGC
Organism: Parotocinclus spilosoma; assembly: GCA_033117975.1. Lineage (NCBI taxonomy): Eukaryota > Metazoa > Chordata > Actinopteri > Siluriformes > Loricariidae > Parotocinclus > Parotocinclus spilosoma. Next base: position 5,920,228 of record JAVSBV010000055.1, read on the forward strand.
ATTCTACATTTACTACTTTTACTTCTTATAGCAGAGTAGACTGTTTAGATTACGGTGCTACTTATTGTGGTAAATTAAGGCTGTAAATTGTGCTATCCATCTCTCAGCAGGATGTAGTAGTGTGAAATGTGATTCATGTCTCAACTGTGTTGAGTCTCCAGTTTTGAAGAATACATGGAACCTTTTAAGCGTGCTTGGCTAGGCATTGGCAGACTGATTTGGAGCTTTATAATGAGTCGCTACTTTATAATTGTACAGACTCCCTGGAGCTGCCTGCCTGGACCACTTCTCTACTGGGTAATTAACACACATACATCAATGCAGCGATCAATCTGGAATAAAGTTTATACTTCTGTATCTTCTCTTCTACTGAAAAAATATACAACGCTTGAAAGTCCAGGGGTCTCATTTATAAAATGGTCAGGTTTTATCATAAATTCGGTTGATTCACGTTAAAATTAAGGTACAACTTCTGATTCCTAAGGCCAGTGGTGGGAGGAGGGAAGCTGTGTAAACACTAGTTAGATTGATTTCTCCTAATTATGTTTAAATGTAGAGGCATTTGTTTGCTCTGATCTAAATGGTGGTTAAAACTACAAAACCATTTGATTCTAACTGGGTGAACAAGTCATTCCTGAAGGATTAAGCCCCTAACATATCTTGTTCTGTACGCTTACGACCTCACTTCCTCTCAAGATTCTGCCAACTTGTTTTCCTGAATGACTTGTCTTGGTGATGAAATCAGTTTATTTTTCATCATTTACATGGTCAGCCCTGTGGTGTTGACATTCTAAATAGAGAACAGATTGGTGGCAAGCCGGGAGTCGTCTCCCCTTCAGTACTGGGCCTTCAGCCCTCTGTCATTTGCCTCTTGTCTTTTTATGTCTTTTTGTTTTTCCTCTGTGATGTTTGGACTCTGGGTTTTGAGCCATTGCCACCTGAACCACAGCCGACCAAAATGAATAGCGACATCATTTGGTTTGGTTGGGCAGACTCACTCAGCCATGCTATTTGGGCCATATTTTGGGACCTTTCAAGGGTGCCAGGATGCAAAAAGTGGAATAAGGTGCCCTCATTTTACAGTGCCAGCATCTGTGTGTCCTACACCGCAACTCTTTATGTTCTCAGGCACTCATCTGCCCAGACTGAAGGAAGGAGAAAGCACAGCTTCCTCGGTCTTTCAGGGAAACTTAGTGCTCATGTTAGGTTCACTTCATGAAGGGTGTCCTCTACATTCCCTTTTATTCTCAGTTGTCTCATGCAGTGATATTTAAATGCAAATATACAACATTTCTTATTATGTTTGGGGTCATATTTACACTTGTGAAGGTGAATAAGAATCAGAGGTCATGAATATATTTTTTTGCCCAAATTCTACCAATGCCTACCATTGAAAAATCCTACAACAATGTATAAATGCCTACAGTGTTTGCCTACAGGATTGCTGTGCCATGTGGAGTCGTGCACGACACTCTCAATCACAGAGTGTATAAAGCACAATGTGAGCGCAGGTCATTAACAGAATGGGGAGGCAGTGGTTCAAGTCAACCCCAATTTGAGCAAGGACTTAAACAAATTATCTGAAATATAAAAATAAATCAAGAATAATAATAGTTATTTATCAAGTATTAACTATTTATTACTAATTATCAATCTATTTTCTATTATATATATATATAAATATATATATATAGATATATACACACACACACA
>JAVSBV010000055.1:5926416-5951636 GCA_033117975.1 Parotocinclus spilosoma
AAGGATAGTGTCTTTATTAGTGGGCAAACAAAGAAAATCAGCAAGGGATCAAATACTTCTTGGACTCACTGTATATACAAGCATACATATACACACATACTCAGGTTCTCAAAACCCCACATGGGTAGGTAGCTATGTCTGAAATCTCACATTAAATCAGTACACCCCAGGGCTGCACATAGTATTTAGTACGGTAGTTTAATTTTAAAAGGTTCTTGAGCGTATTCACAAAAAAAACAAAAAACAATACAATTAAGCCATATTACAGTGGCAAAATAAAACTTTTGTTTCTCAATTTCATCTGTTTTCAAAAAACAGCAAAATTATTATTTTCTTTTTCAAAAGCAATGTAAATGCACTCTGTCTAGTGGTAAATGCTATCTATTGGCTGTTCACATTTTAAATAGAAAAACGAAAATCTGGCCAGCTTGCTTGTTTTATCCTTGCAATTTTTTTAAACTAGAATAGCATGACAGGCGTTAGTTGTTGTGAAGCAGGAGGTGCTTCACCCATGATTTTCTCTGAATGAAATTTGCCACTTGAATGTAGAAAAAGCCAAGCTGGCTTTAGTCACAACACAGCAGCATGTTTTCACACATCTACCTGATTTGTTTGGACACTTTCCCTCTGTGCGGCGCCTTGCCGCTTAATTTTGGTTTCAAATTATGTAGACTGTGTAAACAGACACGTTTGTTTTACTCTCCATGCTCATTAGGTGGCTGACTTCTAATTTAGCTGCCTGAGAAGCTGGGCTCGGAAGACATCGCAGTGCCTGGAATGCTGAGATGTCACAGGCCAATCTTCTTAGAGTGTGATTTATATGTGGCAATTCTTTGTTCTATACAAACTCCAATAATAAACAGGACTATTAATAAAACGCCATTTGAGGTAGGGATAGAAGAATAGGTCTCACAGGCTCCCTAAAACAAAGAGTGTGAAGCCTTGCTTTAGGTGACAATAGATGAATGGCATAAATAGAGTGGAAACATCAGGCAGGAGGTCAGGGTGTGGAGCCAGGAGAGTCATGCTGATGTCACTAGAGGAAATGCCCCATGACCACCAGGGTCTTAACAGCATCCACATAAACAGAATGAGGCAGCCACGTTGCTAGACACAGAGGGACAATGGCTTATGCTTTGCACGCACACCTTTAGACAATGTCAGCTTCTTGTAGATTCCATGCCACCGGTGCTAGTTCTTGAATCTGCTGTCACCTCTTTTCACCTCTGTGAACCTCTTTTTGATAATACAAATCAATGTGGAGAAACATTTACAAACACACTTGGAGTCTTGAATTATGCATATCATCTGTACTAGGGTATTGCCAGCCAAGAACAAGGCTCATAATTCAATAAGAATTAGTACGTGTATACAATGCCGTGTGTGTGCGCGCGTGTGTGTGTGTGCGTGTGTGTGAGATTATCCCCATATCACGGCTTGACGTGCTGAGAGGCCCTGAGTGATGAATTCCCCAGCTCTCTGGATTACTTCCTGTTCTGTAGAGCTCAAGCTCCAAGTCCAGGACCAACTCCCACAGGAAGTGGATACGGATCAGTTAATGGAAAGGAATGCATGCCCTAGGGGGTGAAGGGGTCATAAACACTCCCCTGTTGTCTCTTTTATTTTTTCTTTTGGGTAAATGTTGTGTTTTTGTAGTGTAGTTTTTCTTTAAGAGCCCCAAATAGACAGCCAGAAATAAACACGAGCAAGTCACAAAAAAAATCTACATTAAAAAAATGGCTGTGTTTTTAGACTGAGAACATCTGCTTGTACACCATACTTCATACTGATCTGGAGATGTAGTTTAATATTACATCACCCCTGTGGTCCTATTTTCAGTTTTTCCCATGAGTGGGGGATAAAATCAGGCCCCTACCAAAAGCAGTGTGTTTTCATAGAACATGGACTTACACAAATGTGTTCAATGTTCAGTGATATTTCCTAAGCAAAATTAAGTAAGGTTTATATCTAAAAAGCTTCATATTATTTACAATTAGTAATACCTAACCTGTTTTAGATAATTAGTCATGTTAAGTACTATCAGGTCGTTAAGAATTTCCAACAAAAAAAACATGGTTTTCTCCCCACTGTAAAAAACTTAAAGTTAAAAAGAATATACAGATGTACATGTCTGATAAGATTTAAACTACATGTACTTACACTTAATAGTCAACTGCATCTCCAGTATATCAAATTAAAACAGTTGAAAAACAAGTAACTCTCATAACACTGGACCAGCCGCAGTTCTGTTTAATTTTACATTTGTATTCGAAGAAATGTTTGCTGCATCCAACACTTTTGCATCTTTTAAAATTTCTTCACACTTCTTTACAACTTTGTAAAGCGTGGGTTTACTCCAGGTACTCCGGTTTCCTCCCACAGTCCAAAGACATGCATGTTAGGTCTCTAAAAGTGGCCCTTAGTGTGTGACTGTGTGCGTGTGTGTGTGTTTGTGTGTGTGTGTGTGTGTGTGCCCTACGATGTATTGGAGCCCCGTCTAGGGTTGTCCCTGCCCTTGCGTCCAGAGCTGCTAGGTATGCACCGGCTGTGGAGTAAGTGGAAGATAATGAGTGGTGGATACAGTAAGTGTATCTTGGGTACAGTGGCTTAACCCTATCCGATACTCAATATATACCTTTCTTCACTTTTGCAGTCCCAACAATATATTTTTTAATATTATGTTTTATAATTTTATTTAACTTTACTATTTTATTATCTGCTGCCTTCCTAAACGTTATAATTATCGGGAAGATTTAATAAAAGGATTTATCAAACAGCACACTTACGTCATCACAATACTACTTCTGGCGCAGAAAGGCATGGTTGAACAGCACAATGGACTTCATGGTTGTGTTTTTTTTTGGAGTCGTTTTGGTCCCATTAAGACACATTCCTCTCATGTGTTACAGTTTTATTGAATATGCAACGCAGTGATTGTTGGCTACCCGTGTTGCATGCATAAGCCTATTTTTCTAGAGTCAGTGACGTTATGTTCCATGTTCATGCGTGGTTTGCAAGTCCAGCTGAACCGTGCCTGAGCCCATCTCATCAAGCATGCTAGAGAAAAATTCAGCGTACCGCGTATGGGTACTAAGTGATCACACTAGTCAAGCAAACCGCACTTTCGGGGTTAAACTAATGCTCGGGCATGGTATGGATCACCTAGTGTGAGTACGCTCTAAGATGTACTCCTCACAAAATTTCTCCTGGCTAAATGGGCATGCTGCTAAATTGTGTCTGTGGATTTGTCTATGGCACTTGACCATAAATTGAGAAAGAAAAGACTATGGAAACATCTTAGCCAATGCAAACCATGTCTTACTAATTCATGGGTGAATCACACTATTTGTTGATTTTGTTCAGCAGCACTTATGATTATAGTGTAAAGGTTTCGTTTGTAGATGTAATGATTGTAGTCAATGATGCTTAAAAGCAAATCCTATCTGATAATATGCCAATATGAGTAGAGTACTTATGTAAAAGTGGAAAACAGTGAATATTAGACAAAAAGCTTTTCAAATGGGCTGAGTGGAACTCCGGTTACCTGAAACGCACAAGTCTTTACTTTGTCCCCTTTTCTCAAAATGATGTGTTTTCTTCACACTGTGCCAACATTCCTCACTCCACATTTCACTCCGTTTCAACAGGGCATGTGGATTTCTTTCGTTTCTTTTTATAATTTGTCCAGGAAAAGCTGACAATTGCTTGGCGGTAATAAGCAGTGTTATCAATCTTGATGGTGACAATAGAAGGAAAACCTGTGCTGTGCACAAGGCAGGCGGTACAGTATCCCCCATGTGTATGTGTGTGCGTGCATACATACACACCCACACAAGAGCTACAACACGCTGACCTTGCCTATCTATGAAACATATATGTGAGTCTGTTTCACATTAGCAACAGCCACTGAACATTTAGATGTCAGTACATCATGACTAAATGACATACTGTGCCACTTGTTCGTGTGTTACTCATGCATCAGAAAGTCAAACCCAAGTCTTAAACAGAATATAGAAGAAAAACAAACATATAATGATGTGCAGAGCTTTCCACATCCTAGTTTTAACACAGATGGGCGCTACTGAGGGCATTCTTATTTTACTCAACATCACAAGCGCAGCTCCCCAAAGCCCCACACAGATAAACACCTAAAGTGACTGTTTATGAGCAGAGTGATTTGTGTGGGAACCCCTTCAGGTCCCACTGCTCTAGTTTATTTATGTTTCTGCCACATAGAAATGTTACTACAGATTGTATCTTTTTTGAGGGCTACAGAAAGCACAGAAGTATCGATAAGCGCAAAATAAGAGCAAATTTCTTTTCCATTTGTTATCCATCTAAAGCACAGTATCAAAATAGATTCTAGTTCAACTTCAAAATATGAAGTTTTACATTGCAGTTTCTCAAATTCAGCTTTACATAACTACATATAGAAACAAATCCATTTCTTGAAAATTGTTTTTTTTCTCACCAGAAAGAAAAAACAACATAATGATAGCTTGCATCAGCTCCAACTTACTAACAAAAGGGCTGTGTATGCATTGCTTTATTTTTAGATTTTCTTGTCAGTTTGTTGCTTTGGCTTTTTTGCTTGAGTAATTTGCAACAAGGAGTTTTGCTATAAGCAGTAAACACATATTACAGTATTAATTCCTGAGCGGGACTACATTAAAAGCCCTATTAAATACCCAGTATATAGCAACAAGTTTAATATTCTTGAATTCTTCTTGTACTGCCTCACACCCTGCTGGCTGTCTCTCGTGAAGATCACACTTCCTTCTGGGAATAGTATGCTGTTAATAGAATATTAGTTTTATACTTGCTTAATTTTACTGCATGCTGCTTTTATGGTCTTACTTGACTTAGAGAGGATATAAAATCAGGCTCTGGAATGCACCGTGTCCGAGAAAGGCAGCAACTCGTTTTTAAAATGTTGTGAACCAGAACGACCCATGTGCTACCTGCCCCAAAACAGTTCTCATTCTCTTCCCCCATGCTGTGAATGCAATTACCTTCTCCATTATATCCACATGTGTACCTTTCACGGGGCCAAATACCAGAGCACCCAGAGTAGTGTTAAGCTACAAAAACACTGTCGTCATCTTTTAGAACGACAGCCCAGGTCAGCTAGAAGTCATCTATATACCTATATATCTATATCTGTTGTTGCATTATGGCTATTTTGCAGAACTACAACATCTGTTGGAGCTATTGTGCATAATTCTTTCTCTGGCCTCTAAAATGGTTATTTTAATTTACTGCCAAGCAAGACTGTTTCAGTTTTTTCCCATATCTGTTAACATTGGGATATTATAGCCCTATTTAAAACAAAATAAGTTAAATATAAAAATACATTACAAAAAACATTTGTTCATCAAAAGATTAAAGGAGTTCAGGATTGTCTTAGTAAAATATCTGTGACTTGCTTTGGTCAAAATACCAGAAAGAATCAGTAATATATCATCCTTCCCACCTGTCTAAAAAGTTTACTTCGAAATGATTGGTTTTGTGTACCTGAGCGACCTGGGTCCTTTCTGTGTGGAGTCTGCATGTCCTCCCCCATGTCTGTGTGGGTTTACTCTGGGTACTCCTGCAAGTCAGGTTAATTGGTATCTCTAAAGTGGCCCACCCCGTCTAGGATTGTTCCTGCCCTTGTGCCCAGAGTTGCCAGGTGGGCATCGGATTATCCAGAGCAACTTACAACTCATACAGTCTTACAATTCAAGCAATTGTTAAGCCTTGCTGAAGGCTTGCTGGCAGCTGTGGGATTTGAACCCTGGACCATCAGTCCAGTACTTTAGCCTGCAGTACATAATTATAGCAAGTAATATTACCTGCTGCTTTATTAAAACAGACAACAGACACCAAAAAATGGGAGCTTGTGCGAAAACTCTATTTAAATTCAATATATATTTTCAAACCAATGCAAAAAGTTTCCCAAATGCCTTCATTTTTTACAGTGCCTGGCATTTGGGCTCAGTTCAAAACAATAGATATATTTATTGTTCTGTTTAGTGTAGCACTGGCTTAAATAACACTTGGGCCTTTTTGTTTTCCTTACAGATCTCAGCCTTTTTTGTTCCACCCACCCTCATTCTCCTTGCTTGCCCTCTCACTAATCTCACCCAGTTAAATTGTTGCTCAGAAATGTTTGTTTTTTTGGCTCCACAAAAAATAGTTTGCAGATGACAAACATGCCAAACTTCTCCAAAGCATGCTCTTCATTCTGAATGCTTGCTTTTGTTTGCTCGTCTTTTGATGGGTAACAAAGACCGCCTCGGCTTGGTCTTTAACAATATTGTGTTTTTAATTTACTGTAGAGTGCCTATATTTATGTCTTCATGTGCTGAAATGACTCTGTACAACACAGAACAATCATATATCATAAGAGGTCAACAAAGTTCTGTTGTTTGAACCATCAGTGTGTGTTAAAGGAATGCAATGAAAATAAGCTATAATATGGAGGCAAAGTAAAGGTCCAATAGTTCAGAAAGTACAGCACTTGTATAGTGCGATGTTTCTGCATTCTGTCTTTGCCCCTACACTAGTTAGTGTAGTCAATTCTCTTGATTCTTTACAGTGGAATGTGATTTTTGAAGGTACTAAACTGATATGTTTTCCCAAATGTCCTGGAGAACCTGCCACAGTTTTACTCGTAATCAAAAAAAAATTATGTGTTGGCTAAACCATCTTCTGTAGGACTCATTTGTCATATGTTTGCTAGAGTTAATGAAAGATTCTGGGACAAATTAGATGCCTTTCCAATGGAAGTGCATGATGGATAAGAATCTGCCATTATTTCTCTGCGATGATAGGGTCATCCATTCTGACCAAATCACTGACTTCATTTGCAGAATTACAGCACCATGTAGGAAAACGTCACTGGTCATGACTGTTAAATGTGGATACTGATTTGTGTAATGCTATCTAACCCTTTGGCTGACAATCGATATTTGGCAGAAATCTCAAATATTGCCTTATTAGTCCAGAGCACCTGCTATCACTGTACTGCACCACTGCCCTTGTGTTTTATGCATAGGTCACTTTGGCATAGATGTTTAGCTTTGTTTCTCACTCACATGATCCAGCGACATAGGTCGTTTGGCCCTACTTGCACTGACTGGTAATTATCTTAATAATTATGTTACTTAATTATTTTTTGCAGACTTTTTCCAGTTTGTTTAGGCTGCATGGCCAAACACTGGCTTTAAGATCTGAACTGGCCATGGATATTGAGAATAAGTAGTACATTCAAAAGCCTTCCACCGTGTTGTTAATTGTGTGTCTATTTGGTAAATGATTACCAAACGAAACATATACACAATCTGTTAAGTGATATTAAAACAAGCATAAATGTTGCAATACAGTACATTATTAAGGAAGACAAACTTAATTTTGTTAAAGCTATTTACATTTTTTTAAATTCATATATTAGGAGGCGTTACATAAGTTAACGTGACAGCATCTAATGCTTGCTCTCTAGCATGTCTGTGTTAGCAGCTAGGGTTGTCATAAACAAGGGTTGACTTTCTTTATAAGGTTAAAAACATTTTTCTGTTAATCAGTGTAGCATTTTAGACTGTCACATAATCTACATCTTCAACTCATCTTTTTTTGTCGGAACATACATAGAGTGGATATCAAATGACAAATGGTTTCCACATTACCCACATCTGATTGGGCTCCACAAGCAAATCGCTACTCCACATTCGGGATCTTAGTAAATCGGAACCTATTATTTCTGGGACTTTATTGGCCAAGCGGTTGCTTTGTCAAACTTTCTGAGCTCCCAGAGTCACAGGGGATTTACTCTCTATGGCCAAGCAAACAAAGCAGATGTCATTATTTTAAAGCCAGCAGCTTTCAAGATTCTTTTCTAAAGGCAAAGCAGTTACATTGTTTCTGTCGTACATGGGCATGATTCAAGAGCTTACATTTAATTTAGCGATGGTATGTATTTTAGTGTAGCCAGACACCAAAGATTAATATTTAAAATTAAACTCTGCTTTTAACATAAGGTTTAGAGCACACAGTTATGGTAGGGTTAATTTTTAAAAAAATGTATTACCTGTGTTAGTGTATAAGCATATCTAAGAAAATCTATCATGAATATTAAATTAACATATATAACAGGCTATTTTAGATTCATATACCGGCACTCAGACAGGATTTGGCTGTTTAGTATCATACAACAGGAAACGATGAGAACAATGTTTTCTATATCAATTTGCAGGTTCAGCTTATTTAAAATTGTGTTTAGGGTTGAAATGATCAGAAATTGTTATAGAGGCATTGTTTATGTGATGACTCTGCTTATATAAAATTCTGCTCTATATAAATATCTAAATGCAGATATAAATATCTGCTTGTATAAAAATCTATCTCTCTTCTCATAACAGCAACACATTGTTAATGAGACCCTGTTGTTCCCAATCATATCCACAAAGGACGTTTGTGTTTCCAAGCAACAATTAGAAGAACAGCAGATTTAGCTAATTAACATTTTGGTTGATTATAGTTTGATCATTTCAGATGGTGTTAGTCAAATGAAATCCTACATGGGAAAAATACTTATTTTGCACAAAACCTCTGTGGACACACTATTCTTTTGTAATTGTGTTAAACAGATACAAAAACAGAACAGCTCTTTAAGTCCTTTCTACCCATCAGGATGCATCCTTTTGCTTATAGGATCTGAGGGTTAAGCCTTCGTTCGATTTTGTTCATACTTATACATCTTGATTTAAGCCCTTAAAGCAGTATCTGGACACAAGCGTCGTTCTTTGACATATTAAGCAGTGATGTAACCTGACTAAGAGGCACTGTTTATGTAATACTGTGCTGCTAGTTTAGTATTTTCATACTTGGTTATGTAAACTCTTGGGTCTTACAGTATTGCCCTAATAATGGCAATAACAACAATGCCCCCACCCCCACTTTTTCCAGTTTCAACTGCGTAAATGTCATTTTAACACAGGATCAAGGTTGAATGATGTGCACAAATCTCAGCAGGAGGAGGGGGAAAAGTGATGGTAAAAGGGGTATACATACTGTTGCAGTGAGATCTGAAATTGCTTGACACCTTCGCCTACATGTTAACATATAGGTGGCAATAATTGAGTCCTGTGGGCCACAGCAGTTCTCCAATGTGCCATCTTTCTTCCTGGCGTCGGTAACAGGATATGTCTGCCTTGTTAGATAGAAGTGGGTGTTAGAGGGGCTGCTGGATCCTAATGAAGTGTGCTCTGAGAGTGGAGACATCGAGAGATGTGGTGCAGCATCACTATGAGCTAAACTGTGGATTTGCTTACACAACAGCATACGTTCCTGCCCCTATTTCCAATAATCCATGTATTTCCATATTCATCATCTTTCTTGTACAATGGGAGAACTCAAATACCATTAAGGCCTCTATATCTTCTAGTGTTGTTCCCTTTCATACTTTTTTAAAAAACTTTTTAAATAACTGTGTAGCAAGGGTAGGCTTTAGGTAGCTATAATTCTTTACAATACAGTCTTATCACATACTGTTGGAAACAGAGAATGCAAAATAAATAAGTAAACATGCACGGGTCTGGGATACATTTGGACACTTCAGTGTAGAGAACAAAGCAAATAATGCACTCTCTAAACACTGCAGAGCCTTTTACAAGGGACATACTGTATATACAAAACAAATGTCACAGCTGTGTCTTAACCTCTAGTGGTGTCATATTAACTCTTACCGAAAACAATTCAACAGACAAATTAATTAGAGACAACTAAATCTCTATCGAAATTATTAATTGAATTATGAAGGCTAGAAGTTGCAAAGCTTTCTCTAATGAGACAGGCAGCTAACATGAAAGCTGCTCTCTGCAAGGTCTTTTCTGCATTAAGCCTGTCAGAAGCTTTGAAGAAGGCTTACAAGAAGAAGAGGAAAGTGAGGAAAAGATGTAAGCTAGATTTCCTACAAAAGAGAGCAAGCCTGTGTGTGTGACAGTGAAACTGGGTGCAACAGTCCATAGAGTAGACACCTTATGCATTTGCTTCTTTCTCATCATCCTTCAGAACAGCAATCTTAGTCTCCCACCTTTTGTTTTGTTTTGGATGTACTTATTTGCAGGTTTGTGTGCATTACTAAGCTATATCCTAATCTAATAAAGTGCTCTCTGTCACTTGTGTCTCACGATGAGCCTGGGGCGCTTGCACAAAAGAAAAGCAGCAAAAATCAATAGAGATTTATAATTTACAATGGCAGAAGCCTCGACCCTTCTTTATGGGCTCCATCCTGGATCCTTAATATTGCATGAGGGATCAGGGCATGGGGGTGATGTGTCCTCAGAGCCTTTGGGGAAGGGGGAGGAGGGTGTTGGGTGAGTGCACAACGAATATGATCATGTATGTGTGTTAGGAGTGTGTCAGGTTTATGCTTGCTAAGAAGAACAGCCTTGAGCTCCCAAACTTAATCCTTACTATCAGTTCTTTTATAACTGGCCTTTAGTGGCTGTCCTGCAGAACAAATGCTACTTGGCAATTCTTAACACTCTACAGGAGAAGAAAAAGATGACATCCATGGCTGTTTGGTGTAGCATGAGCCAAAAGGAAAATCCCTGTCTAATATTGTACTAATTTTTTTAAAACTCTTCTTCCTCTTACATGTTTGTATGTTTCATTACCTAATTTTTTGTGAACCAGTGCATACAGAGAAATATGTTGTGGGAAATTAGGGTATGTTAAGCATGTGTGTCACGTGTATATTGTTTGTTCAGTTTTGGGAGGCTGGTGACCATTTGAACTGCTCGGACCTCCATAGCTGAAGAAAAATCAATCCAGTCACATCTTCTACCACACACACACACATTTCTGGAACGCTTCCTTTTAATTCCTAAATCATATAGTGGACCCTGTTCACACAAAAGTTCCACAAACAGTCCCACACATTTGACTCTTATCTTTACACTTCCTAAACCAAAACCCCTCTTCTCCGATTTACTTCAAGTGTTCTGTGTGAGTGTTATATAATGATTTCATATAATGAAAGTTAAGCTAATGATTGCACATGTCACACCAATAACACTAGAATTACAGTTCTTTCTCTTACCACTCACACTGATAATTTGGTCCTTACACAAACACATAAAGTATACAAAACCTCATCGCTCACATGCCCGATCAAAAATACACACAGACACACACACACACACACATGCACATGTCTCTTGGGAGAGAAGCTACTGCAGCTGCTACCCCTGACAGCTTGGGTGTGTTGTGTACCGCCCGCTTCAAAAACAACAGCTAAATGTTGATCCCTGAAGTGTAGCAGAAGGTGTGCTGATGAAGGCACATAAACAAGCTTCTGTTAGAGTCTGTCCTATTTTTCCTGCTATCTTGTGTGGGTCAAGTTTATATATCCCTGTGAGGACCCACAAGGATAGAGAGATCTGATATTTTTTGGCTTGTTTTAAAAAAATTTTATTGCTTTGAAAGTATTTGGTTTTACATTGCTGAGGTTAAGGTTAGGGTGATGCATATGAAGGGTAGGCATGTAATGTATATTTTAATGGAAATTCCTCATAACATTAGAAGACAAACTTATGTGTATATGTGTGTGTGTGTGTGTTACTGAAGCATTATGCCTCATTCCGGTAGCCTCAGGTGACATGTCTCCATGGTGACTTTCGGCCTTGATGGAAAAAGAAAAAAAGTCCAATTAGAAGGCGAGACTGTGATTGGTTTGAAGCAGATATTAACACATGTGATGGTAATTAGTCCCCAGGAAGCCACTTATGCTGTTCTGGGGCTCTCTCTCTCTCTGTATGTGTGCGTGTGTGTATGTGTGTGTGTTTGTGTGTGTGTGTGTGTGTGTGTGTGTGTGTGTGTGTTTGTGTGTGAGGGAAGAGAGAGAAAGAGGGACAGACAGACAGAGGATGAGGCAGAAAGGAATGGGAGAATATAAGTAAGAAAAAGCATAAGAACAATAATTGTCTGATACTTTATTACTGTTGAAAGTTAAGGAAGGTTTTAATATGCATGTGGATTCCCTTGTGAATGAACAAAAATGCATCTGCCGGATTATGGAAACGAGGACATTATCAGCTGTGTGGCGTTCGTCCTGTCATGTGCTGTGTATTTAAGGATGAGAGAGAGAGAGAGAGAGAGAGAGAGAAATGGTTATCAAACTAATTTCTCATGTTTATGTCATGGACAAATATTTTGAGATTTGTGACACCACAAAGTTTGCTGCCTTAGTTTTTTCTATTGTATAATGAAGAAGAATTATAAGCAGTATAAGCAGTTTAAACAAAGACTAATTATTTACAGTGTTGACTCTTCTTTAAGACTGGATATCACCTTCTGGAAAAATGTTGAATGATGGCAACCCATTCTTACCTAATCACTACTTGGAGTTGAACAGTTTCTGGACTTTTGTTTGTGTTCCCTCTTTTTGGGATAGAGATCTGGGAGGTTTCCTGACCATGGATCCAAAATTTCAGTGATATGTTCGTCAAGCTACTAGGTTATCAATTTTGCCTTGTGACATGATGCTCCATTTAGCTAAAAAAGCATAGATCATCTCCAAACTGCTCCTAGATCGCTGGGAGAAGTTGCTCTTGGAGGATATTTTGATACCATGTTTTATTACCTTAGGCAACATTTTGAAGAAACAGCCCCACACACAAATGGTCTCAGGATGTTTCACTGTTGGCATAACACAGGACTCATGGTAGTTTCACCTTTTCTTCTCCAGACAATCGTTTTTCCAAATGTCTCAAACAGACTGAAGGGGGCTTCATCAGAGAAAATAACTTTGCCTCAGAATGTCAGTCTGTCCTTGATGTTTTTCTTGGAGAGTAAGTAGCTTCTTTGCTGCCCTTCGTGACACCAAAGCAAGGCAAGTTTATTTGTATAGCACCATTCATACACAAGGCAATTCAAAGTACTTTACAGAATAAAAAAATAATAATGATAAAATGAAACAAAAATAACATTAAAACAAAGTTAAAAGTACAACTAAAACACAGTCAAAAGCTTCAACCTAAGGAAACAGTTTAAAATAACACTCACACCTGCCCTCTATCATTCCTGAGAATCCAGAGCTCTGCACTGGTGGTGACCCGATCTCGTAGCTGCATCCTCTTTAGGAGATGGTCCTGATGCTTGTTTGACTTTCTTGGGAGCTCTGAAGCCTTTTTTTTACTGCAATTAATTCACTTCCCTTAAAGTTATTGATTGATTTGTTGTTATTGATGATTGTTGATAAATGGTTGATCAGGGTGATATATTATAAGTAGCAATGTACCTTACCTGTGAAATCATTTTGATGCTATGTAGTAATGACTGCAAGTGTTTCGTTGGTAACCATGGTTAACAAAAGACAATTATAAAGCACAGCTACCCTTTTAAAGCAGCCAGTCTGCTCTTCTAATCAGCATGACAGAGTGATATCAGCTGTCTTGTCCTCATTAACCTTTTCTGCTGAACTAACGAGATCATCACTGAAAAACAAAAGTGAGTACATAGCTGTCTGAAAGAGAGGTGGGGAAAAATGATAGCGAGGACATGCATGATAAAAGAGTTTTCTCTGGCTACCATTGTATCACACACAGACTTAAGTCAACTGTATTATATAATAGCTCACAATCAGTGTTAACACATGCTTCAGACATTAAGGTGACGACACATTTTTTTCTTACAAATTGTCAAAAGAAAAAAACACAGGTGTGTTGATGAAGCAGTAAATATTTTTGTGTGCCATTTTAGATAACTGTGTTAGCACCGTGTGTGTATCTCTGCACATAACAGCTAACAGCCTGACTCCCCTGAGAAACCTATAAAAATAGCACGAGTTAGGAAAAACAAGGTAGAGCTATGCATATACAGGTGCATTTCAAAAATGATTATTTTATAAAAAGTTCACTTTTGTTCATAACTTAATTTTAAAATGTTAATTTCTGACGTGTTTATTTTCATTTTTTTGTTTTCATTTAGATCATTATGGCTTATAGCTCATGAAAATCCAGCACTCATTTCAAGTTAATTAGTAAGTAAATTACTATGTATCACACAATTTAGTTCAGCACACACAACCAAAGTCTTGGAAACACTGATTTCACTGTTGTCGAGAAGACAATCATCAGCCACCTCCACAAGGAGAAAAAGCCAGAGAAGGTCATTGAAGAAAAGGCTGTTTGCAGAGCGCTGTATCAAAATGTATTAATGGAAACTGGCCTGGAAGGGGAAAAGGTGGCCGAGCAAAAGGGATAACTTTAACACTAGGACAATTGTCAAGAACAGTTGATTCAGAAGCTTCGGCGAGTTTTTCATGAAGTGGACTAAGGCTGATGTTAGTGCATCGAGAGCCACCACACACAGACATCTGCAGGAATTGCCAATATCCTGCTACTCCAAAGCTAGAGAGAACGTCAGGAACATCTTACCTTGGCTGAGGCGATAAAGAACTGGACAGTTGCTCAGTGGTCCACAGTGGTTCTGTTTTCATATTAAAGCAAATTCTGCAATTAATTTTCAAATTGAGGTCTTAGAGTCTGAAGGAAGAGTGGATAGGCACTAAATAGACTGTGTTTAAAACCCAGTGGTGAGTGTGGAAGTCTAAGAAGGTTTGGGGTGCTATGTCATATACTATTGTAGGTCCACTTTGTTGTATGTGTTGCAAAGCCTGTGCAGCCAGCTACCAAGAAAACTGCATGCCTCCAT
Source organism: Parotocinclus spilosoma (assembly GCA_033117975.1). Lineage (NCBI taxonomy): Eukaryota > Metazoa > Chordata > Actinopteri > Siluriformes > Loricariidae > Parotocinclus > Parotocinclus spilosoma. The sequence continues at coordinate 5,941,114 of JAVSBV010000055.1, forward strand.
CGGCTGACAAGCTTTATGGAGATGCTGATTTTTCCTTTTCAGCATTCACCTGCCTACATTGCCACTACCAGTTGGTTTGCTGACAATGATATTGCTGTGCTTGATTGGCCAGCCAACTCTCCGGACCTGAACCCCATTTAGAATATGTAGGCTATTGTCAATAGGAAGATAATAACCATTTGACCAAGCAATACCCAGAGCTCCCTGAGTTTAAGTGACATCTCAGCAGACAAGCTGATTGCCTCCATTCCACATCGTGCTGATGCAGTGGCTTGTGGTAAAGGAGCCAGTACTGAGTGTGTAAATGAACATATTGTACTGCACATTCTATTTGATTTGATCTTCTGAAATATTCCAATACATTAACATACTGTTTTCTGATTTTCATGTGATACTATTCAAAATTACAAAATTACAAAACAAATAAAGGCTTCATATATGTCACTTTACAATGTAAAAAATATGTGAAAGTTTTTAATTAAATTGTGAACATAGATTTACTGCTTCAGTTAGATTTACAGTATATACTAGTCTCAATTATTAGAATAGCAATTATAGGACCATGCTGACTTAAATAATTTTAATTGAGGTTCATGGTTCGTTTTATATGGGGGAGGGGGTGTGGTCTTTAAACATTAGCTTGTGGAATACATTTTGTAGTGTAATACAATGCTCACATAAATTAGGGGATATTTTATTATGGTATATGCAATTTTTGTGAGCAGTATATTTTACTTTAACTTTTAGAATTTCTGTTATCACACTTTGGCCCACACAATAATATATGCAATTTAATATCTGAATCACATTTCCAATGTATTCAAATTATCATTTTTAGCAGCAAGAGCAAACACGTTTATGCTATTTGAATAATCAAGCCAATGTCGTTCTGCAAACATGTGACAGTTTTTATAAGGACGATTGTGACAGCATGAATGCTGGCTTGGCACAGATTTTAATATCATCAGTGTTTGCTCGACAGTTTTTCTCCCGTTACGTGATGATGTCTCACTCGGTTTAGATGGCTCAGCCTTTGATCGCTGTTTGGATGCCAGTTAAAAGGAATGATGCTTTCTCTAAGAAAGTTTCAACACTGAAGTCCTCTTCATTTTCCTTTCATTACTCTTACTGGAAGTTTTGTTGCAAATGAGCAAAAGCTTGTCAGAAAGCCTCCTGAAGAGTAACCTGGAAAACGGTTGGAGTGAAAAATAAAAAGTAGTGAAACTGCAATAGTGAAATTAGAGATGAGGTATTACCAATGATGATTATGTATCAATATATTGAGGTCTAAAGTGTTAGCTATTATCTGTTACCTGCAAATATTACTTACATTAGAATCACGTTGTATCTCCTTCATCACATATAGTTTCAGTACAGCCTGGACTCACTGTAGGTCAATTTGTGTGATTTTGTCCTACTTTTAAATGCAAAGATCTGTTGTTTATATGGCTACTGGTGTGCAAATATATATAAACGTGCCAGATGAGCTCATCACAGGTGCTTGCATCTATATCAATCACTATACAGTTGTGTCACAATTGTTGTACTCTTATGTCTGGAACATCATTGAATACTTTCGTTATTCAGGGTTCCTATTTGGTGATAGAGTTCCCAGCTTGATGTAGGAAATAAAGTAGTCCCTATACATGGCATTCAAGAACTACAGTCCCAGTTTTTTTTTAATTACTATGGAAAAATTCCTCTGGTGCAAAAGCCCCTATGCATATGTGGGCCGGTTCACACTTATGCCCCTAAAAGTATTTAAGTCAAATATGAAAACAATTAGATGCTAGAATTGTATCATTTCATAAATGAAAGTGATATGAACTTTGCTGCCAAAATATGTAATGTGGAAGACACGGCACTTGTCATATCTGTCTCCTTAGGCCCTTTATCTTCCTCTAAGCACTTTATTTATTTATGATCCCACTCATAGGAACAAAAAAGAGGCGATGGCAGGACAGCAATGAGAAGTGTTTGATGCTTTCATTGTGTGTGTGTGTGTGTGTGTGTGTGTGTGTGTGTGGCATGTATATGTGCCAGAGCTGTCTAGCTCTTAAAAGGAATTAAGGGTGTATGTTTAGTCAGACACAGAGTTACACCTCCAAGCAGCACAGACTCAGTTCGTTACCTGTCAGACAACCTGAAACGAGTGTAGTCCCACTGCCTTAAAAGACACTACCTGGAGCAGAGCGAGATGTCAGTTTTAGTACCACTTGGTAGTTACTGTCACATAATGTTTTTCAGGAAAAATGAAGGGTTAGAGGGAAACTCATATCGACAAAGCAAAGGATCCAGGGCAAGAGAGATTTTTCTGTTCCTCTGTTGCTAAAAAAGAACAAAGGTGTCAAGCTGTCAGTAGTCTAATCTTATCTTGGCCAGTAGCTATACCTTTCAGTTTTACTACTTACATAATATAACCTACATATCTATATATATCTACACCAAAAACCTGTGAGACATAAGAGATTATTATACTTGTAAGCCTCCCGTCCCTGAAAGCATGTGGACAGTTCATGTTAAGAATCTAAACTGGGGCTGTGGTAGCCTAGCGGTTAAGGTACTGGACTCTGGACCAGGGTTCAAATCCCTCCTCTGCCAAGCTGCCACAGTTGGGTCCATGAGCAAGGCCATTAAGTCACACTTGCTTGGACTGTAAGATTGTATCAATTGTAAGTCACTCTGGACAAGAGCGTCTGCTTAATGCCGTAAATGTAAATGTAAATGTAAATTAAGTAAAACAAAAGGAGTTTAAAAACCCAGTCTTCATCAGGCTGCCACTGCTGGGCCTTTGCACAAGGTCTGTGACCCTTAACTACTTTATTTAAAATGTTTTGGGATAAGGCTCTTTAAATTAATTTAAATGTAATTTACCTGCATTGAGAGATTGGATACTTCTAAGATATTATCACACACATTTGGTAGTCAAAGGTGAAGTTACATCTCCCATCCTGTAATAGATATCCATCCATATATATATTGTTACAACCTAAATTATATGCTACAGTTTCTTATGTATAGACTTTAATTTTGTTTATACAAGTTGTAGGACATAAGAATACCCAAGACACTGTAGAGCTGTCATGAAAGAGAGACTGTAACGCAGCAAATGGTAGTGAACAGAATTCTCACTGTAGGTGAAACCTTTTAGCAAGCATTTCACTGCAGTTTCCTTTTGTTTTCTTTTTAAGGGTTGTGATGGAGCAATCTATTTACTATTTTATTTAATACAGTATGTGAGGTATCAGAAAGCGTAATGCTAACCATGTTGTTTAAGCTTTTTTGGTGTAGCTGTTAAAAGTTGTTAACACTTCAGAATCTTTACTCATATTACTTAATGAATTTGTTGATATCACCTTAATGGCAGTTAAGTGCTCATGCAAAGTGGATACTGCAGTTGTAAAATCAGAGTAACACACACTATGTACAATTTAGGTATAACAGAAAAGTATAACCACACCATTTTAAAATAGTTGTTTTTTATATGTAGCCTGAAGTTAAATCCTTCCCCAACTTTATTTTACATTCTGTTTTCCAAAATCGTAAAAATAAACAACAACTTAAAAATGACAATAAGAGGCTTTGAAATTGATCAGCCTCCTGTTTTCCATATGTTTCCATCACTGTGCTTCATGTGGTAAATTTTGGGTTTAGTGCTATGTTTGCCAAGCACAGTGCTTTGATTTCAGTCCAAAAAAGTTCAGACTTTTTGCTACATGGCATGAGAAGTGCAAATGAGTCTCTGTGTCACAGTTGATGCTTCTTTCTTGCCATACAGGCTTGGTTTGTATGAAGCATGTAAGATTGTATTAACATGCAGAATCTGATTCTTTGATTATTTTACATATTATATTATTATTATTGTACATACAATTGTGCTTACTGTCCATGTTCTCTAGTGGTGCTGTTTTATAAAACAATTTCACACTGACTGTTTACATCCCATTTTTTTTTTATATGTATGTAATCTCCATTTAACTAGTATGCAGAGGGCTTTGTTTTGCATACTTAGCTCTAGACTCTTCTTTCTGGCCTTCAGCCTATGTGTCTGTTAATCTGTTCACTCTCTCAGTTACTGCCTTCCCAAAAAACAGATCTCAATTACCAATTTGGAATATTTTGCTATCTTCTCTCCCTCTCTGTCTCAGCTTAATTTCCACAGTACAAAGAAAGTGCATCTATGTTGGTTAATTTTTCCTCTGCCAAACAATGTGGGCTTGCCTGGCAAGTTGTTGCACGCAACAGTAATAATTAGACCTGCCCTAATGAGCTGACAGTGCCCAAACACACAGACACATACACACGTGACAGCTTGACACTGCTCAACAGTAATGAAGAAGCAATGAGGCTGTAAGCTGTGGCAGTGGATTTGAGTGCTTTTTTTAAGATGAGGTAAAAAATTAGATAGAAATACAGAGTGGACTAAGGTGATTATCTGATCATCAAATCATTACAGTAACTGTGTAGTTTTCTTCATGGAAGGTCGTAATTGTAACAATGCGATCTCACTTAAAGGACAAGTGTGGCTTGACATGCACATTCTCACATGCCCCCTGTATGTACCCTGTATGTTTTATGATGCTGATCACACTAAATATGGAAGTGATAAAAGGCAACAGACCTGCATTCTTATGTTAGCAGTTTGAATAATTAAAGTGCATAAATTCTGTGGCTGTTTTCATTCTGATTAATTATTCATTAATGGCATGTTAATTGCGTCTGCACTCTGAATATTTAACAAAATGCAAAAACAAAAGCTGCAAAAAAGAGAATGAGGTATGAATATTCAAAGACATTAATGAATAAAAGCTTGAAAAGCAGCAGAAACAAAGATGCATTTCAGAATGGGAAGGAATTCACAGTCCTGGACCAGATTAGGCACATTTTGAAAGATAAGTCCTCTCTACCAAGGCGTCTTGCATTTCCATAACAATGGCAAATGTGAGATAGCAAAGGGGAATACAGAATGACTTAAAGTAAAACGTACTCTCAGCGGTTAGAGAAGTGCTGTTCAAAGTGACTTTAAAGTTAAGGGTGAGTGAAGGAGATCTGAGTATGTAGGTCTTCATCCTTCATCTGCATGAAAATACCGGGTAATCCTTTATATTAAGCATGGGTGGAGAAGTTATTTGGAAACTGTATGGGGGTGTGAGGAAAGGCCATGTTAGATAGACTTTTTAATGATAATGTGGACTGGGGCATGCTTTTCCAGGAAGAAAATTTTGGAAAGCAGAACTTATTTAACCGACCAATATATATTGGCCTTTTAAATGTATTTTTATGGCCATAGAATGTGATTGTCTATTAAATCTATCCAGGCTCTATTAAGTGCAGAATATCCCCTAAACTTTATGTACTGTTTCCTGTCTTTCTGAACTGCTGCTTCTGACATAACAAATATAAATAAATCGAAAGCTTTGAATAGTTTATTGACTGGTGTAGTATTTGATTAGATTTTATTGTTATATATTCTGCAATCCCCTAGCTATGCATCAAACTAAAACAATAAGACAGATTTGTGTAGTCTTTAACATTTATCATGCTTGAGGTGTGTTCATTTGACTGTGCTAAATTATTTACATTATTGATAAACTATTTCCACCCTTGTTATACAGTACATCAATAATCCATTTCCATTCATAACCCGTGTCTGCTCTTGTAGTATTGTGTTACTGAAATGTATGTTACTGGAACTAAAGTGTGTACCAATATATGTAGGCTATTACATTACAAGTGTCTATTATTCTTGTTCCTTTTTTCTTACAAATTATTTCAATGAATATGCCTAAAAAGGGAAAACAACCATACTTTTTTTAGCTGTTCATTGTTTATATACAATGGGGATAATATGTATTTGATACACTGGCAAGTTAGCAAGTTTTCCCACTTACAAAAAAATGGAGAGGCCAATAAATGTTGGTGCAATTATTAGAAAATAAAGGAAACACAATATGACTGTCAGTCTTTTGGCGCTCCATGCAAGATCTCACCTTGTGGGGTAAGGATTATTCTGAGAAAGGTCAGGAATCAGCCCAGAACTACACAGGAGGACCTGAAGAGAGCTGGGACCACAGTCTCAAAGATGACTGTTAGTAACACATTGATTAAAATACTATATTCCTGGATTAAATTTCTGCAGTGCACGCAAGGTCCCTCTACTGTCCAGGCTCGTTAGAAGTTTGCCAAAGACCTTCTGGATCCAAAGGAGGCATGGGAAAAGGTCATGTGGTCAAATGTGGTAAAACAGAGCTTTTTGGTATGAACTACACCTGCTGTGTTTGGAGGAAAAAGAAGGATGAGAACAACCCCAAGAACCAACCCCATGGGGATGGAAACATCATTCTTTGGGGGTGCTTTTCTGCAAAGGGGACAGGATGACTGCATCATATTAAAGGGAGGCTGGATGGGGTCATGTATTGTGAGATACTGGCCAAAAAATAGATTTCCTCACCTGAACCCAATAGAACAGCTTTGGAGGAAGACGAAAGTCAATGTTGTCCTGAAGCCCCAGAACCTGAAAGATCTGGTAAAGATCTGTTTGGAGAAGTGATCCAAAATACCCACTGCAGTGTGTGCAAACTTGGTCAGGAACTACAGGAAACCAGTCTGATCTCTGTAATTGCAAACAAAAGTTTCTGTATTAAATATTAAGTTTGGTTCAAATACTTATTTAATGCAATAAAATGCTAAATAATTTTTTAAAAACATACAATGGGATTTTTGTTTTTAGATTCTGTCTCACAGTTGAACTGTACCTATTATAAAACTTACAGACCTCTCTATTCTTTGTGGGTGTGAAAACTTGCAAAATCGGCAGTGTATCAAATACTTACTTTCCGACTGTATATTGTTCTACCTTCTTCAACTCAGTCTTTAACCTAACATAGCCACCCAAGTACATTCACCTTTTAAAAATACCAGATTAAACTTAATAATTGTTAGTAGAGGTATTCTTTGTGTATTCAGAAGTGTTTGTGTTTTTTGTATTTTAAAGCCCAGTCCAGAGTGTTTCCCCTACATCAAGTTTTACAACTTTTTCTTTTAAGTTTGTCAAACTAAATGTTATGTCTTTGTAGTCAGGGGTGTGGCAGCACATTTTGGGCCCTGTACACTCTCAATGTCAGTAGGCCCCTATCCATGCCAGTACACGAGGAACGTGAGTAAAAAAAATCTGTATTTTCATGGGCTCCCTGCTCGGGCCCTGGGTAGGCAGGGCCACTTTGCCCCCCACTACCACGCCCATGTCTGTGTTCATGTTCAGGTTTATTCAAGTCAATGCCTTTTGTCACATGTCTGTATATATTGGCTGTATGTGAGACATGTTCTTCTGAACTATCTATAAGTCTTATTTATTAAAAAGACTGTAATTATTTAAAATAAGTAGAAAACGGAATATTTTATATTTACTAAAACACAAAATGACAATCATGTATTAATCAGTCAATGTCAAGTACTACTCAAGAGTGATTGCAATTAACCCTGGGTAAAATATTGAGTTTGTGGTAGTTGCTAAAAACGAATTCAATTAAAAGTTCCTTCTTGTCAAGGCCCTTTGATCTCTTTGTAACATCTCAAAGAAACGTGTTATTTGCTCAATATTAGTTTGTGGCACAATTTTCAAGTGTCTATTGTAATAATGTTTTCACAGCATTTTATGCTTAAGCCTTAAGTTTTCTTCCTAGAATTCATTTCTATAGAATGGTCAACTGTGGATATACATTTCCCCATGAGTAGGAATCATGGAGTATTTCCAGAATTGAAATGTAGCCCCTGTCAACTCACTGACATCCTTTATAATTACAAATGGCTGCCATAAATGTACACTTTAAACTTTTAGCTGTTTGTTTTGCTTGCAAAGTGACAAAGTTTTGCAGACCTGTTTTGCTATTATCTATTCATCACTACTAGCACCATTTCTCTTTCCTTTTCATGTAGTATTGCGGTACTGTATATCTAAGGCTGACCACTTCAACACACATATTAGTGTATTTATAGGCCTATACTGGCCTGCCACAGGGAAATAAAAAAAAAAAGTAAAGAACTTGGGTACTCCAGGTAGTTCTTGTATCTAATATGCTTAAATGCTTGTACACAATAGACTAATATTAAGGCCTGTCAAACAGGAGGCTTTTGTTTAGACTTCGATCTGTTTGATTTCCTCCCCCCTCAAGCAGGGGGGAAATAAGAGATAAAACCCAGGGAGAGAAGAGAAGCCCTCCAGGATGACACCCCAGTGTAAACACATTTACAGCTGCAATTTTAAGCTAAAGCAGCCCCTTTTCAACAAGCTCATTAGTGTCACTTAATTAAAATGGCAGTGCTTGACTTTGATGCCTGTGGAAGCTGGTTAGGGTGCAGGTCATCATGAAACTGGAATGTACATATATGCACAAACGAGGATTAACACAAAAGTCCTAAGTGTCATGGAGAAAACAGTTGTGAACGCATATAGTGTGTGGGAGTGGGGTGGTGGACAGAGTGAGTGGGGGGTGGTGGAGGAGCGAAATGAGCAGACGGTATTGAAATGTGTTCCATGCTAATTAAAGCTGCAAATCCTGAAATGCCATAATAACCGTTAATTAGGGGCTCTGCTTTTTTTTCAACATAATTTGCTAATTAGCCGTTACATTGGTGTGGGTGTCTCTCTGTAATTATTGGCAGGACTGACAGCTACTTGTGACTGAAGAGGAAATGACACCATTACGGGTCCAGTAGAACTATACACCATGCCAAAAATCTCCTCATTTCTGCCTTAAGTATCTGGCAAAGAGGATCCCATTTGCTTATTTCTGAATGTAAATTTCTCGTGTTGGTCCCGTTTATTTTAACTGTTTGTAGGAGGCAGTGGGTTTTCCAGGGGGTCTTGGCTATACTGCATGTTGTGCAGCTGGTGTTCACAGGTGGTTCACAAACATATGAGTCTGGGCATTGTAATATGATGGCAAATATTCAATTGGCAACAGAAGATAATAGTGTTTATATCAAATGAAACGAATCAGATATATTGATTGTTAGTTTGATTGTTTGTTTATTTCTTTTAATGCTGATGATTTAAGAAAATCCTAAGCCTTTTTATATAATGATTTCACATTGTCAGTCTGGTTATCGTATCGTAACTCTATTACAGCCTCTGAGTGCTTCTTTACACATTTAGATATCATTTATGCACATCTATCAGGCATTGCAATCGAAAACATATGCTCCAAAACATGTGCTAACGTGCTAGAAAAACACTATGGGTTTATGGGTGTGTGAATTGTGTTGTGGACTTTGGCTGCCTAAATTATATCTAGGCCATATATATAAATCCTGACCTGAACAGTGATGTTCATGTGAGCACACGTTTTGTAATAGCTTGGAATAAAATCATACAGTGTGGTACATTTCTTTCTTTTTTATGGGCTTTTAATGGCTTGTCCAAATGATCAGAGAATAGTGAGTTGTAGAGGGAACTCCATGATCCTGATTAACTGGAATACAACCAAATATGCATGGCTTTTTAGTCAGATTCTGTTACTGTCCCTGCTCTATTTGGCAGAGCCTTAAGTAACTGTAATCAATAATTTAGGATCCTTCCTTGACTGGTCAGGTTGTCTGTCTACCTCATCTCCTTCTCCTCTCTGCCCTGCAGCCCATAAGCTTCAGCTATCAGCCCATCATCCTGTTAATCAAATTATTCCTGAACCGAAATTGACAGTTTTCATTAATTATAAAGGATTATTCTAATTGCAATTCAAATTTATTCATTTAGAACAGACGGTGTTCAGTAATATTTCAGTGCATTTGCATATTAAATGGAGAGAGTCGGTCATTAGGTATGTTAATGTATGCATATTTTCTTAGTTTGAATGGGGGGACCATATGTGGCTGCAGCGTGAAAGGCAGGTGAAGAATCTCCAACGCGTTTAATTTGTTTGACAAACACAACAGGGGCAGTAACATGTCCTCTGGCACCCGCCTGCTTGGCATCCTCTGGTCTCAGCAAGAGAGGTGCTCACATACTGTCTGTTGGCATGAAAGCAGTACAGGTGACACTGTGTCAATAGATGATGCAAGAAGAGTGTGTTTATCTGTGCCAGTGGTATAGTATGCAGCTGTGACTACTACTTCAGGCATGCTAATATATTTTTGTATTCTTTGATTTTCATCCTCTCTTAATGATGTAATTGGTTGCTCTGAGTTTTATGTAACTCTCACCTCTTCCGTTTTTACTCATCACTTTCTAAGAGCTTTAATCATATAATTACCCACAACACGGCTCTGGTTAAATCCATCAATTGAGCTAAAGATTCTCTCTCTCGATAAATTAGGAGATATTGCCCAGTCGACCAAGTGCCATATGTTTCTGTGAAATATTCTATTATTTTGTGATGTAACTTTTTTTTTAAGTAAAATGTATTGTATTTTATACTGTAAAGTGTGTGTAATTTTACATGGTATATTGACATACAGTGCATCCGGAAAGTATTCACAGCGCTTCACTTTTTCCACATTTTGTTACGTTACAGCCTTATTCCAAATTG
>JAVSBV010000055.1:5951736-5965201 GCA_033117975.1 Parotocinclus spilosoma
GAGAGAGAGAGAGAGAGAGAGAGAGAGAGAGAGAGAGAGAGAGAGAGAGAGAGAGAGAAAGAGAGAAAGAGAGAGAGGGAGAGAGAGAGGGATGCGTGTGTGTGAAAGAGAGATTGCAGGAAAAATTGCATATCTGACCCCTGACATTCAGAACAATGTTGATCACAATGAAGAGGTCAGAAACATGTTGGTCATGTTGTGTTAGTCTGTTCCTTTCTCTGTCTCTCTCATACTTACATATTCTAACTCTGTCCTCGTCTCCTGTTCCCCTGTCTACTTTTTTCTTTCTCTCCTGCTTCTTGGCAGCTGTCCCAGCTGGTATCACCATGCTCTCTCTCTCTCTCTCTCTCTCTCTCTCTCTCTCTCTCACACACACACACACACACACACACACACACGCACACACACTATGTGCTTGTCTTCACCTCATTGATTTTCTTCTCTTTATTGAGGTAATAACGGTTTGTTGATTTGCTCTTCAATAGCAAGCTTCATTCATACCTCTCCTGACTTGAGGACAGCAGGAGAGCAGGCAGTCCTGCTTTTCATAATGTAGCAGCATTATGGTAAATTAAAATTCATTTAACTGACCCTGTAAACTAACTGTATACTTTCAATGTATTATTTTACGTTGCGTTATAATAATATTAGAACAAACTGTCGTTATACTGATACATTTCCTCGCCTGAATTGATTCCCATATTGATCATTTGGATTGGGTTGGGACATCCCTAGTTTCAGTTTTAATATTTTTATTTCTGGAGTTAAATTGAGAACTATCTTTGTGTCTGAGCTTTAGACAGCAGTAAAAAAATCCACATTGTGCATTGTGCTACCACCCCATGATACAGAGGAAGTATCCTAAACAGAGTGGCAGACAGAGAGGGACAGATGGTATAGCGGCCCATGTAAGGGGATTAGAGGAGTGAGACAGAAGTTTGAATGGCTTTTTGGGCATTCATACCACCACCAAGGGGAGACAACACAAGCTGGGCAGTTTTAGAGCTTTTATTTGGGCAAATGTGAGTCTTTGTGTGTGTCTTTGTGGCTGTTTGATTCAATATTTAAGTGGTTACAGTAAAACTATTGCAAGAGAAACTCCGGCAGAGCAATTGTAGAGTTTAACACTTTAGAGTAAATGATGAACAGACAAAGAGGAAAAGATATGATGCGTCATTCCTGGTAGAGTCATTAGATCTCATTATACACTGACATCATGCTCTGTAACAGGAAGAGCACAATTGCAATTTGAGTAAGGCAGCGTAGATCAGTAGTGATCTAAAGTGTGATCAATATATGGAGCACTTTATATAATTTGTTTAGTAACCATTGATGACCAGCAAATTCATTCATGACCTGATGATGTCAGATACTGTATTTCTGACTGCTGGAAATTACATTTTACATTGGAACAGTGGTGCTGTTGCCTTTCAGCTTCAGAGTTCCCATGCTTGATGGGTGGAGTTTGCATGTTCTCCCTGTGTCTGTGTGGGTTTCTTCTAGGCACTCGGGTTTACTTGGTATAATTAGTATATACTGTATGTATCCCAGTTGGAATTAGTAAGCATGTGAGTGTCCATGAGCTCTGCAATGTACTGGGGTGCCTTGTCTACTAATGGGTCCTGCCTTGCTCCCTGTATTTAGGCCATAGCTCCTCCGACCCCAAATAGGTTAAAGCGGGTGGAATAAATGAATGAGTGAACACTGATAACTGTTACTTTTTTTAATGCAGGATTTTCCTTTCAATTTTATTTAATGCATTTAAATAAATTATTATATTTGTATGATGGTAAAATATAATTTTTGTGTGGACAAAATGTTCTTAGAAATGAGGTAAAAATGAGTCAAATAATAATATTATTGCATTAGTTCATCTGTTAAAATGCCCACAAATCTATTGCCAGTAGGCCAACAGCTTTTGGTCCTACCTATATAACACTACACTAATTAAACATCAGACAATGATAAAGCTGTTAATGGAATAGAGTAGAAACCCCGAATATATTGCCCACTCCCTCTTCTGATAAACTATCACTTTAATGCTAGTATCTGAAACAATCACCTCATTTTTTATCTTCCATTTTCTGTAGCTAAAGAATTTGGAATGATTACAGACTGCCATAATTTATAGCTTAAAAGCTTTTTCAAAGAAACTGATGATTACAGTTCAAACTTATAACAGTAAGTTGTAGAAATATTATGTAAGTTAGTAAAATTAGAAAAAATGTAAAAATAGTATATATTGAAAATAATATTTTAGACTGTTTGTGACAATAAAAATATGACCAAAAATATTTAGGTCATTTTGTTTTGAGTGCTCCAGAGTGTTCACAAATAAACCTGTGTGTATCTAATAAACTAACATGTTTAGTTAGGTCCCCCATATGTATTCAACAAGCAGCAACATGCCACGTTGCTGAGGAGAATTTAACACAATGGCAGTAATTGAATGAATGTAGCACCTTGGACAGCGCACTGGCATTCCTTTTTTTTGCTCACTTGATCTCACTGTCTCATTCCTTATTGGGTGTGCCTCGGTGTGTATCAGTTCAGCTTTGACACAAAACACATTCATAAGAAGGTTGTTATGTCTGTCTGGATCAAGTCATGGCTTCCCTCAAATGATCAGTGTAAAAATAATTTATGTAACAAGCAGAAAATATTATTCAGTTTTGTTCAGTTCCAAAAAGGAAAAGACATAGACATGGCTTCGTTGCTTTTGTGGTTAAATGCGAAATTTGATCTACGTCTGCTGACAGGACATTTTGTAATGTGTTACAGATTCACTTTCATACCACAAACTGCATTAGTGGGAAAGACCACTAAAAAGACAGGCGAACACACTGGAGGCATAGCATTACGATTCAGGCATCACTGCAACCAATTGCTAGAGTAAATGTTTCTCATTATTAGACACACAGCAATAGCACTGCTCTGAAGTGAAAGCTATTAACCGTGCTTTGCCTTCTTTGAGTTATTGCCTTCAGTACAGCTCTGTAGAACCGACTGACCTTTTCCGCACAACATAGATCTCATTGTCTCTTTTTAACTCAAACCAGATGTTTTGTTTTAAAAAAACCTCGCTTTTTCATTTCAGAACAGAAACAAAACAAGTATGCCTTTGCCTGTTGACAGTGCTATTTAACAAGTTTAACTTTCTTTGTAAGAGAACTTGCTGCTCAGTTGTGGCTAAATGTGAACTGTTCACTCTTGATAGTGACATGTATTATGCAAGTGTTTCTCATTTCACTCGCTTCCAATGTTCTGTATTTCTGCTCATTTATGAATATAGGAAGTGATACTGAAGAGAGCAGCAGATCTGGTGGAGGCTTTATATGGAATGCCTCATAACAATCAGGTAAGACATTTAATTGCGTCCTCAATCATAGTGTACATGGTTAATAATATTCCAGGAAAATGGGTATGTAAACAGTCAGTTTATAGACAGTCAAACATCTAGCAATACTGTGTTAGATTTATTAGCTTAAATGTGTGTCAGTTAAGTTTGATCAGTCCAAGTGAATGATGAAAATTGAAATCCCTGTGGCTGTTTTAGACATGTGTTATTAGGGAAAAAAAGTTATTAGGACTACAACAGTATAAACCATGCCAAGGTAAAGATGACATTTTAACATTATAGGTTCCATACATGGCCATATGTATGTTCACACTTATTGTAGTAGATTTTTGTTGTAGTAAATTTAGCGACACATCCAACTATTTGCTAAATTTCATAAATGTAGCATGTATTTGTGTAGCATGAATTTATGGGTCAGTTATGGCAATGGCAGGGGTATTATGCACCAATTGTGGCCCAACCACTGCCAGCCACAAAAAGAGTTCATCATGGCACCAAGATTCTGGACTGCATATGGCCCATATGTAATGTACTGTAGGTTGTTTGTACAGGATTTGCATTTTGTTGGACAGTGGGTACAGTGTCCTACTGAATGCAACCTTTGTGGCAATTTTTTTCTAAAGGTCTTGCCATGTTTTAGCTTGACAGTGCCCATTTTCACAGTTCATAAAGAACTTTGTTGATGATAGAAGCTGACTGACCTGTTCAAAGCCTCCAATACTGTAAACAGGCCTTATCATCCCTAACCCTGACCCATCAGTGCATAATCTCACTAACACATCACAGCTGGTAATCGTAAATCCCTAAAGGCATGTTTCAAAATGTACCAGGAACAGTCTTTCTGTAACAGAGGAGGCTGTTGCTGCATCTCCATATTAATGACCACAATTTAAAATGTGATGCTGAAAGTATTTACACATCTGTGTGTGTGTGTGTGTGTGTGTAGGAGATTATTCTGAAACGGGCTGCTGACATAGCTGAAGCACTCTACAATGTGCCGCGCAACCACAATCAGCTAACAGGGCTAACTAACAGCTCAGTCCATGCCGGCATGATGGGAGTAAACTCCTTCACTGGACAAATCACTGTTAATGTGTCAGAGTCGCCGCAAGGGGGAAATCAGGGTAAGATACAAACACGGACTCATACACAACCTGATTGTCTTATCAGTCAAACTAATTCCCCTCTGCCTTTGCATGCCATGTCTGTCTAATAAAAACAGGTGAATAGGTTATAGTTCATAATATCTGCAATGGTCCAGAGTTGCTGGAACAGCAGGAACTCTGCTAAGCCTTGAAACACATCCAAGAGCTTGAGAAATGTCTTCACCGCATTATGTCCACTCCGAGAGCCTTTTCTTTAATTTCCCAACTTTCTGCCACATTTTGACAGGGTCTTGTATCTCTTCCAGCTGTCTTAGGTTACACTTTGGAGTTGTATGGAAAGAAATCTAGTGTATTTTCAGTTGCTTAATAGCAATAAAGTATCACCTACTCTTTAGCACAAAAACATGTGTATGTGTATCTACTCCGTGTTCCATAACACATTACTGTGTTTTATATAAAGTTGTTTATTACCCATGCATCTACTTGTTTATGTGGTTATGGTTTCCTTCCACTGACCAGAAGTAAGCATGAGACCTTTCTAAACAATGTAGGGAGAAGGTCAGAATAACCATGCAGGAGCAGTCCGGTCGTGATACAGTGGTTAAGATACTTAACTATGGACCCTACAGTTTAGGGTTCAAATCCCACCACTGCCAAACTTGGCTGTTGGGACCTTGAGCAAAATTCACATTAGGACCTTAATCCACAAGGCTCAGAGTGTAAAATAGAGAAGGATGGACAAGTGGATGTAACTGACCAACTTTTACACATAAAAATGATGTCCACGTATGAAGTAATGTTGTTTATTTCATTATAACTGCGAATGTCAGTGTACGTGATAGTTTATAGTGAACACTTGGTTCCTGTAGTTGATTTCTTGATGAAGGAGAAAAGGCAGGTAAATAGACCTGGGTGAAATTCACTGTCAGATGACCGAATTTAAGCATCTTAAATGTCAAGGCTTGTAGAGTACTCTCTTTTATCAGTGATTAGTACCTACCAACAGAGGTTTAAGAGGTATAAATAGAAACCATTTATAGGGTGTTGGGGCCACCAGTGCAACAAAGATTATGCCATCTCACCCAAACAGAGGGGGACTGTAGAAGAAAAGTCTCCAGGTTCAGATTGCTGACTGACATCCTGTTTTAAACATAGCCTTTATTTGTAATTGATCTATATTATGTTTTGGGATTCTTAATCTATTTTTCTGCTAATCATTCAGAATAGGAAATGAGTCTTGTTCACTTTCTTTCTCTCTTCATTTATCTTCTTTCTCTCTCAGGTTTTAATCGGAACACGAGCAGCGTGTCACCTCACAGTTACGTGCCAAGCTCCACCCCACAGCAGAGCAGCTATAGCACGGTGGCCACCAGCATGAATGGCTATGGCAACACAGCCATGACCAACCTGAGCGGCTCACCCAGCTTCCTCAATGGCTCAGCTGCCAACTCACCCTATGCTAGTGAGTATGCCCTGAAGTGCTTCAACTTTTTAACGCTTGTATAAATGAGTGAATTTCTCTTTTTTGCTCTTATCCATAACACCTACAGTGAAAGTATCAGTGGCATGTGTTAAAATTACTCATATTATTTTTTGCTTTTTATATATAATGTATCATGTTAGACATGGGCCACATAACACTTTTGTTGTCATTGCTGTTTAATCTGCTGCTTATCGTTTTATTGCTTAAGAAAATCTTTTAAAGAAAGATGTTCCTTCCTTTGTTAAGCTGCACAGTCATCGTGGTATGTATGTGACAATATGGGCCTTCAGATCTTGCACAATTCCCTTCTGGCTTTGCTGGCATCCTTTCAGCTCTGTCTTCAACAGATCTTTAAAAAAAAGTATGGATGAAAAGAAACATGACTATCCCTCATTTTCCCTAAGTGGGCACAGCTTTTCAGCTTTTCATCTTCTAGTTCATTTTTCTCATGCCTGCTGTTATCTCTTGCGCTAAGTCTTAATTGGTTCCCCTTTTTAATTATTGGCACCAAAGAAGGGGAAGGGAGGGGTGAAAACCGAGGCAAAAAGCAAGTGTGAGAGAGAGAGCTGGTCTGACACCCACATGTTTGTTTGACTCAGTTATGACTGGCATAGCGTGGGGTGTGTTTGAAACATCACGCCTTGGAAGAAATCTGGCTCACAGTCTGAAAAAACACCTCTCCCACTGTCACAGGCACAATTTATACTTCACACTGAGTAAAAGCCTGTTGCAACATAGCAGAACTCTAATACACGCACACATACACACATACACACACACACACACACACACAAAATTGGATTTCTCTGTTTCTCTGTGTATTTGTACTGTAATATTTCTTAAATCTGAAGCGAAAGCTGCTAGGGATCACCTCGCTTTGTTTATTAAAATGACATTGGGCATCAAATAAAAATAAATGTAAAAAGATATTAAAACATATAATTAAATCCAGATAATAATTAGAGGTTTAATTGTTAGAAGTAACAATTTAATCCACTTTTTTCTTCATGTTAACAATGATATTGAAAGCTTTGCCGATCACATTAAAGATTAAGAAATTGTTAGGACTGTTTCTTATAACATATTTAAATAGGTACCTTTGGTGTGTAGCACTGTATACTCTTTAGAGCTGGCAACTACTAGTAGTGAACTACTTATCATATGCACTTCTAAACTGATAAGGAAAAATAAAAGCCTTTTAACAGGAAATAAATGTGTTACCTAAATATGTTAGTAGACTTGTTTGATATAAATATAAATATATAAATATTGTTTATAGTATGAGCCTTGATCTTTTAATTATTAACATTTCATATAAAATGCTGCTGATGCAACTACTAATGGGAACTTTTATGGCCTAGAAATTGGTTACAGCATAGGGCTTACCACAAATTCTTTTACACAAATACGTTCTCAGTGCACTTTCATGTTTGCTCCCACAGTCGTTCCTTCAAGCCCCACTATGGCCTCATCTACCAGCTTGCCCTCCAACTGCAGCAGCTCTTCTGGAATTTTTTCATTTTCTCCGGCAAACATGGTGTCAGCAGTGAAGCAAAAGAGCGCATTTGCCCCAGTTGTGCGGCCACAGAACTCCCCTCCACCCACATGCACCAGCACCAATGGCAATGTCCTGCAAGGTAAACCTGAATAAACTCAAATCTGTACCCCTGCAGTGGTGGGTTAGCTTATTAGACAACTTTTTCACTTAAGTGACCTATAATGTTTTACTGATTCACTAAGTGAAAAGAGGTTAATACAACCACATCACATATTTATCCATATTTTATAAAGTAAGACATTACCAAGTCCATTAAAATCTAAGTCCATCCAGAAGGTAGTTGATCATCCAAAAAAAGTGGCTATACAGTTATGTATTATTTAATGTTCACTTTGTGTTTTGTGAAACATGACATTGACCAAAATGAATATACTTTAACCACTAAGCTACTTTTTGTGTAGTGTTTTATTTGAAACAAAAATATGAATTGAAACAAAATATGAAAATATTTAATACAGTACAAGACTTCTACTTTCTTTCCTTTGTATTTTTTATAAAATTGGAAACATGTACCAAGTACAAATGGAACATATTATTTTCTTCAGTCAAGACTGTGATTCTCTTTTCTGTCAGCAGGTGCCACAAAGATTTTACTTGTACTAGTTTTATGTCATTTAAATGTGAAATAAATGTATTTAAGATATAGTTTAATTTCCACTTGGACATTAAGGCAAAAGGACACTGATCAGATGAATGTTAAATGGCACATACCTGTACTGTAAATTCATGTGTAAATGATTTCAATGTTTTAATAATTGAGGCATTACAATTGACATAAATGTTATATTTGTTTGTTATATGCTGATATTATGTTAATTAGAAAATGAGCAAATTATATCATTTGACCTGGTTTGTGCCAACAAGATTGCTTGTAGCAGACAAGTTCTAGAATCATAATCACATCTTTATTTATTTATGTATTTGTTTATGTATCTATTTTTAGTTATCATTTATATATATATATATATATATATATAGTATCATTAGGATATGAAGAACACTCTCACCAAGCACTTTATTACCAACACAGTATGGGAAGTTCCTCCCTTTTCTTTCAACATAGCCTCAGATCTGGCATGTATTCCTCCAAGATCTTGGAAATATTCCATAAACATTCTGCTCCATGTGACCTGATAGTATAACACAATCCCTGCAGTTTTTTCAGGTGCATTATCATGCTGTAAATTGTTCCAAGAAAACATTTCCCACACCATTGCACCACCTCCACCTGGACTTTTTACACAATGCTGGTTGCCTCCATGGATTCAATGCTGTTGACAATACATTTTGACCCTACCATCTATGTCCCTTGAGATTCAAACCAGGCTATGTTTTTCCCGCCTTCAGCTTTCCAAATTTGGTGAGCCCATCCAACTCAAAGTTTGTTATATTGTGTATTCTGTACAATTGTGGTGAGCAGTAACGCATCTCAGAGTGGTTGTGCCTTACCATTGAGCTAGTCTGGCTATTCTCTGTTGATCTCTCATCATCAAGGTATTTCCAAATACAGAACTGCCAAACTAAGTAAACTCTAGATACTGTTGTGTATAGAAATGTGCAGAAAATCAGCAGTTATAGAAATACCCAAACCAGCTTGTTTTGCAACAGCATTCATGCCCTGGTCAGAAACACTGAGTGAGATCATATTTTTCCCCCATTCTGATGGGTGATGTGAGCTTGACCTAAATCTGCTGGCCTGTATCTGTATGTTTTTGTTCGTGTTATAGCTGCCATATGATTGACTGAGTATAAAATTGCCTTAACGTGTGGGTGTACATGTGTTTCTAATAAAGTGCTGAGTGAGTTTATATAAATTATATTACGATATGTAATATATGTTATCGGTGCTTGAGTGACGCTGCCAAGTCAAATCAGATTTATTTATATAGCACTATTTTACAATGGAGCATTGTCTCAAAGCAGCCTTATAATATAATATTGTCTAATTCCAAATTGAGCAAACCTAGGGCGACAGTGGAAAGGAAAAACTCCCTAAACATTGTAAGTAAGAAGCCTAGGGAGGACCAAGACAATAAAAAGGGACCCATCCCCCTTGGGTGGCTTAGATGTGACAGTTCCCAGAAGTACTTTTCTGGTTAAGCAGGGCACCAAACAGTCACTATTGTCCCAGGCACTGCAACAGCAACCTCTACTGAGCCTATTGCAATGCAGCTGGAATTAACCTGTAGCTAACACTTAGCATTTTAAATTATGCCAGTATTGAAGGACAAGGGGCTAATTAATACTGTAGTAGCACTAGTACTAGTACTAGTACTTTTTAATATCTAAGAACAATTTCATGTTTGTTTTGAAATTGCATGTTTCATTAAACTCTGCATTGTGTTCCTTGATTTCATGTACCATATCCGCATCAGGTCTGATTTTAACGCTAAACCTCTTGTTATCTCTCCTCCTTTTATGCCTTTATTTGATCTTTCTTCTTATTTCTTCTTCTGTTTTTGCTGCTCTCCATTTTTCCCCTTAGATCAGTCTTTTGTGGACTCTAACAAGTACTCCACTGCCAGTGCACTCCAGGGCCTGGCCTTCTCCTGAAGTATGTTCCTCACCTCTCTGTCATGGCTTGCTATGCTTGATGCTTTATCTAACTGACCATCTGACCATCTATACATAAATTATCAATTTTCTTGTTTTTTGTGGATAAAATCAAAATAATTCACATCTTATTCATAAGCATAAAAAAGCCATATACTGTATGTGTGTGCGTTTGCCTCAAGCCTCTGCAAAGCTCACTGTATGGCTTCTCTCCTGTTTGCTAGCAATTGCCAGCAAATGTCAACATTAAGTCAGATTCGCAGCTTTCTCTTTGCACATACAGGTGTTATGGCAGGTCTCCATGATGGGGAAAATATATATTGATTTATCCATATTTTAAAAATGTATTCAGGCATCAAGCACCTATAGCTAAGAGAAGAAATTGCCATTATTAAAGATTTACTTTAAAAGGAATATATACATCATTTGAACAATATTTGGTCATAGAGCAAACAGGAGCTATGTTTTTTTATCTTTCCATAGCTCCCTTTTTACTTTTGCCTATTTACCTTGTTTTACACACTGCTTGTTCAGCTTAAGTGCAGCTTATGTAAGATGTCATGATGTAAACTAGATTCTTCTAATTCTAATTCTAATTCTTTCTTTTTTTTTGCAGCAGCAGCAGCAATCCCTGGGATGATTGTCCCTCCTATGTAGTGTACGTGTGACTGTGTGTGTGAAAGAGAGAAAGAAAGTGAAATGGATAAGGAAGACCCTGGACATTAGAATGGGTTTCATTGGCATGAATGTTGACTCCGGTTGTTAGACTGACCTTGCAGTCTCTTTCTGAAGGATCACAACTTTTAACTCAGGCCCTTTTTTAAAAGTGAATCTTTTTTGACATGATAAAGGAAAAACTCAACCTGGACTATTGTGTCATGTCTTGATGTTGAAATTTTTACTCACCTACTAAGCAGTTTTTAGAAGAATTGTAGTCCACAGAGTCATAGTTACCCACACAATTAGAACAAAGTTCTATTTATTTATTAATTATGTTTAATCATCCCCTTTATGGAATGGAAGAAAATGAAATACGATGAACATGGAATTGCAATGTTGCCTATTTATGATTTTCTATGTTAAATGAAGGATTGTTGCAAATATATGAAAAAATAATGTTTACCATTTCATAACTGAATTTGTAAAAAAAAAATAAATAAAGAGAAATTCCACTGAGTTAGGGCAATTTAAGCATGATTTATTCATTGATAAATTGAAATCAAGCAGTCTTTCAATAAGACTAAAAAAAAATAAATAAAATGAAAATAAGACAATAAGAACACACACACACACACACACACACACACACACACACACCATTGTAACCACATGACATAATTATGAAATGATGTTATGGTTAAACTAAATAGAGCTAATACAACTAAAGAGCTCATTCCTCCCAAAAAAAAAAACACCTCACAGTAGAGCAGGTTCAGTTCAAACTGTAAATAACGGACACATTACATGTTCTCTCCATGTCTGCAGTTTCCTCCCAAATTCCAAAGTGTTAGGTCAGTTGGCATCCCTAATGTGCCCCACAGTGTGTGTGTGTGTGTGTGTGTGTGTGTGTGTGTGTGTGTGTGTGTGTTTGTGTGTGTGAGAGAGAGCGTGCGTGCGTGCATGCGTGTGCCCTGTGATGGATTGGCTCCCTGCCCAGTATTGGATCTGCCTTGTGCGGTTGGTCAGGTCCCAGCTCCCTGAACTGGATTGAACACTAAATGATGATGATAAATAAACAACTTGAAATCTTCTTTATTCATAAATTTAGACAGTTAGAAAGTGATTTAGCATTTCTTTTTTCTTTTTTTAAAAGCTTTTCTTTTGAGAAATCTCAGTTATTGAAACTGTTTTCAGGCTGTTGTGACCTTAGTTCACCCCAAAACCTGCAAACACAATGTTGACATGATTATCTAATTCATGTCACCACTGATTTTGTTTTACAGTGTAAATTGACTCAACTATGAACAAGGCCTTATGTGAACAATTCTGGTTGAGTACATTTTCATGAAAACAATAAACATGTTTATATCTTGACAAATAAATGCTGGTATTTGGAAGAAAATCAGTGGAATTTCTCTTTACTGCTTCAAATAGCTCAGAAACCTCAAGTCAGCATCAAGTGGCAAAAGATGTCTATGCATTACTAATTCAATGCCAAATGCAATATTCCCATAGTCCAACAAGTGAAAATTGCCAACACATCCAGTGTGCTTTGCAGGTACTGCCATACTATTTTTAATATTTTTACTGCCATAAGCACTTTCATTAATAAGGTAACATTAAGTTTTATGCCATGAGAAAAATTGGTTATTACCTGCACAGCTCAATGTTGCAACAAGTGTTGCAATAAACCAAAAAATTTAATATATACCTATAATCAGTTTGTCAACCACTTATGCATAAGCCAGATTGATACATGTCCTCAAATTGCCTGAGATGTTTGTTGCCACCATTCATAAAATATGAAGGGATGTGTTTTGTGGTGTTGCCATATCAGATTAAGAATTGTTGTTTAAAATTTCTTTATATATATGCAATATATATACAAATATATATTTGTGAGTAAACTGGACT
Source organism: Parotocinclus spilosoma (assembly GCA_033117975.1). NCBI lineage: Eukaryota > Metazoa > Chordata > Actinopteri > Siluriformes > Loricariidae > Parotocinclus > Parotocinclus spilosoma. The sequence goes on from JAVSBV010000055.1 coordinate 5,964,369, forward strand.
GTGATCATAATTTGTTTCAGCCCAGAATTTCCTTAAAACAGAAAATGAGAAGGATGAAAAAATTAGAAGGTTAAAATAAAGTTGATTACATGGGGATAATGCTGCACTTGTGCTGAATCTAATTATCATGATTGGTCCCATACCACATTAGAGACAGAAGAGATACATTATTGGACTATGAAATTAAGATAAGAATTGTCAAAGTTATGTGCTCCCTAATAAACACAGGATATCACAATTAATTACTGCTATATAATTTTAATGTTTGTTGTGTAAAGAATAATAAGTATGCAAATTGGTTTAATTACATTTTTTTATTTGCCAAAGTTATTGTTTGAAATATATTTATATATTTTGTTAAAGAAGGCAGCTTGATACAACTTACATTCACTAATAAATCATGTTTATACACAGCAGAGCTCATGAAACATTCGGGATTTCTCCCATCAAATATATGTAAAACACCCAATATAGCATGTATGTATCGCTTCCATTTTGTACATTGCTTCTATGCTGTCCATTCATATTTGTGTGTGTAGATGTTGTAATGTGAAAATCTGATTTTTTACAGTTGTTGTTCACATTTTGTCCACACATTGTGATACTGAATTTGTGTGTTACAACTTTTATTTAGAATTGCACCAACACTGTTATCCCATACAGAAAAGACTGTTTTTGTTTTTTTTTGCAGAACATTACTATTTTATTTTAGATAATTTGGATAATTTTGGAAAATGTCCAATTATCTAATATAATATTATATATTGCACTGCTCACAAAAACAGGGGATATTTTATTATGGACATTTAAAGTATCCCCTAATATTTGTAAGC
>JAVSBV010000055.1:5966523-5976692 GCA_033117975.1 Parotocinclus spilosoma
ATTAAAGGCAGCATATGTTGCTGTAAGATCTCAATGTACTTTTCGGCATTAACAGTTTTCTGCCATCACAGAAGTGTAAATAATCTTTGCCAAGATTATTTGTTAAAACTACTAACCTGATGCCATGATAAAAGCCGGCTTTTGGACTTAATGCTGATATCTAGATGGTCCATTTATTCTTTGATCTGAAGCACACAGCATCCATTTTCCCCCAAAAAACACCTGTAATACTGATTCGTCTGACCACAATAGATGTTTCCACTGTGTGATGGTCCATGCCATGTCGATGCCAATTCTGGGCATGGTTAACATAAGGCTTCTTTTTTGCATAGTAAAGTTTTAAGGGGCATTTATCAATATGACTTGTACTGTAGTGCTTCACAAAGATTTGATACAGTAATTCCTTTGCCCATGTGGTTTTATCAGCTGCTGAATGATGGGTCTTAATGCAGTGCTGTCTGAGGGATCGAAGATCATAGGCATACAGCTTAATCTTGTGCCTTTGGCCTTTACACATTGAAATTTCTCCATATCCTTTGAATCGTTTAATAATATTAAATACTGTATAGAGAGAATATGTACATCTTTTCCAATCTTTCTGTAAGGGTCTTTTAAACATTTTAATCATTTTCTCTGGAGATCCTCTCACCATCTTTGCCCATCAAAAACTCAACCTGTCCTAGAATCTGTTTTTGTACCAAATCATCTCATAATTATTTATGTTATTATGGGTTATTATGTAACCCATGTTATGGGTTTTTTATTACTAATTTCTAGCTTTTAATTTCCTCTGTACCAACTTTTTTGGAACGTGTTCCAGGTCTGAAATGCAGGAATATATGTTTTTTTAACAAACGGAATTCAGTCAAAATATGAATAATCTGCTATACTGCAGTTTATCTGTCTGTAATGAAATTAAAGTCAAAGTAAATGTAAGAAACACTCTTACACTTTATATTCAGTTTCTTCACTGTGCCAACTTTTTGTGATTTGGGGTTGTACATCAGAAATGCAAGGCTCACTCCACAACATATAGTCAGACAATGTGAGCATTTATTAATGACCCGACTCCCCCCAACCCCATCCCAATTTGTGTGTCTATCAACTGGCCATGCTTCTATGCTTGTGTTAGCATTTACTGAATGCCAAGCATCTGGCAATAAAAGAATACAAAATGAATTTGTCCAGGATAGACATAGACACATAGAATACTAAGTGGTTTGCTGAAATTTAGGATTTTAACCTAATGGTGCAATGGTAAATTGTAAACCCAGCCTATTTAGAGTTTGTATTATTTTTAAAATCCCTTTCCATGCTGCTGAAATAGATGTTTCTGTAAAAATATTTGGAAATAATTTGAAGTAAATTTCCCTATAGAGGACTATAAGAGGAGAGATGATGAAGGATTACCAGTGACAGTCATAGAGAGACTGGAACAGACATCAGTTATTTTCAAAATTGTTAAGTCATGTAAAAATCACTAAAAGCCTTTTGTTTTGGTATACTTTACTTTTAAAATTAATGTGAAAACATTTTCCCCCAAATGTTTAACTTAATTATTTTAACATTTAAGATTGTGAACTTAAAATGTATTAGATTTCAATCTCTAAACCTTTCCAATAAAAACCTAATACTTATAAAATAAAAGCATTGCTCTTTATGGGCCAGTTGTTGCTGTACACATTAACATAAAGCCGCTGGAACCATCTGGTTTCAGTTGGAGACCAGAGGTCACCAAATGCAATGTTTTGAATTTACACACAACTGGTGACAAATTGAAAGTTTTCTGCAGGAAGTGTGGCCTCTCCAAAAAGAGGGAAGTGAAACAGGTCAAATACAGTAGAATGGGATAACTGTACAAACTCATGTCTGTTTTTAACCTCATTTTTGAATAGCTATGGGAGGTATTAATACTAAAAACTAAGGCCTGTGGCAACATACCTTGATTTAGAATAGAGAATTGCCCAATATCCATTATCGGCAGGGATCCTAACTTTAATTTTTACTCACAAGTGCAATTCAGTAATACTATTGGTTTTTACTATAAATAGCCACTGTAGACTAGAGCACCTTGAAGGTACATATACTCTACAGTTCTCTCTCTCTCTTTCTCTCTTCCTCTCTCTCTCATCTAAAGTTATTTGGTGCCCACTTTACTAATACTGCTTTATGTGTATAATTGCTTGTCAGCATAGCCAGATTGTAAATGTATTGTTTAAATGAAAATTGTTAGGTCTTCCTACAACTAATCATTAATTGGTTGAAAACAGTGGCAATCGACCCTTGTTCCCTAAATAAATTAAGCTTAGGGGTTTCTGTAATTAAGCCTTAATTTTAGGGGGAAGTCAAGCAGAAATGCCAGTCACTATTTATTTCAAATGCTTGAAAATGCTTCAAATGCTTGTAAACCTTGACCTTGATTGAGTTTCTCAAAGAGATATAGAAAAGGAGGGGTGGTTTGATTAAAGGTGGGTTTTTGGGCGAAGAAATGAAAAGGCAGGCCTGTTGGAATGGGATGTGGCAGTTGGTGTAATTGTTCATGACACCTGCCCTGCTAATTATCGCCACAGAAAGGTAATCTCCAAAGATTATGGCAGCTGTCAGGGCTAACAAGCAAGCCACCAGGGCCATGCTTTTTCCCTTGTTCCTTGACAAAGCTTTATTCCCAGCCTTTGGTGAGAAGATGAAGGCTCTCTGTTGTACAAGTAGGGACGTGGCATTGAACATGATGGAACTCCAAATTTTACTGATGCAGTCTCTCTCCGATGGGCAGATTAGAAATTACCTTTAATTACTTTCAGTATTCAACACTTTATATTTGACTTATTCACAGTGTATATGCCAGGCCAGCTCTTAACTGTAATGCTACATTTAAAATAACCCATATTTGTTATCTTCATCCCATATATGAACTATAAAATCAAGATTTGTCGAAGGACAAACCTAAAACCCAATTTGCATACATGCAACATTAAGATGGAAGAAGTACTGGTCTAGGTGAAAATAAGAAGTCATATGACAGGTACTTAAGCAAACTTTTGTCTAATATTAACTATCATACTTTACAATAACCTGAACCTGAAGCACTAGCATCTGTTCGGAAAACTTTCTTCATTTTGTCACGAGACTAACATTAAACACCAAACACATGGGCAGGTCCACTGATGGGTACCCTAAAAAGGCAGGCATTTAATTTCTGTCACACAACATAAGCAGTGAGAAGCAAAAGTATCCTCTGAAGACATATATTAAAAAATCTAATAAAAACATTATTGATTTTTAATTCATGGTAAAATTCATAGATTTAAAAAAGTGTTTTACCAAGTTTTTACAACTGTTGATTCTTTTTGTTTGCAATTAGTAAAAAATGTTCTCATGTTCTCTTGTAGGAAAGTTTTTCATGGTCACAGGGCATAAGACAACACCGGACCAATGCCAGTTCATTGCAGGACACACAAACACACACTTTGTCAAGTAAAGTCTACTTGATTTATATACAGTAGAACTTTACATTGAAGCATTGTCTCAAAGCAGCTTCATGACTATCTAGCGCACAGTCCTAACTGTGCACGCCTATGCACTTCCTAAATAAACAAAAAAAATGTGCTGTGAAAATTTACAGTAGAACCATGAAGTGGCCAAATTACCATTAAAGATTTATAGTAAAACTGTGAACTTTATGGTCAAAATGTGAAAGTTCACATTAAAACTGCCAAGCAATTTACAGTTTTACTGAATAAAATCTCTCCTAGGGGTTTTCTCCTAGGGGCCCCCTACACACCATATCACATATCAAAGATCAAATCTCATGCTGGTTTCTTGAATATGACATTGAGTACTCACTCACTGACACTGTACTTAAATGACATCCACAGTCAACAGATCTTAATTCAGTCGAGCACCTTTGGGACGTGAAAAGGTGCCCGACTTCGCATAAGGGATGTACAGTCGACAAATCTGCAGCAATTGTGTGATGCCATAATGTTAATATGGACCAGAATCTCTGAGGAATATTTCCAGCTCTTTTTTGAAACTATGCCATGATGACTTAAGGCAGTACTCAATTTAAAAGAGAGTCCAACCCAGAGCTATCAGTGTGTACCTAATAAAATGTCATGTCAGTGTGTAATAAATAAAATACTTAATAGTATAATGTTACGAATTATAATGTGGAAGAACAGGCAGAGACCAGGCTGGCAATCGAAACAGGGATCTCTGGAGCTGTGAGGCAACCTTACTAACCACAAATGATTAATTTACAAACGTAGACTCTTTCAAGATATGAAATGCAGTTAGTATACAGTAATACTGAGTAATTCTCAGCAAAATCATTGTTGACCCAATAAGAAATCTGAACAAGCTTTCTTTATAAACCATAAAACCCCAATAGTGCCAGTAATCATAGCCCCAAGTCCACATCTTGTTTTCACTTCTGAAAACAAGCACATGAAGATTAATGAGGTATTGAACTTCAACCTGCCTGCACAGAATTGTTAGGGTTGTTTATTTATTTATGAATGATTGATGTATAATTTTCATCTCATGATTAATTCCTTAACACTGATCTTGATCAATATGCAAGATTAATAGTGGATTTGCTTTAAAGTTATTTTTATTGGAAACACAGATGCCATGCTTCCTTTCTCATTCTTAGATGCTTGCAGCACTTGATGGATGTCAGCACTGGCATCAACCCCCAGTTTCTTTTAATTCCCTGCATAATAATTGACTTCTTTTTCTTTCCAGGTTCTGTCAGTCGCCAGGATCCCAGTCTTTGTGGCTTGTTCAGAATGTCTTGTTAAAAATTAAAGTGATTGTATTCGCCTTTCTAATGCAAATTATTTCCCATATGGCCCCTTCGAATGCATATGAGGGCTAGAGATGAGCATCAGAGAGAGTAAGTATGACTCAGTGTTGTGACACATTGCAAGGTTTTGAATAGTAATGAGGCCAGTGTTAGAGTACCTACCTAATACCCTGTAGTTTACCTGTCTGTCTGCCTGTCAGTCAAACAGAAATATACAGAGTGAGTCAAAAGTCACAGGACACCCTTTTATTTCAGAAACAAACGGGAAAATGACATATCTAAAAACCCCAGCATGTAATGGGTTCTAGGTCTTTTAAGCTATGTCTGGAACATGGCCGCCATCTTAAAAGCCACCATATTGGATTAAGGGCAAGTTTTTTCTAGGAAGGTGGTCATGTAGCATATTTAAGAAGACCAGACTTGCCTCAGAAATCGATTGCCCCAAACAGATTTGCAATATCTCTTGTGGTTCAAAAGTCATCAACACATAAATTTGTTGTTTGTCATAGGTAACTGAAGATGAAATTGAATTCTGATGTCCGGGAAACACAGCTGCAATATCATAGACTCAGACTTAAACAGCGATACCCAGAAAGACCACCAATTTCACACAGCACTGTTACATCCCTCATATTAAAATGTTCTATTGTTTTTCTATTTTTTATTGTTTTTTTTTTTATTATTTAAATGCTTTTTACTCCAAACATATCTTATCTGATAGGTTGAGAGGGTAAATAGTTAAAGTTAGGTTAAATAAGTTTTAATCTTTCCCTGAAACATAACACTTTTTCAGGTAAAGTTTTTTCTTCAACAAAATGTTTTACTTTTCTTGCTAATACACTGAATAAATGTGGCTTCTCTCAGATATACAGTATCTAACAAAAGTAATTACACCCCTCACATTTTTTAACTATTTTATTATACCCTTTTATGGGAAATCACTAAAGATATGACACTTTGATACAATGCACAGTAGTCACTCTACAGCTTGTATAACACAGTACATTGTACCCTGTACACTGTGCCCTCAAAATAACTCAACACACAGCAATTAATGTCTCCCTGGTGTCATGTGACTTGTTAGTGTTACAAGCTCGCAGGTGTGAATGGGGAGTCAGGTGTGTTAAATTTGGTGTTATCACTCTCACACTGGTCACTGGAACATGGCACCTCATGGCAAATAATTAACTCAGGATCTGATATTATAGACTAAACAATTGTTGCTCTATGTAAATCTGAGCTAGGTTATAAAAAGATTGCCAGGTACTACTCAGAACAGGCCTCGCCATGGTCGACCAAAGAAGTTGTATGCACATGCTCAGGATCATATCCAGAAGTTGTCTTTGAAAGTATACGTAGGAGTGCTGCCAGCATTGCTGCAGAGGTTAAAGGGTTGGGAGGTCAGTGCACGCCACACCATATATCAAACTGGTCTGCGTGGCAGTCGTCTCACAAGGAATCCTCTTCTTAAGATGATGCACAAGAAATACTGCAATCAGTTTGCTAAAAACAAGCAGACTAAGGACATCCTGTCCTGTGGGCTGGTGAGACCAATATAAAATGATTTGGTTCAGATGGTGCCAAGCATGTGTGGTGACAACCTGGTGAAAAGTAGAAAAACAAGTGTGTCTTGCCTACTATTAAACATGGTGGTGGAAATGTTAGGGTTTGGTGCTGCATGAGTGCTGCTGGCTGTGTGGTGCCACCGTTCATTGAGAGAACCATGAATGACAACATGTACTGTGAAATACTGAAGCAGAGCATGATCCCATTCCTTCAGAAATTGGGCCACAGGGTAGTATTGTAACATGATAATGACTCCAAACACACCTCTAAGATGACCACAGCCTTTCTAAAGAAACTGAGGGTAAAAGTCAAGCATGCCTTCAGATCTAAACCCTATTGAGCATCTGTGAGGCATTCACAAACAGATAGTGGAGCATAAGGTCTTCAACATCCACCATTCAACACAATTTTTGATTAATAATGATCTTTAAAAATGTATATAAAAATAATATACTGCTGCACTCTGGCAAACCGTAAATATACTTAATGTTTCTCTTGTGTTTTACTATATATCATGATAGACTAACCTAGCATTTAAATCCTTGCAAGCATAGTGATGTGCTTCTAATTTATTACTCTTATGTCGACCAAAAGTTATCATATTCATTAGATCTAATGATTTATAGAATTGTATGAAATGTATTACAATGTAAAACTAATTATATTTATAGCTACAGCAGCATTATTCTGCTTCTGCTGACTCAAAACTGAAGCTTTAGAGACCATGAAGGTAAATTTCTCAGTTACTTCCTTAAGACTTCCTGTTTAATCACTTAATCAACCCCATGAAGAAAGGCACTTCATTGAATGACATTGTTTATAAGGTTAATGTAGAAACAATTATACTGATAGTTTTTTTTCTCCATCGAGATTATATATTTACAGAGAAAAAATTAAGAGGAAGACTGAATTCATGTTGGTTTCTGTAAAACAGACTGAGGTTTAAAAATATTATTTATTTATTAACAAGCATTACCAGCTTTGCAACAGGTGCTAATCTTCTGCTCTCTCACTCCCCCTAGTGGTATTTAGAGCAGTATTAGCGATGCAGCACCCAATATTCATCACTGTGCATTACATGCATAAAACAACATGCTAGTAATGCTAAATTAATTGTAAAGTTGTTTGGTTATATTTTTTGCAAATAGCTTTTCATTTTGTAAAATTCAAAGCTGCCATTCGCTCTTTTCCTTTAATCATTTACTAAATTTGCATTAAGGGTATGCAACTTTGTTTCTACTTGAGAGTAATTTACTAAAGCTCAAAGTATATGCAAGAACAGTAGTTATCCATGTACCCGTATGCATCGCATACAATACAATAAGTGTACAATACGTTCACAGCACATTATGCTGTCTGGATGTTGGGCCAACACCATTTTATATATCGTACTTAGCAAAGCTATATGGGATTCTTTAGTGGGGCAGATGTTGAAAATACTGCAATGCTTGCCATACATTTTTTATTTAAAATAAACAGTGGCCACCACATATGATTTTCTGTTTTTTTACTATTTAAAAACAAACACTACACTGTAAAGCTGAGTGCATCTTGTTGATCATTCAACCCATTCCTCACCTCTGTCGCTCTGTTTTTGTCATGCACAAACACATGGAATACATAAAAACTGCTTTTTGTGACATCATAGTGATTATCCTGTTGTATTTATGGCATCAGAACACATTCCAGAGCAGAGCAGGGAATTTCCTGTGAAAATCGGGCACTCTGGTGGCTATGTTGCCAAGATTGAGTAAGTCGTTACATTTTTACTTCTCTCCCTATGTTGGGTTAGTTTTCTGCCACAAATAGAAAATAATTTCTTAATAGGAGCTAATACACAAAATGACTTATGTTGCAGACTGTAGATCCAGGAAATGTAATTCAACTGTGTGGTAAAAACCTGTACCTCCTCCTCGTCATCTCTTATAAATAGTGCAGTACTATCCAAATGGTGCTCAGGATTCAGTCTGCTCACACTTATACTACATGTGTTTAACATAACTTTCCTGTACTACAACAAATGTTTTCTTTCTGGCAAAGTTATGGGTTTAGTACATTCATCACCATAATAATAAGAATAATAACTTTATGTCCAATAGACACTGTGTGAACGGGCATTATGCAGTGGCTACACTACGCTTGCATTTCACATTTATAATCAGTTTTATAATCGGCAAATTCTGCCTTTAAACAACACACACATTCAGTCAATCTCTACACAGTGAACAACAAAACACAAAATATAGCACAACAGGTGCTTCAGTGATTTCATACTGTATAGGTAGTTTTTAATAGTTAGTAATATCTAGTTACTGTTTAGTTACCATAGTTAAAACAATGGCCTTTGGGCTGCTTGAATGACATCTGTGTTATCTGTTTTTCAAAAGGTTGTAAAAAAATATGCAAATCCAATGAGAAGGATGATATTGCACCTTATCACCTTTGTTTTGTGTTAAAAACTATGAGAATGAATAACGTCTTTAAGTTCATGATCACTGTTATAATTATACAGTCGTGGCCGAAAGTGTTGGCAACCCTGAATTATTTTCAGAAAATGAAGTATTTATTTCAGAAATGTATTGCAATTACACGTTTTGTTATACACATTTATTTAATTTGTGTGTATTGGAACAACACAAAAAACAGCAAAAAAAGGCAAACGTGATATAGTTTCATGTAAAAAAATGGGCTGGACAAAATTGTTGGCACCTTTTCAGAATTGTGGGTAAATAAATTTGTTTCAAGCATGTGATGCTCGATTAAACTTACCTCAGGCAAGTCTGAAACCAGATAAAGAGTAGTGAAGTTGATTTAAGCCAAAATTCTTTTGGCAAATGTCTTAAGGACAGACACATCATTGGTCTGTTTACCAAACAGGGTGAGGCCTACAAAGAATTGAACACAGTACCTACTGTCAAATATGATGGAGCTTCAAATATGGTTTGGGGTTATTTTGCTGCCTCTGGCACTGGGTGCATTGACTGTGTGCAAGGCACCATGAAAACTGAAGATTTGGTTGAAGGATTTTGGATCGCAATGTAGTGACGTGTTTTAGAAAGCCTAGGTCACGGGTCTTCTAATACACACAAAGGAAATAAACATGTGTATAACAAAACATGTGTAATTGCAATACATTTCTGGGATAAATACTTAATTTTCTGGAAAAAATTCAGGGGTGCCAACAATTTCAGCCATGACTGTATATAGATATTTCTAAAATGTTGACATTTTTGAAATACCACAACTATATAAGCATAAAACATGTCCATGCCATACTTTAATATTCTGTTTCTTTTTTGAGTCCTACTGCCTTATTAAACATCAGAACATTCCAAAAACATGCATTGGGTGCCTGATCTGTTTGACGTGTATCATTATAACCCTGTGTCTGTCACAAATAGCCATTGTGTCCGCAGTGACACAGTGTTAGCACTATGGACTCACAGCTTCAAACATATGAATGTTTTGATTTCCAGCCCAGATTCCACTTTGTGGACTGTAAATGATATTCCCATTTCTTCATGAGTTTCCACATTCCAAAGATAATACTTAGGTCTAGTGGTGTTCTTCCTGCTCAGCATCACTCTACTGGTCTTCATCAACAGAACCCAGTCCCACCAGAGTGCAGTAACTCCCTTCATCGTTTGGACATTAGGAGACGATGTGCCTCCAAGGATTTCCCACTTAGCACTCATTTTATAATCTACAGTTAAATCCGGTTAATGGGACCAGCCGCTTATTCTGACCAAATCCTAAAGTACAGAAACAAATCCTATTATATACGTGTAATGTTATT
>JAVSBV010000055.1:5976792-5994974 GCA_033117975.1 Parotocinclus spilosoma
GGGAGAAGATTGATTAAAAAAAATAATGTGAGTGTTTTGTTAAATAGTAGAATAAAGTTAAACTAAAATCACTGTTTGGCTTCTTTTACTTTTTTTGTAGATCGTATGTTTTAACATGGCTTTATGGGCGTTTGTAAAGCAGAACGCAATAACAACAGCATTTTCGTCACATTTCGTCACATTTAACACTAATATTTAGAACTGCCGATTGTAAAGTGTCTAAGAAAATTTATATGATGCATTTAAATACATAACATACAAATGATCAATTATAAATGTGACGAAAATGCTGGTGTTATTTTACCAGGCTGTCATTATTCCACAATTCCATGGCGCTGACAGATGTTGGTATTTAAATATGCTGCATTTCAGATCTTTACAGTATCAAAATTCCGGCCTGCTCCTTCTACCACCAACACCCCACGGTAATACTGTATACCACCATATAATCCGAAGACGGTATGACGGTATGCAAAATTCAATACCGCCCAACCCTAGCTGGAGGTGCTAAAGAATAACTTGTTTCCAAGAATGGACCTGTGTCTAAGGTTAGGATTTTTTTTGGTTAGAAAAACATTTGCTGCAGCAGTTGGCTATATATTGCAAAGTCCATCCACTCCATACACTCTAATCCCCACACACACAAACACACACTTGTATTTCTTACACTGGAACTTATTTTAAACATTGTAATTCATGCAAAACTGCAACATCTTTCTGAACAAAACAAAATAAAGTGACAAATTAGATGCAGTGGAATTGTTACAAGTGATCTGTGTTATGCATTATATTTTCGACATGTTTGCTCAAAATGTGCCTTGCTGCACAAAATTGCCCTGGGGGAACCCCCATACACCTCAATATGTTGTAGTTGCATGTGAGAAAGATTTGCAGTGGACACACAGTAGAGCTTTAGGCATGTTTCACTGTAAATTGTAGAATTTTGCAATACTTTTAATTCCTGCCTTTTATGTATTAAATTAAAAGTTGTTAGCACACACACACACACACACACACACACACACACATATACATATATAAAGACTTGCTATGTACCTGTTCAATGGAGGCCAAAGGTCTGAGACCATTTGTGAAAATGCCCTTGTTTTTCAATTTATCACACAATGTTTTTCTTTACAAATCAAATAACGTGCATTACAATGTGTAATGTTGAACCTTTGAAAGAAAAGAATAAATGTACTGTGGTATCTCTGTTCTTGACCACCTCAGAACTCCTCCTTGATGCATTTCATAGAAGAAAAAAATGTCTCTTTTCATTGGTTGCTCAGTACTCTGAGTACTTGCTTTAACTTTCTAGGCAAGTTCGTGACTTGTTTCAACTGACCTACCGGATCATGCTTTAGTACATTGTGATTCTCAATAGCTCTCTCAGTGGAATATGTTAGACATATTTTGTCATATTATCAAATTATGAAAAAAAAGCTCTTAGGGAATGGGTTTCAATCAGTTCCAGACAGCTAGCCATAGGCCCTTAGCAGAGTAGTCATGGTTGTACGTATTGCACACATTAAACAGCATCACAGGACAGTATGGGTGAACAAACTGATAAATTGTTATACAAGTAAGTGCAGTTTAACGACAATCAACGACAATCCAACCAATGTCCAACGGCTGTGGTTTTAACAATTAAAATAGAGGTTACATTAACACAAGTCATGTAATGTCCAGTAAACAACTATTTTGGCTAACACAGAATGTAACATGGTCATGGTGCATGCCTGTATAGAGTTTCAGCTTATCAGCAATTTAACTCTGTGTTTAAACAAATGCTAATATTGGTAATGTCAATGATGTTTTGCTTACACTTTCGTGGTTAAAATTTTTTTCAAGGTTTTATATTTAGGCAGTGTCAAAAGCATTAATGTTCTTTTTTATTCTCTCAGCACCAATGTGGTGATGAACTATTCAGAGATAGAGTCCAAAGTTCGAGAAGCCACCAATGATGATCCTTGGGGCCCCTCTGGTCAACTTATGGGTGAGATTGCTAAGTAAGTGCTAAATGCCAGGTAAAATAAGTAAAGGCTTAAGATCTCAGATATCTCGTTTTCACTGTAAATATATTTATTTGTTGCCTTATTTAATGTTTTACATGGAGCAAATAGATTTGTAATGTTACATAATTATTCAGCGTATTCTTCAGAGGTCAGGATATTGTTGAACTTAGTAATGAACATGATTATTTTAATTTGAAATATTGCTCTGAAGCTGGCTAATTGTTGGGTATTTTCTCACAAAATTAAGATCCACATTTATGTATGAGCAATTTCCTGAAGTGATGAACATGCTATGGGCCAGAATGCTGAAAGACAACAAAAAAAATTGGAGGAGAGTTTACAAGGTATATTGTCAAGCATCATTACCCAGCTTTAAAAATACTATTGTCTATTGCATACATGTAGGACTTTGTGATTTATTTTACACACTCACACACACTAATGTTCTAATATATACATACATACTTGTGGTTTTATTTTTGTTCATTCGCACATCTTCTTTATTCTTTACTAATCAGGCCTTACTACTGTTGGCATACCTCATCAGAAACGGATCAGAACGAGTGGTCACAAGTGCCAGAGAACACATTTATGACCTGCGTTCATTAGAAAATTATCATTTCGTAGGTGAGTGGGGTTTGATTTCAGACAGTATTGTTGCAAATGCATAACATTATGTACCCATTTTTAATTACATTTTTTTGTGGGAACATGGTTTGCAGTTGCAATGACAAGTTGCAGTATCACACGTTTTAGTCACAGGTCTGCTGGTCAGCTTTTATCCTTCCATGTTGAATCACCTGAACATAGATGCGGTACAAAACACGGTGGCATGGCAGTTGCCAGTTCTTTTTCCATTATCAAAAATATTACATATTAGATTCATTGTGATGTTTTAGTTTTTGGGAGAAAAAAAATAAGGCCAACAGTCAGTTTGACATTACTGCATATGTAAGAAGAAAGTGATCAAAACAGGTAGCACTAGCAATTTACATTGACTTGTTTTTGTTTTCACTGTTATAAAATTCAAAATGGAATGTTTCCAAGTACAAAGTTATTCTGATTCTTAGTGTGCAAGTTTGTACCACAATACACAATACGTTGTGGTAACAGTTTTATATATATATATATATATATATATATATATATGAATTCAAAGTTTATTTCAATTCAGTAAATAGTAAAAACTTTTAAATTGAAACTTTGTATGAAGACAGATTTGTTTAATTAACTGTCCTACTGCCTTAGCAGGCGGTTAATAAAGCTTGGTAGGAAAACTCCAACAGGGTTTCCAGAAGATCTAATAAAGATACGTTTAGCCATTTCCTATAATACTTTTTACTGATGGTGACCAGTCTCCCTTAACAATATTTACTGGTCTGTTTTTTAGTATTATTTGCGTTATTCCCCATCTCATTCATAACATGTAACATTTTTTACCAGAAAACAAATAAATAAACAATAAAAGTGCAACTAGATTAAAGGGGTGGTTTTTTTTGTTTGTTTGACTAGATGAAAATGGGAAAGACCAGGGAATTAATGTACGGCAAAAGGTCAAAGAAATGGTGGAGTTTGTCCAGGATGACGACAGGTTACGAGAAGAGAGGAAAAAAGCAAAGAAAACCAAGGACAAATACATCGGTGTTTCCTCAGACAGCATGGGAGGCTTCAAGCATTGTAAGTGTTGAGAAGAAACAAAAATAATGCCGTAAATTATTTAAGAATATTGTTTGCAGCCAGTGTGGAGATAAACCTAAGATCAAATATCGTCTGCTGGCCTAGTGTTGTAGTGAGTTCATCATTTAGTCCCCCTGGGATTCTCCACACAGCATCTTCAGTCTCACTCAATTAATCTTCAAACTTTCTATCTATCATGTGTAAAGCTTATGATCACGCTGCTGTAAAAATACACCACCTTTTTTGTGCCAAAATAGCCCTCTTAGATCTCTCTTATTAAATTATAAACGCCCCCCCCCCTCACTAGCAATACTGTCATTAACTTTAGAAGTTACACGTTACATGAGATTTGTTTTCTTGTTGATTCCAGCCCTTTGAATTTTTACACTGCTTAGATTCATTAGTTTCTACACAATTTGTCAGTTAATGATGCCACTTCTAAAGTTGTTTTAATCTTGCAGGAACAGATTCCTACTGACTGATTAGAGTTTCAGGGGCAGGGTGGCAGTGTAACATGGGAGGGGGTGGAGCTACTTTAAAATTGCAGACATCGGCCCGTGTGTGTTTGTGTGTGTGTGGATACACACACACACACACACAAATACACAGTGGGTACGGAAAGTATTCAGACCCCTTCTCATTAATGTAAACTTAGCATCCCATCTTGATAGAAAAAACAGACATGTAGAATTTATTATATGCAAATTTATTAAAATAGAAAAACTAAAATATCACATGGTCATAAGTATTCAGACCCTTTACTCTGTATGTAAGATTTGCTGCCTTGAGCTAATTAACAAATATTTGTGTCCTCAGCGGGAGAATGCTTTGATGCCGAGTCAAAAAGCAAGTGGGATGAAGACTGGGAGAAGAGCAAAGGTGGTTTCCCGTTCAGTGAGAAGCTTGGTGAGATCAGTGATAAGATAGGCAGCACCATTGATGACACCATTAACAAGTTCCGCAAGAAAGAAAGAGACGACTCTCCCGACCGAATCAGGTATTTTTCTGTGCCCTTCATACCACAGTGTTGTAACTATATTGATCTTTCTAGGTGTGTGGAATGATCTTTGTATTAAGAAGGCAGATTTTTTATATACTCTGATCTGAAACAATTAGGCGATTTTGTGTGTTTTACTTACTTTAGACTTTACAAATTAGTTTTTGAAATTTGTTGATATATTTCTTACAGATTAACACTCCTATTCCGCTTGTTAAATAATCAGTGTTTTTATATTCAATTTGTAGTGACAATGAGGAGGATAGAACATTGCAGAATGGTCCGATGGCCAAGTGCCAATTTAAGGATGAGGAGGAGACGGTGACACCCAAGAGTACCCAGGTGGCACAGGCCACTGACACTACCACCAGCACCAGTACACGCAAACGAGGTGGACTGCCCTCCAAAACAGTGGATTTGGGTGCAGCTGCACATTACACAGGAGACAAGGACAGCCCAGATGCAGACAATGCAAAGGTAGCTCACCACTGAATACCGTACTCACTACTCTTTCATATTGTTACCTGATCAGAATGAGGAAAAAGGTGATGCCAGTGATTTGACTGTGCCATGCTTGTTAGTGTCATGCAGGCTGGTTTCACACAGTTTACTCCGAATGGTGCAATAAGGAATAAACAGCCAGTGTGTGACAGTTCTGTGAATGAAAATGCTTTATGGATGACAGTGATCAATGGAAAATGGCCAGATTGATTTGAGCTGACTGGCTCAGATATGCACTCTGTATAATTGTGGTGAGCAAAAAAAAAATGTATTTGTATAGCACCATTCATACACGAGGCAATTCAAATTGCTTTATAGAATAAAAAATAATAATAAAATACAATTAAAAACAAAAAGCTAAAAGAACAATTAAAAAAGCATTAACCGTCGAAGGAAACTTAAAATAATAAAAAGCAAAGGTAAAAACAGTCAGGTGTCATATGCACAACTAAACAGAAAAGTTTTGAACCTGAACTTAGAATTTGATGCCAACATGCATGAATCTATGAACAAAAACCTGACTTGTGTCAGCAGTCCAGGTTGCTGGAGGTGGTACATTTGTGTAAATTATGTACACTTAGGTTTATGTAATACCAATCAGTCATCACAGTCTATTTGAGTATTTTTGCTGGCTCTATTATAAGCAGCTACAATTTACCAAACTTCCAGCATGATAATGGCACATTTCACAAAGCAAAGGTTAGCTCAAATTGCTTTCTTAATCATGAGTTCAATTTTAGTCAGTGGTCTTCCTAGTCCTGGTAATGTTCCATGTTCCATCCCACTACCTTGTACCCACAATTATTATAGTGTGCTCAGTGCATTTATTTCATCAGGATAAAACAATAATCTGACAGTCGATATTTGCATTTTTTAACAAATTGGTAAAATTGGTAACATTTTTTGCAAAAAAGGTCAAATGTATTTAAGTTAAACCTAGATAAATGTTTTGGAAATAATGATTGAATCAGCTTAATAAAGGAATAATCTTATTTTTACTTTGAATATGCAAACTCTATTAAATGTAGGACTGGGTCTTATATAATTCTTAATTAAACTAGGAAGTGCAGAGCGAGAGGTCTGCCCATACTACATTAACCATTGAAATTTTATCTAAACTTTGGATAATTATACTGCAGGAAGATCTAGCCATAAAGTAGCTTCTTGGCAGTGGCAACAATGTTTTTCTTTTGTTTTTAAATTGTACCGGAATTTCATGCATTCTCTAACTGTGATACTTGGAGACATTTTCTCTTATACTTGTTGGTGCAAATAAATATGGCATGGCTGTTTTTTAAAAATAAATAAATACCTGAGGGTAGGCTAATCTAGTCAGAACACTTCATCCTTTTACCCACCTTATAATGGGTGCCGGTAATTCAGGAGCAGACTGATTGTTTCACCTTCCAAATAAATAATTGACATTAGTTTTACAAGTTTACTTATTCAGTACTTTTGAGTTTCGCTTTCACTGAGCGAGTTGGCTACTCTAACCTTACTTTGTATTGTATTGTGTACTTTGTATTGTGTGAGTACTTCAAAAATGAAGTACTCTCATCAAAATGCCATTCTGACAAATTTCTTCCACGGTGTGTGTCACAAAAAGGCAGATCGTCTTTTCTCAGGATCAAATTTGGATTTGGTGTGCAAGTTTGTTAGAATTTATTTGGACTGTGGTAGCCTAGTGGTTAAGGTACTGGCCTCTGGACCAGAAGGTCCAGGGTTCAAATTCAACCTCTTCCAAGCTTCCAAGGCCCTTAACCCACAATTGCTTGGATTGTAAGACTGTATAAGTTGTAAGTCACGCTGGATAAGTGCGTCTGCTAAATACTGTAAATGTAAATTTGTGCTGAGAGTTGGACTCTGGCGGCACAAAGACTGTTATTTTCTGTTAATGTAAAACTACTTAATTTAAAATGTCTTGCAGAACATTTTAGAAACCTTTCAATTTAAATAGGTCGCAGGTAAAACTGACAAAGTGAATATGTAGAATGTAAAACAACACACAATACATCGTTAATGTATTACATTAAGAAATACAGGGGAAATTAACTGGGAAATCTGAGAGTCAAACAGTATGTACACTCAGTTGTCTTACTGTTAAATGATTATGTGGACGTTCATATCTCACATATCTCAGTCATTTTATTTATTGTCTGTTCCATATTGTCTTTTTCCCTTTTCAGGCATCAGACAGTCAGTCATCCAAAGCAGGACTTTCAGATTTGTTCATGGTTTACTCTGAAGAAAAGCAGCCAGCAGGTGAAGTTTTTAATTTATCTGCACTTATCACATTGCCTTGAAAACATGATGATGCAATATTAAACTCTAACTACAAATACAGTTGAGAGATGTGCCAGGATCCAGAAAATTTGCCAGATCGCTAATAAGATTCCAGACAGAGAGTACCAGTCACTGGCCACCCATGTCATATGTTTTGGACATGTCATATGCTTTCTTTCATACATCAAGTCAAGTCAGATTTGAATACACTGCTCACACATGCATTATGGGATTAACTTAGGGCAGGGGTACTCAAATAGAAATGATGAGGGGCCACAATTTTTTTTTTCAACCTCGAAAGAAAGAACGCAAATCTTTCTGTCCATTCTGGCTGGAACTGCCGGTTTTCGCTGTCCAGTTTTCTTTTTGGGCCAAATTTCGGGCATGTCATTATTGCTCTGGTCGGTGGTCTGGTCGGTAAACGTGTTGCTGCTGATGAGCGAGAGAGTGACTGTCTCGTTTCCGAGGGCTTTACTGCTATCTGTTTATTGTTACCATGGGGGCAATCCCCGTCCTCGTCTAGAGATCGCGGTGCACGATTTCAAAATAAGAGCGGACAGCGCGATTGAGGGGGAAAAAAAAACATAATTAAAAAAAGAATTCAAAACAGCTCGCGGGCCACAAATAGATGCCCAATGGACCTAAAAAGGCCCGGAGGCTGCTATTTGAGTATTGGGGGGGGCTTAGGAGATAGGTTAGGGGCTAAGTTAGGGGATATTTTAAAATAATTATGAAGAGATTAAAAATGTTTGGAAACTTAATTACATAAAAAAATAATATAACAGTATAATATGATGTGAAAAAATTTTCAACCCATATTTCATTGATTCGAATACAAAGACAAGACATTGAATTTTTGAACAGATAAGCTTTGGGTTTTTTTTGCAAATATACAATCAATTAAAATTTAATGCCTGCAACACGTTCCAAAAAAGTTGGGACAGAGGGTATGTTTACCACTGTGTTACATTACCTTTCCTTTAACAGGACTCAATAAGGAAACTGAGGACACTAATTGTTGAAGCTTTGTAGGTGGAATTCTTACCCATTCTTGCTTGATGTTCAACTTCAGTTACTCAACAGTCCGAGGTTTCTGGAAGACATGGAAGACATACAAGACCATTGATAAGCTACCTTGATATTGGGCCCCACACAAGATCTCATCTCATGGGGTTAAATTTATCATGAGAACGGTGCGCAAAAATACCAGAACTACACAGAGGGACCTGGTGAATGACCTGCAGAGAGCCGGAACCAAAGTAACAAAGGCTACCATCAGTAACATACTACGCGTCAAATCCTGCAGTGCCAGGCGTGTCCCCCTGTTTGAGCCATTACATGTCCAGGCTCATTTAAAGTTTGCCATATGGATGATCCAGAAGAGGATTGGGAAAATATCATGTGGTCAGATAAAACCAAAATACAACTTTTCGATAAAAACTTAGCTCATCGTGTATGGAGGAAAAAGAATGCTGAGTTGCATCCCAAGAACACAATACCTACTGTGAAGCATGGGGGTAAAAAGATCATGCTTTGGGGCTGTTTTTCTGCAAAGATGATAGGACGACTGATCAGTGTTAAGGCAAGAATGAACGGAGCCATGTATAATTAAGATAACACCTCCTTCCTTTAGTGAGAGCATTGAAAATGCAATGTGGCTGGGTCTTCCAGCATGACAATGATCCCAAACACACCACTCGGGCAACGAAGGAGTGGCTCCATAAAAAGCATTTCAAGGTCCTGGAATGGAATGGCCTAGACCTCAATTCCTTAGAAAGTTTGTGGAGGGAGTCGAAAGTTCATGTTGCCCAGTAACAGCCTCAAAGCATCACTGCTCTAGAGGAGAAAAAAATATTTCACAGCTTTTATTTACATTTGGAAAAAAGTCAAAAATTAAATATATCCTTCTCAAAAATCAATAGAAAAGCCTTTATTGGCTATTACAGCAATCAAACGCTTCCTATAATTGCTGACCAACTTTTTGCATGTCTCCACTGGTATTTTTGGCCATTCAGTCTTTAGCGATGAGCTCTAACTCTTTCAGACTGGAGGGCCTCCTTGCTGGCACCCTGATCTTTAGCCCCCTCCACAGATTGGACAAATAGGAGTCAGGACTCAAAATGTTAATGTTTTTGTCCGCTAACTATTTCTTTCACTTTTGGCTCTGACCACATCTTCTGAGATTTTCCACAGTATGGAACATCTTGTATTTTTGACTAATGCTTTGCACTGTAACCACTTGAACTTGAAAACATTTAGATGTGCCCTTTCCTGACTTGTGAACAGCAACAATGTGCAGCTGCAGGTCCTTATTGAGCTCCTTTGTCTTAGTCATGACCGTCTACAAACCAACTGCAGAGAACTGCTGTTTTTCACCTGTTGTGGTGATTAAAACAGCTGCTCACAACAAATCAGGGTAATTAGGATGCTTTAGAACAGCTTTAACCATTTGAAATGGTATAGAACTTTGTATTTTTTCCATAAACTGGTAGAGTTTACACAGTATATTAATAATTTTGGACATGCCAATTTTTGTTCAAATGTAAATAAAATCTGAGGAATATTTTACTATTTTACTTCTTCTGGGAGATGCCCATCATGTCATTTCTGGTAAACAAAAAATGTTGGTTGAATAAAAATAACTAAGAAAACCTTTGCCAGTGGTATGAATGATTTCGGACTGTGTGTGTTTGTGTGAATGGGGAGCAGGTAAGTTTAATTTGATGTCATCACTCTCACTGATCTCTCTGGTCACTGAAAGTTCAACATGGTACCAGCTATTAGGGTGCAGGTCAGACACTGTAATTTCTGTTTGTTCCTTATACTTAATTCGGTTTTATGTCACACCTTATTCGCTGCCAACATTTTTTCACTACAGAAGGGTTAGATAAAGAGCTCTGTAAACTACAAGCCCATAATTTACTATACTTTTAGGAATTGTTAGAACTTAGTTTTACTTGCTGATAATTGTCAGTAACTTTGTGGGAAAATTGTAGCTCTTTGATCAGTAATGAAAAAGAGATCAAGAATCTTCAGGAAAAATGCTGTGATGTAGACACAGCATGGTCCAGGTGGCCCAGATGGGGCTGTAAGTCGTCTTGGGAGTAAAGGTGTGTGTGTGACTAGCACAGATGCTGCTGTCCTTCCCTATCTCATCACATCCCTACATGTGCCTTGCACTGATTAAAAATGACACTGAGTTGCAGTATGTGGGTGTCTGTATACAATGTTGTCTCTGTTTTGGAATGAATACGACTTTAAGCTCCATTGTTAATAGACATCAATTTAACTTTGATTTCTTGTAGGTGGGAGCACAGACCTTATTGCTGACTTTGCAGATTTTTCCTCCCCAGCTGCTTCTGCTAGTTTTCCTTCTGCTGCTGGTACGTGAGTAGCTGTTGTGTTTTTGCTTCTCTTTTATTTAGAGGTTTTCCTCAAAATAGAGTTTTCTGTAAAACTGTGTCTTTCTTTTCTGGGACCTTAAGGCCTGCCACTTTAAACCTGTACAAGCTGTACTCAAGATGGCAGCGCGAGTAACTGCTGCGTCTCAAAGCTATTCTGTTCTAAACACTCTTACAGCCTAGCTAAGGAGGTGGAAAATGTTACCTATTGACAGGTCTGCAGTAGACATGCCTGTTGCCATTTATGTATTCTCAATGGTAAGCTTTCTTGGATAGTTAAAAAAAAAACATTCTCATTCTCTGCAACAATGCATTCTCTTGATTCTGCTCAAATGTCTCTAGCTTACAACGTTAATGCTATGGTCATCTTATTTAAACATAATTTATGCTTGTAGCATGGTACATGATGTTACATGCATGGACTCAGCTACATTTGTAACAATAATCTGACTATGTACTTGTACATCAGTGCAGTTATTCTTCTCATGAGGCTGAGAACAAAGGGCCTGGCGTCCATATTGTGTGAAATGTGTACGTGCTGTATTTCCCATTAACTTATATGCTTTCATAGTTTTCCTTCCTGCACACATGGATGTAACATAATATTTCACATTTAATGTTAATATTATAATGGGTCTTAGTATGTGAATATGCTAATGAATGAATATTTGTTGTTTTTAGAGATTTCAACTCAACCCAAATCCAATTATACGTGCGTGTGTACTCAGTTAGCATTCCCATGGAAACGCAATAAAGCTGATGAGTGTTGCCATTGTTTTATTGCATTGTTTTTGCTATCATTGCCCATATTTGTAGCTGTGCTTCTATCCATATACAGCTCTCTATGTGCAAGAGCAGTGCTGCAGTTTTAAGATTGGGTGCTTGAAATGCTGATTCCTTAGGACTGTGCAATGTATGTGTTCAGTCTCTGTATTTACTAAGAATTGTGCATTAAAGATAGAACATCCACTGAGCAGCAGTTCTGCAAACAGAAACACTTTGTTGATGAGTGAGATCCACAGAGAATGGTCAGACTAGTTGGAGCTGACAAAAAAGCAGTGGTAACACCCTGTACAATAGTGTGAAGTAGAAGGCACAACAAAGCTGAGGCTGCAGTGAGCACGGGCTCACCAAAAGAGGACAGGTGAAGTCTGGAAAGATATAATCTGGCCTGATGCGTCTTGATTTCTGTCAAAGCATTTGAATGGGTTGGAATTTGGTGTCAGCATCATGAAACCATGGACTCTGGAGCCTGAATTGTGTTAACAGTCCAGTTGGTGGGAGTGGTGTAATTGTGTGTGGAATGTTTCCATGGCACACTTGGGCCCTCTGATACCAATCAATAATTGCTTGGTTGCCTTAGCTTATAAGGTTACTGTTATGCATCCCTTTATGACCACAGTTTTCTAGTCATTTCAACATAATAATGTCACACCATGTCACAAAGCAAAAGTCGTCTCAAATTGGTGTCATTTAACATGCCAATGCATTCTTCAGTATTCAGTAAGGGAGGAACTACCCAGTGATGTTGCTCCTAATACAATATAATGTTCCTAATACATTTTTGGTGATTTTTTTTTTTTAATGGTGGCCAATAATTGTTTATTTCCATTTAGCATGGATAACGTTTGACTAAGTACTCTTTATATTTAAACTTTGAGTACCTAAACTACAGCCAGAAAGAAATGTGGCATGAAGTGGGGAGTATTGTATATCAGTTACACAACTTTGATCTAATTACATCTGATCATAGATCAAATCATAAAAGAATGATTAGAATGTATTAGCTATTTCATTTGCTTTTAGACTGGTGCCTTATTAAGATTGACATGCTGCTCTGCAAAGACAACTTTCAAAGTACTTTATCGTACTCTGTTGCTTGATGTAACACACCCCACATATGACTGTTTACTTCTCTGAAGTGTGTGATCGGAGAGCTTATATGAATACACGCAGACAGAGGTCAGGTAAAATATTGATGAGTGATGGAGGGCTCCAGATGGAATAACTACTTGCTGAGCATTATGAGGCCAGACACCCGTCAGTGCACATTACATGCTTCATCTCCCTCGCCAATACAAAAACTGACTCTCCCGTGTGTCTGCGTGAAAAAAGACTGAAAAGCCATCCACGTAAACTGTCTTAATCCACTGAACAGTTCTTGTTTTACGATAGTTGTGACCTCAGGCCTAAAATGCTCCATTAAAGAAGTAAGCAAAAAAAAAAATCACTAGAGCTCCATCACTGGGAGGATGACTGAGTTATTCAGGTCTCATTTCTTAGCAGTCTTCTTTGTTTGTAATCAACCGTTTTTTTCCCCCTGTAAATTCAGGATCAGCATCAACTGGGAATGGAGAGCTTGATGACTGGAGTGCCTTCTCTTGTGCCAGCCCACGTGCGACTACGACCTCGTCTGCTGTCCAAGATCTCTTCAGTGAAGTACCATCATCATCCCTGCCACCCTCTGCTGATCTCTTTGACCTGATGGGCCCTAACCAGAACAGTCTGTGTGCCTCTCAAAGCATGCCCTTTACCATGTGCTCACAGAACACAGGCTTCACCATGTCAAAGTCACAGGTAGCTTCTAAGATTGTGGTGAAGACGATAAATCATCTAGCATATTGGCTTGTAGAAATGCTAATGGGAAAACTGTTGGATACAGGAGTGACTCTGAGAGCAAATTTTCACTGTACTCAATTGGTAGGTTCAAGGAGCTCAGAAAGAAACCTTTAAATCTTATGGAATAATTCTTTAAGAATAAATGTGCACAATTGTATTGTATTGTGCATACTGCACATTGTAGAACTTTGACTATTTGTATTTGATCTGTAGACGTGTGCAGTTATAAGAACACTGTCGCATGTTGTTTTTAAATATAGAGCTACAAAGGGGTAATGATTTGCTGGTGTACAATAACCCAGAAATAAATGAGAGGAAAGAAGAGATACAATTTCATGACATGATGTTATTGAACGTCTCACTTTTATAAGGCATTTAATTTAAAGATCTACTAATGTTAAATGAAAATGCAGTTTCCCAGACTGTAAGTAGCTGAGTGTATATGTGCAGTTCCGTTTTTATGCCAAAGAAATGTGCATGTGTAAATCCTCTGGCTCTTAGACTTAATTTGTATACTGTTGGAAACAATGGACCCTGAGCTCATTGTCTGTTTTTTTAGTAACAAAAAATAGTGGAACTCAATTTAAATTAATGATGAGTAAAGAGACATAAGTATATCATGTTGGTGTCCTTTGAAATACACAACCTAACATACTTCAAGCAGTAATATAATGTTTGTAGCACCTGTATAATAATAATAACTAATAATACTAAAAGTAATAACTATAATTGCCTACTAATGCAGGTATGTTTTAAAAGGATAATGTGTGTGCCAGTATAGAACATCATGCCCTGTCAACATCCCTAAATTTTGTCACATGAGCCTGAACCTATTCCAGCTGTACTTAACATTGACACTCAACGGCAAAGTGTAAAACTTTTGTCTGATCAATCTGTTAATTTATATTAGTAAAATAGCTGTTTTTTTTTCAGTTTGGGCATTAGGGTAGCTATTTAAATTTGATCAGGTATAACCACATCACCTTCCACATCACACGCCAAGTTAAAAGGAATTCAGATGTACTGGTATTGATTACTTCAAAATACCAGCTGTTCCTATTAGGATTTTAATACTGCGTGGTAATGCAATCTGTTCACCATGGTTGGAAATTTGCTTTCAGTTTAAGACGACTGTTTGTAAAAAACCTCTAAAATAAACTACATTTTTGCCATTTGAACAGACTGTGGGAGGACCCATGCAAAGTTTAGGAGGAACTCAGCAGATGATTGTTCATAATCCAAGAGAAAAAGCTTCAATGCCTGCCACATGGTCCGACCCAAGCGTCAACATCAGCCTAGACTTTCTGTCCATGGACATGAATCCTCCTAAGCCTTCACAGCCAAGCCTCAACACCATGATACAGCAAGGTAAGACATAAACTCTACTATGAAACACTAAGTTTCATCAGTGCTTGCAAATCTATTGCTTAATTGTGTTCATATCACAATACAAAACTAATAGTCTGACTTAAGTATTTTCATATCATTAATTGAATGTGCAATCATTCATTATACCAGAAACCCAGCTGTTGTCACTGAAAGCTGACTGTAATTAATTAAGTAATTACTTTTTTTCAGGTGTCCACCAACCTGTGAATGTGGTCGCCCAGAACTTTGCTGGAATGACGCTTAGTACCCAGCCTGTTGCTGCCAGGCCAACTATGAACCCTACTGTGGCAAGTGGGAGTGTGGGTATGTCGATGCCCCCCATAATGGCAACAGGCACAATGGGAATGGGCTCCATGTCCATAGGAGGAATGTCTGCAAGTCCGGGACTAATGGGAATGAACGTGACATCTGTTGGGCTAGGTCTCCCAGGTAGCCTTGGCATGCCCAGCATGGGTCAGGGTATGAGCCCTGCCACATTGCAATCCAATGCACATGCCTTCACAAATCTTGGAAACTTTGGGAAATGAAAAAAGCAAGGACACAACAAGAATAAATGCTTCAAATTTCAAATATACTTTCTAAAAAGAAGGAGCTGTATCCAGAAAAATGGATGAAAAAACTACAAACTAGCCATTGTCTGGACGTTAGAGTCAAGTATTGGTATATTGGGGGGTTCTGGGAGGCTTAACTGGTTTTCCTTGAGAAAGTGATGGGTAACAGGTGGAATGCTTTTCATAATGGTTTAAGTTAAGTCACGTATAAAAGAATAAAACAATTTACTCAAAGGGAGTGTTTGGCATATTTGACAGTGGCTGGTCAACTATAGTGGCAGTTTAAAAATAATTCTCTAATTCTTTTTTTCATACTTTGTTAGTGATAAACATGAAAATACTAAACTGTGTTTATCAGTAGCTTATCAATATTTTGTTGGATCTTCCTCTAGCATTGATGAGCTTCTTGCACAGTTTTGGCATATTGTCAAAAAGAATTGCTCTGTGTGCACTCTGCGCTGTTTTATACCTAACCTGCTCTCTCAAAGCTTTTTAGTTTGTTTCAACTCAATGTCAGGCACACTCGTTTAACTGCTAATCTACCAGCTTTCTTGGTCTCCTTCTTCTGCACCAAAACACACATCTGACTTCACACGTATTCCTAACAGCAGCAATATCTTTTTTTTTTTTCAAATAGAGAAGACGGGCCCCATTCAAACAGATGCTAATTACTACATAGATAAGTGCATTTGAGCAACTCTTTTTGACTGCCAGTGTATAAACATCATTTACAGATGTGCATTTTCTCATTCCTCTCTCATTTTTTCTAAATTTGTTTGAATTCAGGAATTACCTCAACTTCTACTGTTCATGCTGTGAGAAAATGCTGCAAGTGTTTGATTTTTTTGTAAATATATATATTTTTTTGTTTGGAAAGAACAAAATGTTTAAATTATTGCATTATCTTACTGGGTCCTCAGATGGTATGAGTGGGAACAAGCCCTCAAAGTTGAAGGAGTACCACAGGTCCTTAATTAATTTTTTATTTATTTTGTTCTTGTTTCTTTGGATGTTTATTACAGATACACTCCATGTGGCTTTAACAATTCAGAAATCATGAAATTGAAACTGTTGTTCTATAATGTGATGGCTGTTGTTCCTTTAACTTGGGGCTGTTGCCAATATTCTGGTATGATGATATACCATGATAAATAAATCTAAAATGGTTATACCATTAATGTTGTGCTTTACGGGTACAGATAATGTCATCACTATTTAAAGGACGTATGTGTAAAACAGATGGTATTTCTATGCGACTTTCTTTAACCACTGAATGCTATGGTATTGTTTGATTGTGTGCTACCCCATACCATTTTCACCACCAGTTTTAATGTAGTAGCAGTCTTAAGAACTGAAGTCGCCCCCTGCAGGAAAGCAGTGCCTGATAGCTAAATGGTTGCCTTTTAAAAAATATGATGAGTACTTCAGAATGCCAGAAACCAGATGTTGGAATTAATGTGGTCAACAGATCCTATTTCAGCGCTTTGTAATAGAGCATAAGCCCATGGGCTGCTGACCAGGGTAACATGGGAAAAAGAAGGTCTTTGAATAAAAGTTACACAAGTACACTATGCTAGTGTAAGTGTGTTGCTTATATAATGGTTAACGTTTTGAATTGCTGTTTATAAAGACTAAAAACTGTCAGAACTAACATGTTCTCTTGCATGAAACGAACTAAAGTGCATCTTTTACTGCATCACTTAAAATAGGTGTTACATTCTCGTTTTTGGTTTGTTTGTTCATATGCTGCTATAATCACAGGCCTTCATTCCACATCAATATGTCACATTACAAAAAGACCAAATCTTTATTTTATTACTCTTGAGATGATTCTATAGGTGTTTAGTTTCCTATTTTAATACTTTAACATTATATAGAACCTGTGCATACTATTGTCTAGGCTTTGACCTGTAAAGAGTGAAACGATCAATGACCTCTTTCATAAATTATTTCTTTTCACATTTAATTCTTTGATCTGGTTGTAATTCAATAAAAGGTTTTATGTATGACAATTTCTTAAAGCTTGCCCCTGTGTTTTTATACATACAAATGTGATTGTTTTTGCGGATTTAATTTCAGGTAATGCTTTTTACACATTACATTTTTATGTTTTGCACATTTATTACATTCATAATCATTTGTACTCATTCTAAAAAACACTATCACTTAGAAAAACAACAAATGACTGAGTGCTGTCAAGTTAAATACTTAATGGTGACTGTATGGCTAAAGCTCATGCAGAATTTGTTTGGGTCTTTGGGCTTCGTAGTGGCCCTGTTTTTCATTTATTCTCAAAACAACCTAATTGGGGTTTCATACCGCTTTAATGGGAGACAGGGCCTACCCAGAGCACAGGGCTAAATGGCAGAAACCATCCCTATCCAGGGTACCAATCTCTTGTACTGTGTACGTGTACACTCACACTTATCCTGATTGATTGCCTTTACAATGTGGGAGGAATCTAGAGTAACACCAAGTGCAAATAATACAATTAATACAAGCAAAGTCTGGGCTGTGACTTTTGAACCAAGGATTCCTGGAACTGCAAGGCAGCAGGACTAACCAATGCGCATCTACACTGCTCGCAAAAAAATAGGGGATATTTCATTATTTCACAAATGTACAGTGCATCTGGAAAGTATTCACAGCGCACTTTTTCCACATTTTGTTAGGTTACAGCCTTATTCCAAATTGTATTAAATTAATCTCTTTTCTCAAAATTCTACACAAAATACCCCATTATGACCAT
>JAVSBV010000055.1:6004831-6045914 GCA_033117975.1 Parotocinclus spilosoma
GTGGCTTCTTTTTTTGTAGTAAATGGAAATGTTAGGCAAAGACCTGTAGGTGGCAGTAGAGGGCTGGTGAGAAACTCTGGAGTTTTTCGGGTAATTATGCCAGAGATGAAGAGTTTATTCACGGATATTACATACTGTACACGTTCTTTGGTCCGATTAAGTGGAATTTTGGTCCAAATAAGCAAAAAAATACATGTGTATATGAAAGGATTTGTTTCGGTACTAGGATTTGGTCCGAATAAGCGGTTGGTCCCATTAATCGGTGGTCCTATTAACTGGAATCGACTGTATCTTCAGGAGTCTTAGTGTGTGCGTTTATCTCCATCTCTGTTAGACAGTTGCCCCTCATGGCAGGAGTTCAGAGTCTCTCATCTCGTCTCTCTCATTCACCATTTATTGTCCCTTTCTTTTTTGGCCCAGATCATTGTCTCTTTTGAATATATTCAGTATTCTTCCTTTCTGTCCTTGAATCCACAGCAGCTTTAGGGCTTCTACTTAGAGCTCAGTGCTTTTCAGCTCCAAAACTTCAACCAGTGAAAAAGGCTGTTGAAGACCAGCTAAGATGATTTGGGTCTTATTACAATGCCTGACCTCAGTGTAACCACTTTCCTGTGAGCCGAGCTAGTGTTTTATAAGTGTGAACTGTTAATTTAGCACCTTGTAGCCCAAGTCAGCATGTGGCTAGCTGTTAACACGTTAACTGTGTTTGTGATTGGCAGATCCATAGCCCGACTGGCCAACATCGAGGAGACTGCACTGCGCAAAGCAGCTGAGACGTGTGAAATCGTGCTGGAACATGAAAAGGAATGGAAGCTTGGCAAGTGCCTCCTGCGTTTCCCGGAGATCCTGCACAAAATCCTGGATGACCTACTGCTGCACACGCTATGTGACTACCTCTACGAGCTGGCCACCACTTTCACAGAGTTCTATGACAGCTGCTACTGCGTGGAGAAGGACCGGCAAACAGGTGGGACTCACAGCATGGTTAGAAGTGCTAAATGCAAACCAGCTGGATTTGGTAGCTGCTTTGGGGTTGCTTAGTGTTAGGAATTAAAAAAAGGAAGGGTTTCTTAATATGCAGGTATGATAATAGGGTTTTTAATCTTGGGGCCAGTTTACTGGGGCTATATTAAACATGAAGCATTTACTGCCTTTATAAAGCAGCAATAAACCTAGAGCAGGGGATGGGAGTGGCTGGATGGCTGGAAAGATGCGTGGAGAAAGGCGAGTAAGGCATGGATAGAGAAAGGTACGGATGCATAGATGCATGGAGAACCCGGAATTGAGAAATTGATAGATTAGATGTATGACATCCACCAATATTGGCATGAGAACACTGCTTGTTTAGCATTTATCGTCGTTATCCACAGTGACCTAAAACTGCTCAAAGAAAGTCCATGTACACTCAAAGCACAGTTAATTGCTTTAAACTTCAAGAGAAGTCCAGCCTCCCCTTCAATTTAAATACGTTGTGTAAATTAATAATTTTTTTATTTTATATTAGTTTATAATTAATTAATTATAATGAAGTCTCTATGCCATTATTTACAGACACCCTATGCAATATATAAGACTGATTGGCAGATCCTTGCTTATGGCTGATCATGCTGAAAATTGTCCGATTCCAGTCACCTGCCAAATAGTCAAATTTTTACCTTTCAGCTGGACTAAGTGGAAAAACGTTCTCTAAAGTGGCTGAATTTGGTAGGAAAATCTGTTAAACCACCAAAGAAACGAGCGATTATCTGCTCAAATTAAATGCAATTGGACTTAACAGCGACCCAGATACATTACCTAACAACCACTACAAGACTATCCCTGATTGCTGGACATGCCTCTATGATGCACTCAACCTGGACCATTTCCACTCACAGAAAACAATTTGTTGTCACGGGACCTTTTATGTATTGTGCCATTTACAACCTTGTCTTAAGTGATGTTTCACGGCTTTGTCTGGGATCCGGCAACAATCAGGTTAGAGCATTGAGACCTTGTGTGAGCTTTTCAATCCTCTTTTTGCTGGATTAGCGACACACTGTCCCAAATGCTGGTGTGATCAGTGTAGCCATTTCATATGACAGTTGGTCACCCCAATGGCAAAGTCTATGCCTGATTCCCAACACTACCTTGGCCTCCCTGCTCACCAGATTTATCATAAATGAAGCATTTATTAGACAATGTCAGCTTCAGCAACCTACAAGCATGTAGGATCCAGAGCCCCAGCTGCAACATCTGTCGGCAAATGCCTCATGCAGGCATGTCTAGAAGTCAACGATCTATCGCTAAGTACACTACCCAAAAGTAGCTTCTGAGAGTATTTTTACAGGGCAGCTGGGAAGCATCTTATGCACTCTTGTGTCAAATCAGAAGAAACCTGTAATGATTTACTTTTCTGCCTGAGACACGCCAAATTTTGCGGCTGGATGCAATTTTAATGTAGTCAGTTAGTGTCTTTTAGTCACTCATTGATCAGTTCATAGTGCAAATAGTTGATAAACCATTTGAACCCATATGTTTGTTATTTTTCGGACTTGGATTAGTACGTGCTACAAGAGGTCATGTCATGTCTTCCAAGATCTCACTTCATTACAGGCTGTAATAGCCTTAATAACCAATGACCTCCAGCAGACTGAAGCCTGTATAAGAATGGCCAATGCAGAATGCTTTTTGTGCAAAAAATACGACTAAGCCTTGATCTCAGGCTCCTTCTCCCTGCGCCCTTTGTGCTATTGGATTTGTTCAGTCCCCTTCCAATTACATTTCCTCGTTAAGAGCTGGTTACACAGACATTGATGAAGCTAGCTCGTCCCAGATTAAATAGCTCTTTTAATATAGATGTATGAGAACAGAGTTTCTCAAAAGAGATTAGAAGCACTACTGAACTGTGACTAGTAATGATTGGGAAAGTTGATCTCACAGTAAAGCGATTAGATCTTTGAGAACTTTGGGATTGTTCAAATTGTCGAGCTTGTTGGCTACTTTTCCAACCAGGACTTAAGTGGAATTTTCATATCAAAACTGTGTAGTGTAAACACTGGTGTATCACTGGTCCAACCCTTACAAAACTCTTCAGATTTTACTAGATGACCTAAAAATACATTGGATTGTCCTAAAAGTAGATAGAGAACCCAATTAAACAAATAAATCAATCATAAATGCTTTGTTTATTGAGAAGAAATATCCATCATTACACACCTCTAAGTGGCAATAAGGGATGGGTAGGGCAATAAAATAATTGGGTAACAAGTCTTATTGTAATCATGTGTGCTTTTGGAAGAGTATCTTGGTACGAACAAATAAGATTTCTGAGGAGCCCAGAATATTGTGCAACATTGTGTGCTCCCCAAGCTAGAACCTATTACAAAACAATCTATAACGAATTTTGACAAATCTACAGCCAGACAGATTATGTGCAATTGGAGGAAATTGGGACCATTGTGAGGAGTTGACCACCAGATATTGCTTCGAGTGCCAGGCATTTGGAAAAAAATATTTTGTGCAAGGATGAGACCAAAATAGTACTTTTTGATTTAAATGAGAATTTTGAAGTTATGTCTGAATAAATAAAAATACTGCATTCCAGCATAGGAGTTTTATCGTATCCGTGAAACATGGTGGTGATATTATAACAATGGAAGCCTGTTTTACTGCATCTGGGCCAACCATCTGTCTGTCATCATGGAGGAACAATGAAAGTTGAATTATACCAGCCAATTCTAAAGGAAATGTCAGGACACCTGTCCATTGAATAACAAGAGAATGTGGGATATGCAGCAAGAAAACAAACCTAGGCAACGCAATTTGGTCTATCAGTTTTGTCAAGTAACCCAAGAACGTGAATTAATGGGCTACAATATCAAATCTAGATAATGCTGAAGGGTTTACAAACTTCAAAGCACCACTGTAGAGCTAGTCACAGAGTGATGACTTAGCCAGTTATTTAAAAAACACGCCACAATAATGTTTAATCCAGAACTGCTATGTGGCTATATTGACTTTTGCTTGTTGTTTACTTTTTCTATTACAGCCTTTATTAGGTTTCCTAAATTCATCACATGGATTATACTAACTACTCATGTACTGCCAAGTGTTCTTCGTGATTTCTACTGAATTGGTGAAATTTGTGTGCCAAATGAAGCATCTATATTGCCTGAAATATCATTATCAGTTGTTACTTTAGTGAATGAGATTTAAAAAATAGCATTTTCTGTGAAAATGACTTGCTCATACTTTCCCGTTATGCTTTCCAGGGGAGGTGGTCAAAGTAAACATGTGGAGAATGCTCCTGTGCGAGGCCACGGCTGCCATCATGGCCAAGGGATTTGACATATTGGGCCTCACACCAGTCCAGAGGATGTGACCTGACCATTCACATGGAACCACAGGGACTTCTAGCCAGCCATTAATGTTCTGTTGTGATTTTACAGCAAACCAAATAAAATCCAAGCAGTTCCTTGTAGAAAAATGTTTCCTGTCTCTAGTTCTCATATTTCGTTACATATGTCGGAATAGCTATCAGATGATTGAAGGATAAACCTGCCATTCTGATTCTGTAAAGCTGGGTTCCGGTAGCTCCCACAAGACATAGATGAGCCCTTAAAGATCGCTGAGCAATGATTAAAAGAAGTGCAGTATTTTTACTTGTCAAGCGATTATGGGATTAGAAATGAACAGCTTGGTATAATTTCTTGTTTTCACTAGTAGTAACTCATTTAACTACAATCAGACTTTAACCATCTGAACCCAGTTTTTTCCTGTACCCACTATGATATATGGGTTCACCTCATTTCCTTAATATGATACCCAGTCTCTTAACCTACTGTAACTGATTGAGATTCTATTTAGATTGTGTTCTGAATTCAATCCTACCTGTTTACGATCTACAATTTATTTTTGCAAAGTGGTTATAAAGCTGAATTTGCTGTTTATTTAAATTATAATGTAGCATTATACATTAAATGTGACCCACCTTTGGCAGAAAGTGGATAAGCTGACCTGCTGGAAACAGAAGCCTATAACTGTGTCATATTTAGAGTCTCTGCATCATCAGTGCATCCCATTATACTGCCACTCTTTGTCTATGGAGAATACAAAACTATCTGCTATAGATTATGAATTTGTTACAAGCGAGTGTAGATGAATCAGCAAAGGTTAATGGTTATTGTGTCCACAAACTGTCATAGTTTTTATTACAGCTTGGCAATGGTGGTCCTGTTTAGATGGTTTGATTTCAGCCTGGACTCCATCTGCGTGTTTCTCAAATCTCAGCGTCTGTGGATTTTGTTCAGGTTCTCCAGTTTCAGGTGAGTGTCTGTATGTCAGTGTGACAAAATCAGATGAACAGAGTCATGCAATTTAGGGTTTTTAACAATTCTTCATTATTATCAACAAGAGTCAGTTAGCCAAATGTTTTTGCCTTTGATTATATTATTTATTAATATTAATTATATCTTTTATGGAGCAACAATAAAGATATTACACTTTGATACAGTGTAAAGTAGTGAGTCTACAGCTTGTATAACAGTGTGAGTTTGCTGTGCCCTCTAAACTACTTAACGCACAGCCATTGATGTCTAAAACACTGTCAACAAAAGTGAGTACACCCCTAAGTAAAAATGCCGAATTGTGCCCAAAATGTCGGTATTTTGTGTGGCCACCATTATTTTCCAGCACTGCCTTAACTCTTTTGGGCACGGGGTTCACCAGAGCTTCACAGGTTATAACTGGAATCCTCTTCCACTACTCCATGATGACATCACAGAGCTGGTGGAGGTTAGAGACCTTGCGCTCCTCGACTTTTCATTTGAGAATGCCCCATGGATGCTCAATAGGGTTTAGGTCTTTACCCTCAGTGCCTTTAACAAGGCAGTGGTCGTCTTGCAGGTGTGTTTGGGGTCGTTATCATGTTGGAATACTGCCAGTTTCCAACAGTATGTAACAGTACATGTTGACATTTATGGTTCCCCTCAATGATCTGTAGCTCCTTACAGCTAGCAGCACTCCATGCTTGACTACAGGCAAGGCACACTTGCCTTTGTACTCCTTACCTAGTTACTCCCACAAATGCTTGTCACCATCTGAACCAAATAAGTTTATGTTGGTCTCATCAGACAACAGGTCATAGTTTCAGTAATCCACTTCCTTAGTTTGCTTGTCTTTAGCAAACTATTTGTAGGCTTTCTTCTGGGACTATAACCATACAGACCAGTTGGATACGCTGTGCACGTACACTTAGCTTCTTTGGTCGACCATGGTGAGGCCTGTTCTGAGTGGAGCCTGTTCTGTTAACAGACACAGTCACTTACCTTTCTCTGTCGGTTTTGAAGTGGTGAATGAAGTTGTGGTGGTCGTGTCGCTGACATTGGTACTGCAAACCCTGCACGTTGCTGTTCGCTTTTATGTTCTTCTCATCGACTACATACTATTTAAATCCAAATTTCACTATTTTAGGAGCAGCCGCGTCCATGATAACGGCAATCATCAACTCTGCTGGTCTAGCACGATCTGATGGGTTGCCAGGTTTATGCGCATTGCAAAACAAAATCACCTAATCATCAAAAATAAAATGAAGTTAAACATATATATCCTCTCAGTATGTACAAATAACAAACATGCAATAAAAATACCGGACAAAAAGTCCAAGTCAAATCGAGTCTTTTATCAATGTTCATCAAGCAAGTCTCAAGTCCTTAAAATCGCGACTCAAGTCCCCCCACCTCTGTCTTAAAGCCTAGGCCATCTTTATGTAGAGTAACAATTCATTGTTTTTCAGATACACAGAAAATCCTTTTCAATGAGGTGCCATGGTGTCCAGTTACCAGTATGAAAGAGTGTGAAAGCCATTACATCAAATGTAACATGCCTGCTTCCCTTTCACACCTGAGACCCTGTAACACTAAAGAAGCACATAATACCAGGGAGGAAAATTAACGAATTGGGCACAATTTAGCCATTTTAACTTAGAGGTGTACTCCCTTTAGACATTAATGGCTGTGTTGAGTATATTTTAAGGGGACAGCAAATTTAAACTGTTATACAAGCTGTAGACTGAAAGTGTCATATCATAAGGGTTGTCCCATGAAAAGATCTAATACAATAGTTACAAAAATCTGAAGGTGTACTCACTTTTGTGAGATACAGTTTATACTGTATGAATTTTAATTGCAGGTGGCAAGTTGTTTTGTTAATGTCCTGTTTATATAATGGCTCTCGATCACTTTTACAATTATACAATTACTTTACTATTTCACTGTTGCTTCTAGATTGGCTGGTGTATTTCAGAAACTTCTGATCTTCTGGGATATCGATTCACATCCTCCTCTGGTTTACAGAGAATGGTCCAAAAAAGAGAAAATATCTGGTGAGCAGCAATTCTCTGGTTAAAAATGTGTCAGAGGAGAATGGCCAGACTGGTTTGAGCAAGCAGAAAAGCAACAGCAACTCAAAAATCCTTCTCTGAATGCACAAAATGTGGAACCTTGAAGCATAATCACTACAGTGTTGGTTTCTTATGCTGCATTTGGAATTTAGAATCAGAATTTGGTGTATATAA
The DNA here is from genome assembly GCA_033117975.1 of Parotocinclus spilosoma. Taxonomy (NCBI): domain Eukaryota; kingdom Metazoa; phylum Chordata; class Actinopteri; order Siluriformes; family Loricariidae; genus Parotocinclus; species Parotocinclus spilosoma. Next base: position 6,012,384 of record JAVSBV010000055.1, read on the forward strand.
TATTAAAGCATGGATTCATGTTGGTAATTGGGTGGAGGACTGTTCTATTGTATTAGGTTCTTCTTTTGAAAATACAGCTCTTGCTTTGTTAATATTCTGGAACTAGGTTCATTTAGGTAGCGAGGTTTGACTGTACAATTCCATTTAATTCCCGATAACCAAATAAGACATCAGGTTAATACAAATGGTTCACAAACAATTCTTGTACTACTCTGAATGCTCCAGGAGTTTTCCATTTTAACTTATATCACAGACCGTCTGAGGTTTTTCCATTTTGGATAAGGTAACACCATTCAGCACAGAGCCTGCTCTTCAGGATTAAATTAATTTTGGATGGTTAATGCAGTGTCTTGACCTGATAATCAGTATGGCGATTAATTGGACAGATTTAATTTATTTTGGAGGCTGTTTTTTATTCTTTACCATACGATGGCTACCTGATGGAAGTAAGATCCAAATTATAGATTTAAAAATGCACTAATTACACAGAAGGATGAAGGTAAATATCTTTGATGGATCTGCATTCTCCTCAAATTCAGCTATTAATAAGAAACAGGAATGTGTCATATTAAAAAGTAAAAGCTTAATATTTCTTTACGGACATGCCCAAGGAATAATAGAAAAGTGCTTAAGTCAAGTCAAGTCAGATATATTGAGCATTGTCTCGAAGAAGCATTACAATATTATATTATCTTTTAAGGCTAATCCCAAATTAAGCAAGCCTAGGGTAACAGTGGCAGGGGGAAGACTTCCCAAACGTTAAAAGGAAGAAACCCAAGGAGTACCAAGACACTTCAGAAACTGAAACTTCACTCTAGACAGGTCAGATACTATTAAAATAAAAAGAAAACAAATGGCTATTATTTAAATTAAAATAGTTGTTTTGTAGCTCTCTCTCACACATGTACAGGAACACGCATACACACATATAAGAGACCAGCTTCTTAGCTCTTTTGTCATAAACCCTCATCCAACCAAGTCTTATACCCATGGGGTTACCAGAACTGACCTAGTCTCGGACCCATACCTGACCAGAACCCACCGTACCTCAGACCTACCCTTGACCAAAACCCACTTTGTGACATACCTGTGCCCTGTTGGAGCCAACAGGGACTCAGACTTGCGCACTGCCAGAACAGACTGGGTCTCAGGCCTGCACCAGGTCAGAACCAACCACGTCTCAGAGTTGTGGCCACTCACAACGGTGTCTCAGACCTTCAACCAGCCAGAACAGACCTTGTCTTAAACCCACGTCCAGCTAAAATATCACGCTTGCGTTTTCTGCAGGAAATGCACATTTCTGGTAGATTAATAATGAAATCATACAGCACCTATACAAACAAGTACTGGGGAATGAATCAGCATAACAGCACCAAGTCATAAACAGGCACACTGCCAGCAGCATAGTTATATTATTCACAATAGTATACTAAACTATACTTTTTTTTTTATTTGTTTTTTTTTTTTTACTAAAGTCTACTATAGTCTGTGTTATTATACATTATTTTATTAATTATAGTTACTTTAATTATGTTCTCTCTCACGCTTTAGATTTAGCTTCTGTCTATTTACACTACACATATTAATTAGGTAACTTAGTTTAATTCTTAATTCATTTAGACTGCCCAAGAAGGTTGAATCCAATATTGAAACTTGGTTCCATCCTTGTGAAATTTAAGAAAGTTTTCCTTACCACTGTCACCCCAGGCATGCTCAGTGGTGGCTTTGGGCCTAGATATTTGTAAAGCTGCTTTGAAAAAATGCTCTATTGTAAAACACGCTACAGAAATAAACTTGACATTCATCTACATGAGCATATTTTAGAAAGGTTTGCATCCTAATATTAAAATGTTTTTCAGCTCCTGCCCATATTGCAGATAAGTGATTTGAGAACAATCAGTGGTGGTCTAGCAGTTAAGGTACTGGACTATGGATCAGAAAGTCCAGGGTTTAAATCCCACCTATGCCAGGTTGTCACTGTTACAGCTACTCATGCCCTGTCTGAAGCCATCAACAATGAGTGTAACAATACTAACTCTTCTTTCTGAATATAAAAATACTTTGTTTAACCATACAACTGCAACATCATCAAAGATGAAACGTGATTTCACACCAAGTTCCATTATTTGTACTTTTTTATTTCTACTAACGTTTCAGTACAGTGGTCTCCATAATTCTATAGTCTATTCTCCATAATCTAGGCCACCCATGGAGGATAGGTCCCCTGTTGAGTCTTGGTCCTCCCAAGGTTTCTTCCTACCATTTTAGAGATTTTTTTCCTTGCCACTGTCACCCTAGGCTTGCTCAAATTGGGATTGGCCTTTTAAGACAGTGTAATATTGTAAAGCTGCTTTGAGACAATGCTTCATTGTAAAAGGCGCTATATAAATATACTTGAATTGAATTGAATTGAATTGAATTGAATTGAATAATTCTTAAATGAAAAAAAGCTAAGAACAGCCAGGATGTTTTTAGCGGAGGTTGTTTTGTAATTGGGGAAGAATGGCCTTGGTAAGAAAGGTGAAAGCCAAATGGTCAATCTGTCTGAACACCAAAGATACTGTGTACACATGGGAGAACTTCCAGAAGGTCAACTTTTGCAGCGCTCCCTCATTCTGTGATTTATGGCAGATTGGTCAGACAGAAACCAACTGAAGTTTGCAAAAAAGCACCGAAAAGACTCTCAGACTGAGAGAAACAGGATTCTTTGATCTGATGTAACCAAGGTTGAACTTTTGGCCTTAATTCTAAGCGTCGTTTTAATTTCTTAAATGGGAAATTTCCCCAATAAAAGCTGCTATGGGGAAAGTCATGACTTAAAAGGGATAACTGTACAAACCTGTGTAATCAAATCATGTATTTTAGCCTTTTAAATATATATATTGCACTAAGTAGGTAAAAAATCATTTAATAAGTAATAATAATAATAAGCTTTACACAAACCCAAGGTCACGTTACAATAGGATTTCATAATAACTACTTTATAGTAACTATAGTGTGTGCTTCCTTCCACCTCCCCACTTCTCTCCTTGCATAGTTTTAACCCTGCTTATCCTGGTAAGGATTTCTAGGCACTCCTTCCCCGAAATTCACAGGGTGCAGACAAGCATGTACCCTGAATGGGGCACCAGAATATTACATGGCTGTCTAGTCTGCAGTCTCCTATAAAATATTTTCTGCACTGATGCATTTATTTAGTTCACAAAGCATAAAATGATGGGTATGGTTGAGCAGGCTCTTCAGATAGCACAAGCAGATTTCTGATGTAATGGAGGGAATGTACAGTAATTAGAAGTGTTATTTATCCAGCAGGCAAAACCAGAATGATAGCCACATTGGAATGTCTTTAAGATTATAATTAAGTGCTGTTTTGTATTTGTGCAAAGCTGAGAAGTTATGGTCTAATGCTTTCATTAGCACGTTGTTTACAGCATATCTGGTGCTTTGTTTTTGCCATCCACAAGATCTTTGTTTTTTAACATCAGGGTCCTTGAATATTTTAAAAATGAGATCTTGCAAATACTTTAGTGTAGGAGTCATTACCTTAGTAGGGCATGCACTATACAGAGGGAAGGATTAGTGGAATAACTCACTCGCAGCCAAGGATGCTTTAAGTGTTTAATGTTTATAGATGTTTAAATAATCTCATCTGTAGCACTTTAATATGTCATTATATTAAGTTATGTCATTACTCATGATTTAGATAGCTGGCATAAACGAATCATGTTTTAAATATGTACCTATACAAACTGTGACAAAAACGCAATGCGATACATTCATCCAACTTCAGATGGAAGTGCTCGGCTTGAGATGCGCTGTTTAACACTGTGGAATAAATATGTTACACTTTCCAACACAAGACTGTGCCAGCATGAATCAGTGTCACACACGCTAATGTACACACGAGAATTTTCACAGCGAGACGACTGCTCTCAATCTGTATGGCTCAGCATTGTAGGATGTCCCCGAACAAGTAGATGTTCACGTCGCCACCCAGTCCTGCTTTAAAAGCTGTGTCAGGCGAGAGTGTTGGAGACAACCTTTGCAGTGCGTTAGCTTGTGAAATGGTCCTTCAAATGGGATGAGACATTCCATTATTCTGACACTCTTCCCTGTCAGTCTTGATAAAAGCAAGCAGACCGACTGTCCTGGAACATCTCATCATACCGTCGCTGTCCTCGTCTACAAACTGAATTGTCTCTGCATTACAATGGTTATGTGATTGCCCCTGTGCTACCTGAAAGGACCTCTTTGTCCTTTCCACTGCTGTGCACCTTCTGATGCATTTCTTTTTTATTTAGGTACGTGCAGGGTTGCTTTCCCCTTCATAGCTTTGCGTCTTTTGTCTTGGACCTAAAGGAGTCCCTAATTGCCACCAGGCTCGATGAAAGCAGGTGCCCAGAAACTTTGATGTGCCACTCCACAGATCGGCCCCTGATGAAGAGAGACAATTATTTATTCACTACCCTGTGCTGGGACTCCCATCACAGAGATATATGGGCCTTGGGAGCCTCAGACAAAGACTAGTTTACTTTCAATTTCCTATTCAGCTAATGAGATCAGTCCTATTAGGCATGCAGACAATGCTAAGCAGACTTAATAGGAACAAATAAGCTGAAGAGTTTAAGCAAGCTGCTAATAACCAAATGTCAACAATTTCTGTACTTAGTACAATTTTGAATTTCAAAAAGGCTTTTAAGAGCTATGGGGAAGATGAAGAGCTGAGAGTTCTTTATCCCAGGGGTATAATTGGCTTACAGCAGTCAACATTTTGGACAGATATGGACTGCAGGCAACCTCAAGGAAAACCTGATCTATCTCCAGCACACAGCAAGAGTATTTTTATCAAATCGTGCCTCCTTTGTTGAAAATTTAAAATCAGTAACTTGGTGGGGCATGGTTTTAGCTCTCACAGTGATAAGTACAGTCTTTTTGCAAATCTGGCTACCAGGTATGTGCCAGACACACTATTTTTTAAAGTAATTTCTATATATGTTTCCCTTGAGACAGCACAATACATGGTGTGTTTCTCAATATTCTCAGCTTCTTCTTGTATTACATTTTCAGTTTTCATTGATTGCCAGACACTTCAAGATGGGGGGCTTACTTAAAACTGCTATGTATGCGAAGAGTGATCTTGGATACTAAAAAATAATGTTCAGTGGAGCTATCATGCTCTATTCTTTTGCTTATTTAGATTAGCAGTACTCACCCTGTGTCTGTTCGGCAAAAGTGTGTGAGTCGTGATCTTTTTGGCCCCATCTGCTCCACCAGAAACAAGCAGCAGAGCACTTGGGCTGTAACCCCTCTGCTCGACCAGTCAGCATGATCTACTGAAGTGGACGCCACAAACAGTGGTCCTGATGTGGGGTCAGACTGCCAGGTCCTGCAGGTGGAGAAGGTCATGATGATCAAGAGTGGCTTGCACAACTGAGAAACAATTCTCCCAAGAGTCTGATTGTAATATTGTATTATTATATTTTTTTAAATTGTAAAACATATAATAGTAGTATCTTACAGCATTGTATAGTAATGAAGTATAAGTACTTTGTTAATCTAATTAGGCCTATTTTTTTTTATTATTTATACTTGTATATTAGAATTTCTTTATGACTTTCTTTTGTTTACTACAGTTTGAAAGGACAACCTATACCGTCTAACTTTACTCTTATAAATTCCTCCATACACTTTCATTACTCCCCCATTTCTGCAAACAGTCGAGAGTCAGCAGAAAAACTGCTCATTAAATACACCAACTGATTAGCATAATCACAAAAGCGACCCAGCATGCATGTCTTTCCAGAACATTAGTGACATTTTTTTTATTGGCTGCAGTTTTGCTGTTCACTTTTGCTATTAGGAGTGAATTGCTTGTTTTATTTTATTTTTGATTACAAAATTAATTATATTTCATTTTGAAGTTTCCCCTAATGTTTGTGAGCTTTATATACATACATACACACATACGTATTGCAACAGCTAGCCTTCATAGTAAAGAGTTTTTTTACTAAGAGCCTTTACTATACTATAAAACTCTTTTACTAGCCTTGCTGTTGCAACATGTGGCTTGGCATCGTCTTGCTGAAATAAGCAGGAACGTCCCTGAAAAAGACATTGCTTGAATGGCCATATACCAATCAGGATTAAAGGTGCCTTCACAGATGTGAACATTACCCATGCCATGGGCACTAACACCCCCCCCATACAATCAGAGATCCTGGTGTTTGAACTTTGTGCTGATAACAATCTTGACAGTCGTTTTCTTCTTTGGCCTGGAGGATACAACATTCACGATTTCCCAAAACAATTTGAAATGTGGACTCGCCAGACCACATGACACTTTTCCACTTTGCGTCAGCCCATCTTAGATGAGCCCTGGTCCAGAGAAGCCGGCGGCGTTATTGGGTGTTGTTGATATATGACTTTCTCTTTGCATGGTAGAGTTTGAACTTGTAATTGTAGATGGAGCGATGAACTGTGTTCACTGACAATGGTTTTCTGAAGTGTTCCTGAACTCACGTGGTAATATCTGTTATTGACACATTCTTGCTTGTGAACATCTGAGCCTTTCGGGGGAAACTCCCTTTATACCAAATCATGACACATGTTTCCAAATTAACATTTGGAATGTCTGGACATGTTGGAATGTTTTGTTTTTGAGCATTCCTCAACTTTGCCAGTCATTTGTTACTTTTTTGGTTACTTTTGAAGTTTATCCATTTGAACATAAAATATCTTGTATTTGTAGTGTTTTTAATTGAACATGGGTTAAAAAGGATTAGAAAATTGTATTATATCAAATTGTATTGCATTGTATTCTGTTTTTATTTGTATGTTTTACACAACGTCCCAACTTAATTGGAATTGGGGTTTTATGCATTCTCAAACTTAAACATCAACATTCTTCACATCAAAGCTCAAAAAGCACAGAGGTAAGTGCTTCTTGTTCCTACTTTAACATGCATATACTGATTAAATTAGCTTCTAGCTGTGTTGATTGCAAATGTGGCAAATCATGCTAATTGTGGTAATCACTATAATTTTACATTTACTTAAGTAAAAAATATATAAATGCCTTTAAAACTTTTAACTTGAGCTCATCAGAAGGCAATAATTCCTCCGGAAACCCCTCCTGTGGTTAACTGAGTATGCCATGCCAAAAAAAAGTGCTGGGACATAAGAACTTACAATGATGTTTACTGGACTAAATAATGCTAATACACTTATTCTCTATATCAGTGGCAGCTGCTGGTATTCCATAGAGGGGAAGCTCATTGTAAGCTTGTAGCATAACATTTGCCAGTATATCTATATGTAAATACTGCCCTCTATTCCCTTTCTAGAAAATGGTCTGTGACCCTATTGGACCAAGTAGGCATCTTTTCCCGAGACTTGACCAGTAGTCTCATAATTATCTTGGTCCATTCTGTTGTGGGTGTAAGACTTTTTAAACGGGAGAAAATTCTTTGTACACTAGCAGATGCAGTTCCAATTGTTACCACTAATAATAACAGTTTGTACAGTTAAGGCATTGCACTATTGAAACAATATTATTAACATTATGTTAAACTGCAATAAGAAAAAACTACGAGTGTGTTATTTACAGTGTAAGAAATGAACAATGGAAATGGTCAAGTAATTTCGCCAAGCAAATGCCAAGTAATGGGTTGTAGTTTGTCTTTCGACTTCACTTGGAAAATCTGAGATTGGACGGAGCTCCCAATCATTAAATGCCTTTTGACTGATCCTCCAATCATCATGCAGAAGCTCAGCACCCAGGCCAGCCAAGGCTTGAGTTATGGTTAAGGCATAAATATTTGTAATGCTGCTTTGAAACAATGCTAAAAAAAAGAGTTAAAAAAAGAGTTACAGAAATGTATGAGTATGAGTATTGCGTACTTTGACAACGCTGGGGCATAATGATTTAAGTATCAATGAATGCACAGTGCTAGTCCTTTATTAGTACCAGCAGCTAGGAGAAATGCACGGCTTGAAACCCTTATTACCTCAGAAGCAGATGTTGCAGTGGTGGCCTTGTGCCAACACCCCACAGTGTGTACTGGTAGATCTCAGAATCTTTGTCCAAGGTCTCCACCACTTCACTGTGCTGCAGGTCACTCTGCCACTGACTGTGTTCCCTTAGGACACGCTGAAGTACTTCTTTCTGTTGGGCATCCACTTCCACTGACCCCCTCCACAATGGCAATGGGTAACCATCATCCACCTGCAGCAAATATTCCAGTATTTCAGCTACCCCCCATTAATTTCACATGAGAATTTAACAGAGATTCGGGACATATAAGCAATCACCTTTTTAAATGCAATGTCAATGTGATCAAAGGTGGAGCAGGTGACCCATCCTTTGGTCTTTTCCCGCACCTCTCTCAGGAGCTGCTGGATGGAGAGGTCCAACCTGTAACGGTCTGCAGAAGCAGTCTCACCACTGTGTAGAGGAGAGCTGTGACCTCCTCCAGTGCTAAAGTGGTCATCAAAGCATGTACCGAGAGTCTGCGTTTCCCAGTAATGTGGCACCTGAAGTTAGATAAGATTAATCGGATATGTAGTAACTGTTTTATTAGATCTTTTTATTGGGCAACACTGAAGATATGACGCTTTGATACGTGTCAATCTACAGCTTGTATAACAGTGTAAATTTGCTGTGCCCTTAAGAAAACTCAACACACAGCCATGTCTAATCCGCTGGCAACAAAAGTGTGTACACCCCTTAGTTAAAAATGATCAATTTGTGCCCAAAGTGCCAATATATTGTGTGGCCACCATTATTTTCTAGCAGTGCCTTAACTCTGATGGGCATGGAGTTCACTAGAGCTTCATAGGTTGCCTTTGGTACCATGATGACATCACAGAGCTGGTGGATTTTAGAGACTTTGTGCTTCTCCACCTTACATTTCCCACAGGCTCAATAGGGGTTAGGTCTGGAGACATACATTACCTTTTCCCTAGGTTTACCAAGGCAGTGTGTTTAATGCACCTGCTTCCCATTCACACCTAAATCCTCGTAACACTAACAAGTCCCAATACCAAGGGAATGACTAATTGGGTACAATTTGGCCATTTTTCTTGGGGGAGTACTCACTGTTGTGTGATACTATAGTATTTTGCTAACTGCTTACTACAGACCTCGCTATGCAAATGTAATTTCAGTTACAGGTAAGCATTGCAAAAGCAAGTCAACTTCAAGCAGTTGCAGATGGCTATTATTTAGGTCATTAACTAGAGTCAAAGCAGACTGTGCAGCACTAGAAACCAAAGGATCAATTCTAGAAGAATTTGACAAATTGATAAATCATAAGTTGAATGCTCACAGCCCTCTTAGTGATAAAGTACTTTCCCCCAAAGTATGTTTTGTGTCCAAAGTGTTGAACTTGAGCTATAAGTGTTTAGCTCTTGCAAAAGCAAGTAGTTAGCCTTGACTGTCACCTGCTGCAAGCCTAATAAGCTATGAACACACACACACACCCTAACACAGCGTTTCTCAAAGTGTAGGGCACTATTGCAGGGGGGGGGGGCAAGGAATCGGAAGAAATAACATTTTTTTAATGCCTGTCTGTTTTAATGTTTCTGTCAGTTGCGGGCAATAAAAGAGGAAGGGGGGCAGCGGGCATAAGCCCTGGATGTTTAAAATGTCGGCAGAACAATGTACACAGTACAACAGGGCAATTCCATGCTAACAAAGAAACATAAGACATAGGTGTGTATAATGTTAAGGTTACAAAAGTCGGTAACTCCAGCTGTTGCTTCGCTGAAAACAAAGTACAGATCTCAGCTTAAGTTTGAGCATGACTTGAGAGTGGCAGTATCAAGCATGCAACCTCGTTTTGAGAAGATGTGTAGCGCCAAACAGGCTCATTGCAGTCACTGATGCTGTGATAAGACATAGGCATTTGTTTACCTGCCTTTCCTAATTTTTGTACAGATTAAAAAGTGAGAAACTAAGCAATAATTTAATTAGTAGGCAAATTTTCTGCATTTTTGAATACTGATGTTAATGTTGTATCTGGTGTTATAAGTTAACCTACAGGTTTTGAAACAGAAAGTGATGTTACTTCAATAAAGTATTACTATTTTGTTGCAGTGATATGGGACATGTGGGGCGTGGAATTTCCCCTTCTTCTGAGGTGGGGAATGATAGAAAAAGTTTAACCACTGCCCTAACAAATACAAAAAAAAACCCTGAAATGTATGTTTCACTGAAATTATTATAATTTGTTTACATAGTATGTAATGAGTGTATCAAAGTATCAAATCCAGTACACTGTAAAAACACAATGCTAAATAGACTCTCACTGGTGGTATTACACTTTAGACCCTTACTGTTTATCTATTTGATATTAATCCTAATATATATGCCTTAGTTCATTCTGCTTTATTTGTACAGTATATATAACTTTCTTAGCACTGGCGAGGACATGTTACTGGTGGTTTCAGGGATACAGTACCTGGAAGAGATGGCTGCACTCAGCCACCATGTGTGCCAGTCCTTGCGTGGCAGCCAGGTTCTCACTGAGATCCCTCTGGTCTGGCCTTCCCAAGCTGTATTTCCTATGACGTGACCTGTGCCCCAAAAACAGGAAATGTAGCATGTGTGTCTGATTACTCATGCAGTGACTCGAGTGTAAAAACCTTTGGAAATCCTAATTAGAATTGTTCCTTCATCGTGTCCCTATTGACAGATATGAGGGACAGGTTGTTGACATGGATTATGAGGTACTTAATCCCTTTTCTACATTATTTTCTAAAGAACAATGTGTTTCTGTCATAGTGTTCTTGAGAAACGTACTCTTAATTCAGTTTTTGTCCTCCTTCGGGGACCATTTGGCACCTAGCTACTGCACAGATATTAATCTGAAGTGTCAATTTGCAGCCCTCCACCCAGAGCTCTGCAGGACGGCAGCCTGCGCTTTCAACGATGTTGGGGGATTGTTCGATGGATTCAGAACCAACTGCCCAGATATGTTTAGTCTCTGGGGCTTTCTGGTGACATCTATACAATCTCATCTTCACTTGCCATCTACAAACACAGCATGAGAAGAAAGGAGCGTGGACATGCTAACTATAATGTCTCTGCTCTCTACAGGATGCAGTCTAAGATAGGTTAGGCTTGAAAGCTGAGAAAATCTAAAGGATACATTTGGAGAAAGAAGGTGCTTTGATTTTTATAAGCTTTATAATGTAATTTATAGTTTCCTGCTCATTTTCTTTACTTAAATACTTTCTGGTGGTATTACATATGGTTGGTTCTGTGAGGAGACCAATCAGAACACAGATGGGTGTGGTTAAAATAACTTGTAGATGCAGAAACAATGCTCATTGCTTCAAAATGTAAAATGAGTGTTAAATAGGTTAGTGCAGCTCTCACAGCAAGCTCACATATTGGTGCTCTTAGAGCAGCACCCAAAGTTATTATAACCATCCCCCCTCTGTATTCTTATAGGTCGCCTCACAGAATGAATCACACACTGCTCTTAGAAAATATTTCAATAACGGAGCCCCCCCCCCCCAATTTTTTTATTTCTTTTATAAATATGAGATTTAAGCAAGAAGTGGGACTGTAGAAGATTAGGGACTGCACAGGAGTCTATAAGCAATGTAAATTGAACAAAGGCATGATGGCAAACATTATTACTAGGTTTTATACAAGTTTTCTAGAGTAAAACTGCAATACAATAAATGTAGTGCCCCAGGTATACAGTATGTGTACAATTAAAGGATGCACATGCTTAACTTGCAATTTCAATGTCCTGTTTCAATGTAGCTTCTGCAGCTTTAAGGACTGATAGGGTTACAAAAAGATAAACCTCACAAACCTGCTACTGGTGCTGTCTCTCTTGATAACATTGAGATGGAACAGAGAGGGAGCCAAGCACACTGCAATATTTGTGGGGGTCATTTGGTTTTCCTCCACACAAGCCACTACTTCAGACAGGAAAAACAGGAGGCTCTGAAGAGCCTCCCGATTCTCATCAGGCAAAAGGAAAATGGCAGCTTGGGCAGCTTCAAACTGTTTATCCTTTGGGAAGTCTGTGATGGATGAGAGGAAGTCTTTCAGTCTACACACATTATTCTATATTGAAGTCAACTGCTTAATTCGCATTTATTGGATACCTTTGATAAATCATTTTTATAGCCTCAGTATGGAAAAAAGGTCTTACATTGGTAAATGTGCAAGAAACTTTCACACAGCTTGCTGGATAAGATGGGCTCGGGTAGGTCTCGGAAATATTGCTTCAACATGTCGGCCACATCGAACGCAGATTGGTCTTCAAAGGACACACCATCAGGATCAGCCTCCACCATGTCCCTAATATACTGAATTCGGGATTTCACGCCAGACTTCCGGAAGAGGCCAACCTGTTAAACAAATTAGTTAAGAGCTATACAATTTATCCGTAGTTAATACTCGTGTAAAGAAAAAACCTTATAATAAAATGAAATGCTCACTCAATCATATGAATATAGTGTAGCTAATTGTAGATTGTCCAAAAAATATAATATGACTTTTGCTCATGGGATGCTTGTTAAAGTGTAAGTACTGAAGTATCTGTACTTTCTACTCACTGGATTTCCAAAACAGACTTACTCTGAAAGTAAACCAGCAAATTTTCTGTGGTTTAATGGAAAGGGAATTCATTCTAAGCCAAGCCCTACTTTTGACACTCATAGATATTTAATCTTAAATCGATTCAATCAATAAATAGTCATCTCATTTGTTTAACTGGGTTTTCCTTGTCTACTTTTAACATTTATGTGAAAATCTGCACCAATGTACAACCCCAAATCAGAAGAATTGTTAACCATGTCCAGACTTCTCTGGGTTTCTAGGATGGACAATTACACAGTGAAAACGTGTATTGTGGTCAGAGGAGTCAGTATTCCAGAAATAAACAATGTGTGTTCCGAACCAAAGATTAAAAGGACCATGGTATTGAATTGCGTCACTGCCCTTGGCAAAGGTAATTTACCATTTTGTGATTGCAGCATTAATGCAGAAAAGTACATTAAGATTTTAGAGCAACATAAGCTTCCTACAAGGCATAGGCATTTTTTTTAACAAGACAATACAAAACCACATCATTCACACATTGGCCTGTCTGCAGTCCTGACCTTTCCCCTATAGAGAATGTGAGAATAATTTTGAAACAGTGTTTGAAGGAAGTATGGGACAACATAATTCCTGAAACACCTTGCTTGGTATCATCAGTGCCAAAACATCCTTTAAATGTTGTGAGAAGAAATGCCAACATTACAAAAATTCACACATTTTTAGATTAAAATGTAAAAAAATAAAGAAAGAAAAGAATAAATTATATATATCAGAGTCACCTCTGATGCTCGGGGACCTCACCTGATCGAGGCATTCTGTCTTCAGATATTCCATAGCTTTAAGGATGCTGGGGGGCAGAGGTTTCCCTGTCTGCTGGACAATCTGGATCAAAGGTACACCAAACACCTTTCTGCTCTTTTGCTCAGATGATTTTGTGATTCTGTACACCTTTGGCACTGTCCTATGGTGAAAAACAAGCAGCCTATTAGATGAAGACATAAGCATGCCTGTAGGTTACTAAACATGGATTGCCTTCAGCATCCTAGTGTTCTAGTGTCCCTTGAAAAATCCATCTCATCATGTATCCCTTGCGTGGTGAGTGTGCAAGTTTGATATTTATCAATTGCAGTGCTGCTCATCTTGTGACTTCCTAAGTGTTTGCATTCCCAGGGAAGTTAGTAATAAATCTATAACGTAATTAACCTAGGAACAGTGGTTTTAATCCTTGAGTATATACTGATATGTTGATGACTGATATGTCTCATGGTAAAATTTCAGACTGTTTTATTAGTGTGGTCCATAGTGATTTCCATTCTGAAAGACTTGATTTCATTAGCCAAACTAAAGTGCCATGGTCAGAAGCTGTGTACCTAAAGAGATAATCTGATCCAATAGAGAGTGTCTGTTGTTTAAGTCAGATTCATGAACCTCCAAGGGCCTGTTATATAAATCAGATTTATGTTCCTGGTTTGCTACCTAATCTTTTCATTTGCTCTTCCATTTAGGGCATGCCTGTGCATAAACAAATAAACCTGGTAAAGGTGTCTAAAATTGCAAGGTAAATTTTAACACTAAAATGAATTGTATGTCATAGATGAGCAATAAAGAACAAATTAACGTTAAATGTTTTTTATTAATTGCATGAACTAAACATATGAGTATTTACCTTGTCAGCAGCATGGCTAACAAGCATGCCCCCCCTAATTTTACAGGAGCACAGCAAAATTTTACTGGGGCACATGCCAGATATGTCTGATGACACCCGTATATGGCAATCCCACTCTGTATCTGAACAGCCAGATCAGAATTCATGCAACGTTTTTCGTCATTCAAACTCGGCATTTGTTATAAATGTGTGCCAAGTAGAAGGGAAAATGGATCAAATTAGGCTTTTTAAAAGGCATATGCTCCATGTTTGAGGACATTTCTACAGAAATATATGAATATGGTCACATTAGGATGTGGCTGCAGTGGTGAAGATAAATAAAAACACTTAAAAACTAAGTTTAAAGAAACCACGGATGCAAACCACAGAAGCTGCCATGACCAAGACATAAGCATTAAAGAAGTCCCTGTTCCCGTTGACTCTGTTTTGATTGTTTATCTGTGGCTGAGCTTTTCATGTGAAGCATTGCTCTTTTGCACATGCACAGCAAATGTATAAATTCCATTAAGAAGATGCATGAACAGCCTATAAATATTGGATTTTGGAGAAAAATTCAGACTTTGTCTGCTGTGTGAATGGAGGTGTAGATGGGCCTTTACATTTTGAACACCGCAGCAAGACAATCATACCACAAGCAAAATCGCAAAGAGGCCATGCCGAAAAAGTTGTGGAAAGGTGCTGATAGATATTCTCTGAACAGCGGAATCAGAGTGGAAGCCTTGCCTTTGCCGCAAAGTTAAAGTAAATGTCTTGCTTTTGAAATCCCTGTTTTGTCCAGTGAGTTCCATGGAACAGTTTCGACTGTCTATAAATATTGAATGAATCCCTAAACAGGACTCACTCAGACTACCTCCTCTCTTTTATGCTGCCTTTGTTCTTTACTAACCCCCCAACCTTTTGATCTGTCTAGCCCATCTTACCAGTTCCAGCCTTGCTTGCTGAAGGGCGAGTGCTTGTCCATCAGAGCAGTGAATCTCAGCAGACTAAACCTCTGTAGCATGGTGACACAAGGGGCGAACTGGGCCTCTATGCCTGGGGTGGGACTACTTCTGAATATCTGTTCACTGCACCAGTAAGACTTCTGAGTGCTGAAATGTACAAAACCCTACAATTTCATTTGCCATCACAAATCAGCCGACCTATATACAATTTTCAATAATTTGGTGTGGCTCTTACCAGACAGGTGGCTCTATGGGCTGAATAATGTGTGCCAATGCCTGTGAGCACTTGTCATAATTTTGCTCTGGTCCAGTCTGCTCCGCTGCACCTGGCTCTTTGATCTCGAGGTGTATGTCAGTCAGAGAGGAAGGTGAAGTAGAGCTGGTGTGAGAAAAGTCTGAATCTCCATCTTCAGACAGCTTCTCTGTCCACGTAGTAACCAACTCTTGCAGTCCATTAATACGTTCCATTACGCTGTCCAAGGCCGAAAACACATCGTCATCTGTAATTTGCAAATGATCTGGTACATT
This sequence comes from Parotocinclus spilosoma, assembly GCA_033117975.1. Lineage (NCBI taxonomy): Eukaryota > Metazoa > Chordata > Actinopteri > Siluriformes > Loricariidae > Parotocinclus > Parotocinclus spilosoma. The sequence continues at coordinate 6,028,084 of JAVSBV010000055.1, forward strand.
GTCATAAATGCTAACGCGATGGTCGTATGATGCCAGCGGACTGCGTGGTGGTTCCTGGTCTTTGGAGCCGTTGCTTCGACATCTTCTTCCACGGTAGCCATGGAAACTTCCCGTTCTCCAGTTGATGGTGTTATCAGTGGGTGAGAGAATAGGGTTGTGCCTCAGGGTCGTGGGAAAGGTGCCTGGCTTATGACCATGGGGTATCTCAAAGATAGGGTTTTCATCAAGCATGTGTTGGTTGTGAAGCACGTGCTCCCTAACATGTGAATGGTCCTCCTGCATTTGTATATCTCGCCTTTTACAGTTACTTCGAACCTTCGTTACTGGACTGGGGGTGCTGAGAGTGCTGCTGTTCTCGGACGGACTACTGCTGAAATCAGAAGGTGTACAATAGGTTGGACTGCATGCTTTATCCTGTTGTTCTGGAACTTTAAGATGGTAAAACTGCTCTTTGTGGTCTTCTCCAAGTTCTGCTTGCAGAACAGGACTGCTGATGACTAACCGTGCTTTCCCAACTTGGTCATTAGGCCATAAGGTTTTAGGCCGCAGTCTGAGCTTGTCTATTTTACAAAGGAAGCTCTGACCTTTCTTCAGAGGAGGTTTGTCAGGGAAGCTGCAAGGCTCTACCGGCGATGGAGGTCCACTGCAGGAGCTGTCTTCGAGCAAGGGCTTGTGGGTTGAGGAGCATCTGGAGGAGCTTCGGGTTGTCTCAGAATCTTCAGCAGTCTTATAGGTGCTACATCTGCCATCACTATCAGCACTGTTGGAGCTGTGTATGGAGAGAGTCTCGTGGTGATCGTTGCTGTCTGACAGAGAAGCCTCACAGCTTATTGCTCTCCTAAGGCCTGAGACAGGGCTTGTCATGGATGGCAGGAAATCCATGCTGTCTGTCCGTGTCCAGTGCCTCGTCTTTCGGTCGAAGGACCACTTGGGACTGATGGCATAGGCCTCCATATCCTCATCATTTTCACCCTAGTGATACAAAAATGAGAGTTTGCAACAATTATTTTGTGAAAAATGTAAGAAGACTTGAATATTGTATCAAGATATTAGACAAAGTCCCTCAAAAATGTTATTCTTGAAGGTATCCAAAAAAGAAGTTCAGGATTTTTATTTAACTTGTGAAGGAATTTTTGAAGTGTGCAGTTTTATTCTCAGGTTATGGACAAACTCACTCGTCTTTTGAATCTGCTCAGATCCAGCTTCATCTCCACACATTTGTTTAAGGTTCCTAATCTCCTGCATGCAGAAACAATATGTGAAGTTAAGGAAACCCAGCAGTAAGAGGTTCCCATCATATCATCAGGCAGTTATTACATACATAATGTACTTACGTATTCAACTATCATCCTACCTGCACAGGGACTCTAAAGCATCACTATCCAGGAACTTATGATCACTCTTCACCCAGTCTATGTCAACAGGGAAGCGGCAATCTACTTGGCAAACAAGGCAAATTGATTTGCCATATATTACTGTTTGCAGTTCATTACAATATGGTAATTAGTACCACCCCACCCCAACCCAATCAATTTATTTAAAAGGACAACAGGGAATCCAACAAATAAATATTTACCTTTGAAAAGCTGGGCATACTGGGGAAAGCCAGCTGCTCTGAGCCAATCATATGCCTCCTTCGCTTCAATCTCTACAAAGAGAAACGGTGCATATAAAACGAGTCAATTCAAATTGCTTTGTTTTTACCTTGTAAACAGTAGGAATTACAATATTACAAATTAACCGAATTTACTTTGCTTAATTAACAACATGACACTTTTATTTCCATAGTCCCTCTCTCTGCTCTGCTGCCCCTTCGCGTTTAACTTTGCTTTACATTCATTTCTTTTGGATTACTATGGTGAAAGTGCTGACCGATTAGTTGCTAATTAAATGTATTTAGCTTTCGTGTGGTGGACAGAAAAAGCCAAGCATATATTCTGCATCCATCTATTCCTCTGTCACCCATTTGTTTTCACCTTTTCAGATTCTTTCCAAACACAGCAGAGCTAGGAACAGATGGTGGAAACAAATCCTTTCTTTTGCGCTGCCTGGCGAGCCATAAAACCTCAGTGCCTGGGGCAGTTTCTGTCTTTCCCATAGGCGACTGCAGGGTCAAGGGAAGACAGCTGGACCAGAAGCTACATGGAGCAGATGGCTTCGATAAGTAAACAGTGAGGAAAAGGCAGAGAGAATGCGCCCACTGCCTGATCTGATGCGTGAAGACTCGAAAAGTAGACTAGACTGAATGTACCTGGCTTTGCCTAGTTTCACTGTTGTGCCACTTCATCTAAGACGAGCAGCCTCATTGTGTCAATAACAAACGAAATGGAGCATCTTGGAGATGACCCACATTTGCAATTTCTAAAGTATAGTAAGGACAGCAGCATGAAGATGGACGATCATATCAAGTGACAACTTTGGTGCAGCTCCTTTAGAAGGACAGAATCGACGCATATCAAACCCTCCAACACCGATGTGCTCGTGCCATTTTTGGTACTCTTGCGTGCGAATTACATAAGTGTGATGGTGTCACGTAGACATCCTTTCGTGCAGGCATTTCCTTTTCTAAATACTATGGGCGGCCCTACAGGAAGACAAGCTTTTAGAGCTCGGACTCTGATAACAGATGTAGCGTGCGATTGTCCTCCTCCCATCCAAGAAGGCTCCACAGCCTTTGAATGGTTTGGGAGGGTTTTGCTTGATGGTGGTACGTGCTCACAAACTACATGCCTTCTTCACGTACAACATTAACAAGGGAGGTCATCTGACTTAACTTGGACATGAGCCGGCGCATGAAGTAAAGTAAATGAAGAACTAGAGTTACTCATTCACAGTTACAGATTCTTTTCTAAACCAAGGCATCTGTAGAAAACCACAGCAATCAATCAGATATGTCTGATGGCAGCTTGTGTCATCATAACCTTGAGAATGTCCTATCAAAGAGTATGGGGTAAACTTTAACTGAGTCAAGTTAGGAAAGTGTGACATAAGGGAGTTTAGAAAATGTTCCAGAGTTGTATAATGATAAGTCGACTCTTAGGATTTAACAAAAGCAAATGGAGAAAGCTCATGGTACATAGTTCACTATGAAATGTCATCAGTATTACCAAGTAGCATCACTAGACATATTCAAAATACCATTTACCATCTGACTTAAAACTCAGCCCAGAGTGAGTCTAATTTAGCTCACAAACCAGGAGTGGCTGTCATGCATTTATTATAATTGTTCCTTTATGAGCAGTCACAAACCTAAAATGATACAATGGTTTCATCACAAAAATTATTTAATTGCTTTTGTCAAGTTGATGGACTTCTGAATATCTGTCACACAACCTTATGTAACTATCCAAAAAGACAGAGAAAGATGAACAGTTTAAATGTGACAATGGTACATTTACCCCTTAATGGTCCCGTACATATTCCTGACATGGCACAGAGGGTTTTAAGCTCTCTAAGTATATCATATTTTCCATTGCCTTAGATTTCCAGCTGGTGTTTCCCCCTCTTACACATGTACAGTTTCATTAGTGACAGGTTTTTGGGTGCAAACAAGTCCCCCTTTGCTCTTGCCAGGTCTTGTAGGTAGAGAAGCATTAGGTCATAGGGGTAATTGCTCACATGCTCTGTTGATACCTCTTGTTGCTAACAACAAATGGTTTAGTCAGAGCCAAAGGACAGAGGAGCTCTGGTGCTTCTCATAGCTTCACAAAAGCTTGCGCATATTAATGACTATCAATATATTGCATTTAAAGTTAACAGTCAAACCAGCTTTGCTTTGCAGGAGATATAAGATAATGTAATTATTGCTGGTCACTTGTGTGTCTGAACAAGTTCCATTTCAAAGACCTTGTATGTTGTTAAGATATGAAAGATGAAAACCCTTCTGAAGGTTTACATTCACGTTTAAACTGGATAGTCAAGTACATATTTTTTGTAAAAAAATAAATAAATAAATAAAATATATAAATATAAATATATATGGTGTAAATTATTTATTATTTACATCTACATTTTTTGCATTTAGCAGACACCCTTATCCAGAGCAACTTACAACTTATACAATCTTACAATTTTTGCAATGGTGGATTAAGGGCCTTGCTTAAGGACCCAACTGTGGCAGCTTGGCAGAGGTGGGATTTGAACCCAGAACCTTCAGGTTAATTTTATGACCATTATTTAAAATCCTGAGCTTATACTAAATGATTAAAATTCTAAACTGACATAACTATATTATGTACGTTTAATTTAAGTTAATTTAATTTTAATTAGTTAATTTTTATTATATACGTATATATATATACACAAGTATAATACACTATAATACAAGTATCATCATTATACAATAAATACAAGTGTATCAGGTCTTAATTAATAAAACATAAAAAATAGTATATTTAACAACTCAGATAACATTCATATTTGTATACTATTAATATATTTAAAAGCATTTCTTATATTTTTTTTGCATTGAACATGTGTATATGTTTATGGGATTTATGTGGTGTTTTTGAAGTTGCACCTGACATTTGTTATTTAATTTGTACAATAAAAATGAACTGTATGATGATGCATATTGTGTTGCCATAATGATATTTTAGAATATATCCTATTCCAACTTTTGTGCACCCATGCTTGAATTGCATGTTGACACAACAATAGGGACCAACCTTAAACAGGACATATTTTGGCCAATGTTTGGTTATTTTTTTTAAAACCTTAACATCTGTAAACCTTTTACACATGCCACATGTGTGGTTTTAAACAGCAAGTTTTAACGTGTATGCATTAAAATGTACTTAAGTGCATTTATGATGAAAAAAATCATATAATTTATAAAACTAACACGATCAGGGGGTGTCCAGACTTTTTACCCAAGACTGTATGTGTCAAGCTGAGTTTAAAGCCAGCTGACGACTGATACATGTTTGTCATTTCTTCATTCTTTACACACAAAACCTTAATTAGGTACATTCAAAAGCTCTGCAAAAGTAAAGCAACGCGTATCTGATATTTGTTTGCTCACAGTTTTACATTTAATTAATTTAGGAGCAATGCAAGCCCATTAAGTTAGTCATTAAGTTGTTGCACCTGCTTTAGAGATCCATTCTCCATCTCCCCAATACACATGCATCATTTCCAAACAACAGCACCGACTACACACTTTTTTAATTGGCATGGGATTGTTAATAAACAGAGAAGCTTTTGAGGAATGCTGTATATGCACGTTTAAAAGTTATCTACAGCATGCATTTGTCTCGTTTTAAGGCTAAAATAGAAAATGTCAAAAATTGCCTTACTTGTTATCAGCATTTTGTAGCGTTGTCTCCTTAATCACCAGATTTTAGAAATTAGTGCAATAAATAATACAAAAATAGTCAGCCATTGGGAGTTCTCACAGAAAAAAAAAGCTTGTTCTCTTATTTAGAGTGTGAACAAATGGTATCAGTGACTGCTTTCCACCTTCAGTGGGCTAAACCTTGTGCTCTCCACTTCAACATAGAGGGTGGTTCCCACAGTATGTCAAAGAAGACAAGTTATGTTTGGACAGCCCAAACATACTTAAGGCAATCACTGGAAAACTGCCACATTACGTCTGGCCATTTGCGTAATGAATATTTGTACTGAAAGCTGTACTGTAATAACTGTGGAATGTGTGTGGACTGGAAAATATTTAACTTTACATGACCAGTTTGTAATGCATTCAACTTTTAAGAAAAGCAGCACCCATTTACTTTATTTAGTAATTGATTTAATTTATCAAGTTTTACCCTGACTTTTCCTGGTCACAAGCTGGGGGGGCGGTGGCTATCACAGAGGACTCAGGGCACAGATGTCAGCATGCACTGGACTGGAATCTCATCAACCAATGGATGAGTTTGTGTGTAGAGTATAACAATACTCTAATTCTCAAATATTGCTGCCTTGCCCAGTCAACAACACATTAATGATATTAGTTCTGACATTACATGCAACAGTAATGAGCTGATGCAGCAGTCTAATATTGCTTATTTTTACTGACCTTCACTTTGGAGTGAATCCACATATAAAGCTCTAGTGGCATGAATTTCGGCCTTCTCGACCTTCTCATCAATATCCTATCCAATGACCAGAAAATTGTTGGTCCAAGGATTCAATTAACCTCATGCCAGACCCATGGGACAGTTTGTCCTTATATTATTCAGTTTTAATATGTTAATGTCTTGGGAAATGTGAAAAAGACCAACTTTATATGATCACAAATTGGTTTATCCTTTACAAACAGGCCGAATCTCATATAAAACTCTCTCTTACTGAAAATGTATTCATCCCTTGACGATATTCCACAATACACCAGCTCCCCATTACATTATTTGCTTCCCTTCACATTGAAACCGTGACCACAACCACTGCTTATATCACTAGAGGTTATGTGAATGTAGTTTGCTAAGTATAATTACTTACAAAAATGACATGTATATAGTGCTCTCAAAGAGTTAGGACGCTAAAAACCACCCTTAAACTATGTGGATATTGACGAAGCCCATTGCAGCTAACAGATTTTGACTCTTAAAGGCTCATTAGAATTGAGTCCTTGATATCTCATTAACACTAATGGCTCTCTTAGGTGTTGATTACATCCTCTCAAAAGCCTGAAGTTTGGTTCCAAGAGAAGTAAAGTGTATAGCGTTGTCTCCCATCTATTTATTGCCCTTGAAAGGCTTACCGAAGAAATATTCTTCTTAGCACCGAAATTGACCTAATGTGTCTTTCTGCAGACTGAAGATTAATTCAAACTTTCATCTTGGCACTTAAAATCTCTGGATGAGGTCTGATGGGAAAATAAATCTACTATCTGTCGATAATAGATTATTTATTTGAGAACGACACATTGGTTAATGGCTGGGAAGAAGCCTAATGTGGGAATTGGGGAATAGGAGGACAGAAACATTGCTCCACAAAGGAGTACATTCAATGCAAAGGTATGATGCTCCAGAAATTAGGTAACCTTGCAGCTCTGTCATGATGTAATCCATATTCAAAATTGTATTATGCCCTGCGAATAATATTTAATACTTTTATGTCTTAACATAATATTTTTATGTATTATGTCTTGATCACCCTGGCAAGGGAACAGGAGCCTGTTATTGGACAATTTGGGGAGCAGCTGTGAGGTTGCCCTGGATGGGATGACAGTCCATTGCAGGGCTGTGTGGAGTTTGCTGTTGTACTTGGAGATTATCTGAAAAAAGGCCTCTCCTCATACAGACACAGCCAGTTGTGTGCAGCTGGCCCAGCACAAAGGTGGGGGTCTGGTGCATTATCTCCAAAACCCCAGCCCCTCCACTCTTATTGTTACTGTTTAAACTATACAGGTACTCCCAATTTTATGGTAACCTGACTGTATTTCTTTACAATGAGAATCCAATAAAAAACATAAATGCACATTCGGTAGAAACTGTACTCTGAATTTAGAATTTTTGCTTGGCAAGTGATTTGCAATACAATACACTCTCATTCTCTGATGAGGAAGTTGGCAGTGCTTGATGTAATGAGTCATGTGTAGGTTGTAATGAGTGCTAGGAAATGTAGTAAGGAAAAGCCGTTGTTGCGTATATAATCCTCTTTGTTTTACACCTTCTATACATCATTCAGTAAATTACATGATATATTTAATACTTTATTATAAAAGTATTTATATATAAAGTTCTATGTTTATGATATTGCTCACTTGTACTTAAATGTAAGTGATTTAAACATGTGTAAGGTACAATGCACTCTATGATACTCTCCAGCACGCAATTTATGATAAACTCATGATGCATTTGTCAGAACTTTTCCCCATTGTAAACTGAGTGCCTGTGTATTGAAAAGGTTGTGGAGACCCCCAAAATAGATACAAAACATAAATATCACAATGCAGTGTGTCTTTTTGCAACCATAACATATTTTACTCTTCTGAGAAGGCAAACCCTGGCTAACTGTTAACACACTTTCATCCATCTGAAGTGTCTAAAAAACAAAGGTGGAGAACCCGTTCTATATAGATTTCTCTATGTCATTTCACATTGCAAATTTGCAGACAGCCAAAGGAGGAGTCTCAAACAAAGACCACAGACCATTTCTCTATGGACCTTAGTGTCATTTCACATTTTGTGTTTGCAGAGAGATAGTATGGTACTGGATTACAGCTGTTTTCTGGGGCTTTGATACCAGTAAATCAGTGTTATTTAACATTGTATCAACTGCAATGGCCATTTCAGTTCAAGATTCTGTCGAAGCTAGTCACACACAGCTTTGATACCAATAAAGAAAATTGAAAACGAGGGATTACATATGTGAGGAAAATTTTGAAACATTACAGGAAAAAATAAGACTGGAGCCAGGGTGACTTTGCTTGTTATCTTAAGGGTTAAACATGTCAGTGTCTAGCAGAAAGAGACAGGACGAAGTCGACAGTGCAGAGAAAACGGAAAACATGACAGGACCACTGGCTCCGCTGTGTCCCCTGCACGTCCTACCCTTTATTGTGCATGAAGTCATTTAGCAACAGGACACAGCACTCCTCCCATCACTGCTTCATTTATGATGGCAGTTTTGGCCCAAACTCCCAGCCAGCATAGACCTCTAACCCTCATGTTCTACATTAGTAGAGATGAAAGTCATGCAAGAAGGCAATGATTTCAAAAACACAACAAAGGGAAAAGTGTGAGATATTTAAACAGTGTTGAATGTCAGGTATACACCAAAATTCTCCACAGTCTTGAAGAATAGAAAAACACATCACAACTGGACTTCAGAGCAGTAGATACCATTTGTTCTCATACTTCACCATCTGGAAATATGACTTGGTAGATGCCTGAGGGGCATTACCTGGCCAAAACAATGTTCTTGGTGTAGGGTCTTGTGATGTTTTTGATTATTTAGACTGAATTGTTTATAAAGTTAGAATAATTCTTATACAAACCCAAATCAGAAAAAGCTAGGACATTATGGAAAATACAAACATAAATACCCAGCAGTGTTCCTTACATGTACTTACATTTATTAACTTAACTTTGACCTAAAGATATTTCATGTTTTCATGTTTTTCATGTCTGGTCAACCTCAATTTCCTTGTTAATATACATTCCTACATTTCAGGCTTGCAGTGCATTCCACAAAGGTTAAGACAGTAATGTATTTAGCTCCTTGGAATGTTAAAATACATTTTGGCACAAATGATAGCAAGCAATTTAGTGTTTCAGTTTTATTCTTTTTTCCAACTTTTCCTGAAAACATGTCTTAAGATGTCATTGTTGTTGAACAGGCCAGTCCATTACCTGTACTCTCTTCTTTTACAGCCTATGTAATCTGTGCAGCAATGTGGTTTTTCATTGTCTAGATTACAAATGCATAGACATCCCTGGAAAGGATGCTGTCTTGAAGGCAGCATATGGTGATCTAAAATGTACTTTTCTGCTTTAATGCTGAAACACAGAAGTGAAAATAACCTTTGCAACATTTGTTGACCCCCTTCCCATCTTTGTTCCTCGTAGAATCAGCTTTTCATGGATACTGCTTTAGCACTATTTTTTATTATTAAATTCACCTGTGGATATCACCTGTTTGAAATCAATTATTTTTTTTACCTTATCACTAGCTCTGAATTGCCCAAAAACTAAAATATATTGTGTTGATACTGGTCGCAATTAACTAAAAGACACACCATGTTTTTCTTGAGTTTTTTTGCATCTTCCAACATGTAAAATTCTTAATTTGTGAAAACAATAAATAAACGATTAAGTTTACTCTGGGTGTTGTGGTTTCCTCCCACAGTCCAAAGACATGCTTCAGGTTAATTTATGACATTAAAGTGGCTCTAGTGTGTAAGCATGTGTATGTGTGTGAGTGTGTGTGCCTTATGATGAATTGGTGCCAGGTTTAGGGTTGTTCCTACCTTGCTAGCACCCACTAGGCATCAGTTCTCCACCTGTCCAGCATTATGTGGATAAGAAACATAATAAATAAATGAAATAATTACTTATTGAGGAGATTGAAGCCTAAGAAAGTATGGTGTTGAAAGTCACCAAGTTGTTCAGTACCACCCATTCTTCTGCTATTGTTTGTCTATGGGTAGTCCATAAATGTGTTTGGCTGATTTAACCCAGATCATTAATAATTATAATAAGAAAGCATACATTTTATGCTATTTTGTATTTGTATATTGATGTAAAATTGTTTTACATGAGCAATTTTACTGGACAATGAAAGTCATCCCTAATGTCACCGAGCACATTTTATCATTGTGTGCATTCATTGCAACACAGAGTGGCATATGCCGTCTTTGAAAACCTTTGGATCTGGCCCTGTGTTGTCTCCATTGTTTGCTTTAGGTCCTCTGCAGTACTGTTTGTATTCTGTGAAAGGCACAGTGGGCTGTCTAGGATGACTGCCATTAACAGCAGCTACTGCAATTCCCCTTTCCTTCACAAAGCAATGACTTCCTATGCTTGAACGCCAATGGAGGGCGAGGCAGGGGGACTGTGTATGACAGCAGCACAACCCCCTTGTGACCACGTCTGTTTTCCATGTACTTGGACGTGTGCCTAATGTTTTGGGTATATTTATCTATGGTTTATTTTTGTACACGTCAGTGAGAGTGAATAAGAGATGCTATTAGTCTTAACAAAGGTATTTCCCTTGTTAGTAGACGTTGTCTATGCCAAGAGGAGACTTCCTTCCACGGCACTGTCTCCATCAGTAGGCTGGTCCTTATCAGGCTATTTTGGTAAATCCATAATCTTACTGATGTCACATACACCGTATTTACCTAATGTGTTATTTTTTCAGCACATATGTATCAAAGCTTAATAGCTTAAATGGAAATGTAAACATAGAGACATGTCGTGTCAGGGGACTGTAACAGTGACAACACATTTACCGTAGACTTACACCCTGTTCTCTGTAGGTGCTAGAGCCTGACCCTGACCAAGGAATAGTAATAAATAAAATGTGAAACATTGTATTACATGGCATTTTAATGCTGATATGAGTTGGTTAAATTGATCAGATGCCCTTATCCTGAGTGGTTTACAACTGATAAAGTTTTCAAAGCTACAGTCTAAGCAACTGGGGGATAAACACCATGTTTAAGCGATCAACAGTGACAGCTTGACTTTCACTTTTCAGGAACAATTAAACCCTCATATGCACCCACAGCCCCAGACCTGTACCTAAACAGTAAATCTACTGTATCCTATGTTCACATGAGAGATAAAAAAGAATAATGCTTTCTGGGTGCCATATTTTCCCACATAAAGTATAGTGCAAAAGTCATTTGATCAAAGCCACCACTGCATTAGCATAATGACCATATACACTTATTTATCAGTCTGTTTATTAACTTACAAATAAAACATACAGGAATGTGTACATACGATTAAAAACAATCTGGAAAAAATGGTTTCTGTAGGCAAAAGTAATTATTTAGTGTGACCCAACAAAAACCGTGATTTATTGGCTGCTAACCTTCCAAAAACATTCCTGATCAAGCTTCTTCAGACTTCAGACAGACTTCTTCAAAGTCAAGTTGGCATTCTGCTGAAGCCACCAGATGCTGCGACTTCTCAGGTCTAAGAGGAGGGCACACCAAATACTGTAGCCCATAGAGGCTTTTTAATACTGCATACAAATATCACATGTTTTATGGTTGTATTCTAATAAAGTTAGTGAGAAACAATTATATAGGGTTATTATTGCTAAAATGGCATGGTGGCCTGAAACTTGTACAGTACTTTACTGTATGCTGAAAAAGGTTGCCAAATCAATGAATTTTAGTACGGACCCTTGAATATCTCATCTTTTCCAACACATGTTGCATTTTACTGGAGTTATTTGGTGGGAAGGGTCTTTCCATCTGAGCAATTAGTCTTCTGGCTAGCAGGGTGCAGGTGGAAGAAATGCATGTGAAATTCAATGTAATTATTCCATACAATAGAGTATAATAATATTTGTTTATTGGTTTCTCTGCAAATTAGAGACTGAAGATAGTTTGCCCAAAATGGTGTAATCCTGGAAATGTTCAGAATATATGTAACAAATCTACAAGAACACGTCTACATCTATCACATTCTATGTCCGGATTGATTCTAGACAACATGACTTTTCTCCATTGTAGAGGTGTGGACAAATGGATGATGAGTTAATTCTTCTGTGTTCTGTCAATGATTGCTGGAATTTATGATCTTTGGCATATATTAGTCTTTTCAGACTGGGGAGGGTTGTCTTTGGAATCCTGATAGATCTGACAGGCACTGCTATTGTTCAAGTGTAAGCAGTGGTCACACTAATAATTGCTGCTATAGCATACAGAAGGTGTTTTGTTCTGATGTTGTTTTCAGTTGCTGCATTCAAATTCCCTTTATTTTCTGGTTACAGACAGATGAAAAAGAACTCTTGCACAATACTGCAGATCCTCCTCTCACTTGTTCTTGAGACCGTCTAGGGTTATTAAATCGTTGCTATCGAGAAGCTTGTATACCTTGCCTATGATCTGTTCTACCTTAGTACAGAGAATACAGTATAGGAAGGACTTGGAAAGATATAAAGGGAAACAAAGCCCCTTCTTTGTATTTTTCTAAAAAAAAAAGTTCAATCTAGGGGAGAAGGTTCTGTCAAATTGTTGCTGAACAGTTGAAATTATGCTAAACATTATCTATATATAAGTTCTGAAATCATGCAATCCCAGTCTTAGACAAAATACTGAACACTCCAACTATCATTGGAAGGACATTTGATGCAAATACAAATGCCTGTCTAAACTGGTTCAAAGATTTTCTGACTGTATAACAGTGGTATCATTACTGTGATAAGGCTTTTCCTATAAAATTTGAGACAGAATATAGCTGACAAGGAGGTGGAGCAACAGGAGAAATTCTTAAAAACATTGATCAGAATCAGAATTATTTATACACTTCATCCATTATATTAATTCCCTCATGCTGATCTATTTACATTTTGGGGGTGTCATACTGTTGATAAATGTGTTAAAAAACTTAAATCTGAAAAAAGATTTTGTTAAAAATAGAAAGACTTTAAAACAAATCTTAGTAAGTAATCTTTGTAATCCAGTTTTCCAAATATTTGAATTTATTTGTACCAACTGTAAAGGGAATTGAGCTGAAGGAGGAATTCATTTCAATTATATTAACAGGCATCAGTTTGCTTTTAGAATGATTTGTGTTATATCCAGGTACACCAATTTACTTAATATTTCAAGCAGTCTGGGGAGACTTGACAGAGAGTCCGATTTGTACAGGAATAAATCATTCATGTAGAAAGATAATATATGCTCCTGGCAGCTACAACTAATTCCTTTGTTATAAATAACTTGTCAAAGGAACAGTGCTGGTGGTTTAGTAGCAATGTCAAGCAGAAGAGTGGACATAAGGTGAACTTGTCCTGTGAGATAGCTTATCATTTGTATATAAAAAGGTTATTGGGGAAGAGTACAAGGTCTTAAAATAAGACATGAACTTTGGCTCACAACCACCCTTTTCAAGAGTGTAAAAATAATCCCTATCTGCCCTGTCAAAAGTTTTGATGGTGTAATATTGGATATAGAGGGGTTATAATGGTTATGTAAAATACAATTATTCATTCATTCATTATCATGGGGTCATAGGCCAGCCGGTTCCCACCCAACAACTCTGGGTGCAAGGGCAAGATTGATATAAAAAAGAAGACCTATTTTGATCAAGCCTGTTTGGTCTTGAGACACAATGGAGTAAAGTCTTATGGCTAAAGTTTCCACAAAGATCTTTACCAGGAGCGTTCCTAGGATCGGAGCTTTAGGGGTACTGGGCAATTGTATTACATGTAAAAGATGAGACAAAGAAAGACAATAAATAATAATAATAATAAAAATGAAAATGAATAAATGAGAAGCAACACTGCTTAACAAACAAACAAACAAACAACAAGCATTTTTCCCAGTAAGAGACAAATAAATTCCATATCAGTTTACAGCATTTGTCTCACTGATTATTGAATATTGATTGATACTGGATAAGGTTGAATGGATATGTATACAACTGACTAAATACTATGATAGAAACCATGTGGTATCAAATTCTATAGTTACCACCTCATCTTAAGACGGACGTATGAGCACCCTTTTGTGTTTAACAGTATTAAAGACTTACTTTCCAGATTAAAAAATAACTGGTCAGTCTTTAAGTCTTACCTTACCTCTTAACTTCCACTTTAGGGGTGAATAAATGTATATTGTAAGTTTGCCCCAGAGAAGTTAAGTTAAAATCTAAAGAATAAGAGCATATAAAACAGTTAATTCAATGAGCAAGTATGTGTACAAGTCATTTAAGACTTTAACTCCTGTAACATAATTGAACATGGTGACCATAATAACTCTATAAGTCTACATGTAATGTATTTGTGGTAGTGATATGCTGTAAAAAACAGCAAACCTGTCCTAAGCACTTCAGTCAAAAATGCAATAGAAAAGACCATCAAGCATTAAAATTCATATACTAGCTGTCAACAAACCTTTCAAGTAAAGTCATCTACTGTGAATGAAGGGTAGTCAGGCTGAAACAGGTGGAAAGAAATGAATCAAATTAAAGTCAGTGTGCTGCGTCTGCTGCTGAAACTATGTTATTCAAATAGTCTGCTGCCTTCACCAGGTCCAAGAATTCCTTAGTGTCTCTGCTGAATGAGAAGCAGAATTGAGCGAGGAATTAAATGCCATATTGTTTGCCTCTGAGAAGAATCTTGATTTTGCTGAATGCAGCACAGACCTTTACAAAACCTGTAGCATAGTCTGGAAAGACCACAACGGCTCTATCTTGTATTGAAGTGGGTCGTTCTCTCAGGCTTTGCATAGTACTTTAACACATTAATGGTAGTTATAAAGTATGGTGATAAGATATCTCTACAAGCAATCAAGCAAAATGTAGTTTAGCAAAGTATAGAACTTCTTTCAGAAGCATAGAAATTGATTTGGTAAAGCGTGGCCCAAGTTCGGATATAAAATTCGGATATTACATCTTCCTTCCTCATGCCTCTCCCAACAGCTTGCCATTTCAGTTTTGAGATTATTTTGTAGTGTAGTTGCTTTGTCTGACCTTGCATATCCAGTTCAGAACAGAATGCCATTGTGCTTTTTCACAACTTTAAATTGGCAACTGAAAAGGCTGAACCATTCAGCAAATGCCGTCTTTAGCTCTGACTTAATAATAAAGAAGTGTCCGAAAGTGCAGTGAAAGAACTCTGGGCAACTGGGCAATTTTGTCAAATTCTCCCTTTGTCCATGAATTTGCATTGCAGAACTTTTAGACCTGTTGCTTGAGATGTTGCCGTCTTTATATTTACAAAGACTGGCCGTTATAGATGCGTTTTATCAATTGCTCCAGAGTATTCTTACAAATTAAAAACAGATTTCACATGAAATATTTTAAATAGTTCAAATATTTTTAGATAGTGTTATGCAATAGTCCAGTGTCTAATTGTTACACCACTACTGTCAGTGTCACACATGATGATGTGCTGCACTTGATACCCAGTCTGGCCAGAAGGCACCACCAGATCTCAAAGGCAAGTTCAGGTTGAGGTTATAGTGGTGGACTGGCATATACAACTGCTCCACCTCTCAGGTGCATACAGAATAAAGACTTATTATAACTCAAAAGTAGAATAGACTAATAAGCCAAAACCTTATATTGTCTGATTTCAAGGTCAATTACTTTTCTTATAATTAGTATGTTGGATAAACAGGGAGTCAGAATAAAATGTATCTTATTTTGTCTTCTCTATTTCTGACAACAGCAGATGAAAGTATTAAGAGTGTGAAGCACTTTAAATTAAGCTCTCCTATTGTCAGACAATCCAGCTTGCATGGTGGAGGAGTTCCCGAGTCGTTCTTCCTCCATTGCAATGTATGATGGCCTTGTAGAACCAGTAAAACTATTAACTACGCTACATAATTGTATGTCACGAGCCTGAAGCAAGTGATTCTAAAATGAGATTGAAAAATGATTAAAAACCGCATTACATTACCTACTGCTGCTTATAGCTTATCTGTGGTAACTTGTGCTGCCTCTGGCTGTCTCTGGTTTTTGGTAACTCTTTAGATTAAATTGGATGCATCACTATATCTGCTTGCGTGTATTCACGTTAATTTTAAGTCTATTCTGCAGATTCCAATTTTCCAAAAGATGAAATTGAGGAAGGTTATTATGCCTTCTGGGAATCAGAAGAAACCCATGTTTTACCATTGTTTAAATGTCTTTCCCTTATGCTTAATTATGAGGTCTAACCCTTTACACATTGCTGCTTTTTACACAGTTCTGTTTACACACTTAAAGTGCTAAGATAACATTTCTGAAATTAAGATGTAGAGGGCAAAATGCTATTGCTGTAATTGAAAACGTCTCATTCAATTATTTCAACCTGAAAATCGCTTTTTGTACTGGTTGCAAATGACCTATATTACTCAACTGCACTGCATAGTTGTTATTATACTTGTAAAATCCATATAAGGCCAGTTTTTGAGCTGAAGTTCTCTGAAAAACCTAAATGAAGTTCTGACTCTAGAGACAATACAGCTTAATTACTTATTTTTGTTGCACATAGTGATATATGTGATTAAGGACACCCGGCTATTTAGAGAGGCAAAGCACTGCCCAATTCAAAAAACAAAAGTCGATTGTGCAACTATACTGTATTATATTATACTGTATTATATTACTATAATACATTAGTGTGGTTGATGCACAGCTCCAGATGTCCACCCTGACCCTGGATACCACCTCTATAGACACTCAAGTCTTTATTGTAAAAGTCCAATTTGAATCTCTAATGTATGAGTTCTAGTCGTGTCTTCAGTCTCTAGCTCTCGAGTTTGACTTGAGCCTTTAAGTTGCCGATATTGCTTTGTACAAAAGCAAAAAGCCTTTCATTATTAATTTTTTTCAGTCTTCAAGACAGTAAATGGATGTTTAAATAAATGCAGAATAACTTGAAACGACCTGTAGTTTGTATAGTAAAGGCTTCAAAAGTTTGAAAGGAATATGATTGTTGATCATTTAAATAAGAATAATAATAACATTTGATTTATTACTGCCTTTCAAATTACTCTAGAACACTGGACAAAAGCTCACCACATAAAGAAATAAACATCAGGAAACTAGAAAGGACTACTAATAATAATTCTGATAATAAAGCTAATTAAAAGGGTAAAAACTAAGCATTGGAGAAGGTAATCTAAGAGATGTGTCTTTAGCTTTTGTTTAAAAGAGGATAGTGATGTAGTTGTAATTGGGAGTGAGCTTCACAGTTTCGGGCCTGCAACCCCAAAAGCTCTGTCACCAAATGTGCGTAACCTAGAGTAAGGGACAGAAAGCAAATGGGAATCATGGGACCGAAGAGAGTGAGAAGGAGAGTGCTTAACCACCAATTTGGGGAGATATGAAAGAGCCAGACCATGAAGAGATTTAAACACCAAAAGAAGAATTAATAATGGATATGGAACTGAACTGGAAGTCAGTGCAGACTTTCAAGAGTAGGATTTCTACGTTCCCATGCTCAACTTCCAACAGGCCTGGACATTTGCTCATCTGTCGTGAGCAGGGGGATCTTGCTTACCCTTCAGGATTTTAATCCATGGCAGCATTGTTACGATAGCGGGTGGTGTTTTGTTTGGACCCAAGTATGCGGGATAGGTGCATCCCACGACGTATAATAAGAATGGGGAAATAATTAAAAACAACCAAAAGGGGGTATAAGGGCGGAGCGTAAAGACTCCTAACAAAACAAAACCGAAAGTATAAGTTGGCATGCCAAGGTTGCTCCCCGAA
>JAVSBV010000055.1:6082207-6094250 GCA_033117975.1 Parotocinclus spilosoma
ACACACACACACACACACACACACACACACACATATATATATATACACACACACACACACACACACACACACACACATATATATATTTAACAGGTTTGGCAAATATTACATAAAACTCCTCCAAAAAATCCCATTCAAACTCACATAAAATGAAGGTGTTATAGGTAATGGTGACTTGACAAGAGGGCATAACAGAACAGTTCTTGTACTTTAATGAGTATATATACTTTTTTATAACTATAATAAAATAGTAATGATTATTAAAGTATTAGTTTAAATGATTTCAATTACCAGTCGGCTTAGAAATTTGAGTTTGAGTTTGTGTCATTACAGAGCTGCAACAGTCTGATGTGACTGAAATGCTGTAGAGGTCAGGGTGGACTTTAACAACAGTGCTGTTGCTAAATTGAAGCGAGTCACTAAAGAATTATGCGTACTGTCTGAGCAACAGGTCCATCTGCATTCCTCAGCACGTCAGTGAGGCGGAGCAAGGCAGGGCAGCGAAGGCGACGATGCAGAATTGAGCCCAGACACTAATCTGTTTTTATGTACCGCACTATAAATCATGTAAAACGAGTCTTCCTAAGTAGACAAAAACTAGGACGACAAATACGGAAAATGAAAGCTGTCTAGATTAAGACCAAGGGGTTTTTTGGTTAGTGTTTTTGCTCATAAGGGGAGGTTCTGAACACTGTTGCAAATGTAAACTGAGTCGAAAAGGTAAACTAAGTGTCACTAAGCGGACAGAAAATCTCTTCAAGACCTTCAATTCCACACTAACCAGGTTTGTTTTTTGATATTGGTTTCCTTTTTGCCCATTCTTTACAGTCAATATCATATAAGGCTTCATTGCAGCACCTCATAGAGAAAAAAAAAAAAAAAAAAAAAGATATCCACCAGGTCTGTGTGATGCTGTGTAACAAGGTCAGGTTGCACTTACTCTTTAAGAGTTTCAAACCCCTGTTCCTTATATAGCAGTTCCTGTTTCATACAGGCCAGATCTCTCTTCAGTTTATTCACCTGTAAAAATAATGGGGAACATTTGAGACAAGGTAAATTAAGATAAGCAAGGGGAAATAAATATAATCTTTGTTGCCTATTAACAGGTTAATAATTAATTTGCTGAATAATATTTTAATGATGATAAATAGTTTTATGCAGCAAATCGTGTTTTAGTTACTTGCCCATGTGAAGCAACCACACATTCAAGCTGCGTTCCAAATGGACCCCTTATCACTACTCCCTGCATTCTACATAATATACAGAACAATTACAGGGGACATTAGAGGTGACAGTAATAAACTATTTCAGACGCTATCTGATACGGCTAAACACTAACCAAACAATGCACACCAGTTCAAACATGTTTCTAATAAAATGACCTAATAAAAATGAATACTTTGCAGTAAAAAGGTATCCTTCTGGTAATCACTGTTGCGTTTATGATCTTGAATGTGACACTCTGGCAATACTGAGAAGTCTCGATGAACAAGATAGCGCATGATGAAAATAAGGTTAATAAACTATGGTAAAGCAATAAATGCATTTTTCATATGGTCCGCTTTACTAGCGCTTTTAACAACCCTAAATCAGAAAACATGAGACAGTGTGAAAAGTGTGTGTTATGGGAGGATTTTGGGGGGGTGGGGACTGGCAATCGCATGCATGTCCTGCACGACCTTCATTTCATTGCAAACACCTTTTGTCTGATCAACCCAATTGCATTTGTCAGTATACAACCATTCCTGCATTTCAAGTCTATAACACATTCCAAAAAAGTTGGGATGGTAAAGCATTTATCACTTTCGTTAATCTGTCGTTTCATTTCTCATAACGTTGAAAACATGTTTTGGCACACGGGATACAAAGTGAAGAAGTGTTCCAGGTGTTGATTTGTCCCATTCTTCTTGCAAACACACCTTAAGATGTGCAACAGCATGGGGCTGTCACTGTCGCCTGTTTCGTTCTAAACTTCTCTACTGAGGACAGGCAGGCCTTTCCCTCTTCTTTTAAAGACATGCCTTAGTAATGCGTGCAGCATGCGGTTTTGCATTGTCTTGTTGAAGAACACATGGACGACCCTGAAAAGATGACGTCTTGCAGGTAGCATTTGTTGCTCCAAGATCTGATGATTTAATTGACCACATTAAACATTTCCACTGTGTGATGGTTCACCCCAAATTCCTCTGAGCCACAAGAAGTTAACGCCACTTCTGGACATGGTTAACATGAGGCTTCTCATTTGCACAGTAAAATGTTAAGTGTCATTTGTGAATGTAAGTATTATACTATAATCATATTGTGGTGTTTGACAAAGGCTTGCCAAAGTAATCCCAGGATGAATAACGTTTCTTGATGTAGTGTTGTCTGAGGGATCTGAGATCGTGGGTCAATAAGCTTAGGCTCCTTAAATGGTTTAAGTGATATTATGCATTGCAGATGGAAAGAGAATTATGCACATATCTTTAAGATTCATTGTTTTTTGGGGTTTTTTAAATATTTTCATGCATTTGTTGACAAACTGAAGATTCTCTCCCTATCTGCTCCTCAGAGACACCGAAAAGACAGAATACTGCTGTTAAATCGTAAATACACTCACCGGCTGACATCTCCTGTTAGGTTTGAGGTTTTTTCACCTCATTACTAGCCCTATGTTGCCCCTGTTCCACCTTTCTTTGGAATGTGCTACAGGCCTCCAATGCATAAAGATTTTCTTCATAACAACACAAAAAATCTAAGAAGTGGTGGGGGGAGGTCACAAAACAATCCCAGGTTTATATTAATACACTAGTTCTAAAACGTTACTTATTATTTCCTTACTGTGTAACCAGTGGAGCTATTATTAACAGAACATGATTGCAGTTCTTTCTTAATCTGTATACCTTTTGACATGGAGCTGGCAAACAAACGAAAGAACATTTTTTTTTTGTTTGTTTTAGCCATTTTTCTTTCTCGTTATGATTAAATTTATTTACGCTTTAACCTCTTTTTTTTTTAAATTATTATTCAAGGTACAAGTGTGGCCTGGGCAGAACATTAGCATATTAGACGGCTGTGCTGTCCAAGTGCCGATATTCCTAGTACTGTTGTCACAAAACAACATTTTTTAAAGAGATGCTTGGTTTAAAAATACTATAAAGACTGAAGAATGGGATTAAAGAACCATTTACATTACTTACTCAAAAAACATTTTGCAAAAAAACCTTACAAACTCAGTTATTTAGTCATTTCATAACCGTGACTAGCAATACTACTTATAACAACATTAACTGTTAACATTAATTTTCTGAAAATAATTACATTAAAACCCTAAAAACCCATAACAAGCTGGCTAAAGAAATAAAACAAAGTTTATTAAAGGGTATAGGCCACTTAGTAGCGCTGTCAACATTTTCAGTACGGACAAAACCCTAACAAACTACATCACCCATAATGCACTGTAAATCCATTCTATAAACGATCCACGCTTCTTTTATAATCACTGAAGCAATTTCTGTCTCCTGCATTTTGTTTTATAGGTAAGAATTTGGTGGCGCAAGTGGACCATAAAGCAAACCACAAACGAATGAAACTCAGACTACCTCAACTATTTAGTTCAAGTAGGTACTAGAGGGTGACGCGGGAGTGGATTTTTATCCATGTCCCATCCCACTCCCACAGGAAATAATCTTGTCCCATCGCAATTCCGGGTCGGAATAAATTAAAAAAAAAAAATTTGTTGCATACACTTGGTTGCTTATGTCCAGACAGAGGGATATTAGTCATTAGTTTTAGACTGATAAATTAATTATATAAGTTATTACCATAAAGTATTTAATACCTCATGTAATTTATTGAAATAGGCATTGAAAGTAAAAAAAAACAAATAAAAAAAAAAACAAAACGATTATTGAGTGACCACAGCTTTTCTACACTACATTTCCCAGCGATCCTACCACATGCCTACTGCGTCCGACTTCCTCACAGAAGTCCAGGATAGTATGGTTCATAAAATGTATGCTACATATCATTTGCAAAGGAAAGTAGAAAATTAAAAATTCAAAGTTTCTGCTGAATGTATATTTATGTTGATTATCGGATTCCCATCATAAAGTCGAAAGATCGTAAGTCGGCCCATTGTAAAACAAAAGCACCTGTACTTGTATGGTTATCACTCCATCCCACCAATTCAATTAAACAATTAAATCAAAGCTTTACTAACCCGACTTTTTGCAGTCACAATCTCTGCCTTGAGAATTTCAGGGTCATATTTACTGCTTGACGAGGATCTGGAATTTACTGCATGAGAGATCAAAGACATTATCTTATCGCTTATGTCTTACAAGTGTTATCTGGCATTTCATTGCAATATATAACAAGCATATAGTCAGAGAAATAACTCAGCCTTGTCTATAACTATGGCTGCACTATTAACATGTCAGGATGTCTTAAAACCCCAGGTAAATATTACCATTGTTTTAGGACATCTTCCAGCTTCTTAATTTAAATAATCAAATCATAGATATGACACCAAGCAATATCTTTTTAACAGATGAACATTCTGTCATTCATTCTCAAAGGAATAAAATGAAATCATTTTAATCAAAGGTCAAAGCAGTTAGATTCATGTAAAGGAAAACTTAGGAAATCACGTCGTGATTTGTATTTCTAAAACAAATACTGGCACAAGTTTAAAAGTACATTTTAGTTTACTGCTAAAATGAACCACAAGTTGCTTGATTTGAAAAAAACATGGGTCCACAACAAGAGTGCTGTCAACTGACAATGTAAAGGATTAAAACACTTTTAATTAGAAAATCCAGCATGGTGTGGCAAAAGATGTTGGTCGTTCCCAGTTAGCAGGGTCTAAAATGTAGTTGTTTCTGAACCCCAATGTTCGTGTGCTAACATGTTAGAGTTAATGTTTGTAAGAACGGAATTAAACGGGATAACATATAGAAAAAAAAACAAATAGCAATAAAACCTAACCAAAAGGGGAAAAAAGGTTGGCCTAAAGAAAAGTCATAAAAAGATATGAAACATAAAAAGGTGACTGCCTGAAGAAAACAAGTTACATTCCCCCACTCAAATATGAGAGTTGCATGTTAGGTAAAGGGCCAGCAACTATTAGCAGTCATGGCCATGGTGTTCACTGAATTTTTGGAAACTTTTCGCATTTCATCTATGGTGGTGAAGGGTTTTTTTTCCCACTTTTTTCGCTCATCTGTCAACCATTATTCAAGGAAGTTGGACTCGGCTTGAAGGAGAAAGAATTCTTAAAAGCCAGAGGATGATCCCATCAATAATTCCTGTACTTGACCTTGAAGAAAAGTGCTTTTCATTACAATAACTTAATTTGAGGTATGCCTCACAAAGCCAGAATGTCTAGTTAATAATATATGTAAACTGCATATTCGTTATTAAGTGCAAAAAGCTGCGGTAACATCTAAGATTTGGTGATTCCACAACTTTTGCCAGGGGTAATAGAAGACTTGTTGTAGCAGAAAATAATGTAAGTAATGTAACGCAATGCCAATACTTCTGTGGACAATGTAGAGTGATTTACATGCATCTTTGAACTTCAGCAATATCAACAGCCGGGAAAATTATCATGTTAAATACTCAAACTAAAAAAAAAAAAAAAAAAACTTCCTCAGAAGTGACAATTTTACTGTAAGATGCACAAAGATTTCAAGCCATAATTCCAATCGCCATAACCATTTATACAGAACTTACAGCTAGTTTGTGAATAGGACTTGTCCCTCCAGGCATCGTTGAGCTGCCGGTATTCTTGCTGAGCCAGACGAAGGCGCTCCTCCTTGACCTGGTATATCTCCTTCTGAGCACTCAGTGCTTCCTTTGCCACATTAAGGTACTCTCGCAGCATGAGCTCCTGCTCCCGCTGCCACTGGACACGCGGGTCCTCCAATTGAGTGCTCTCTATAAAGTGAGAGAGAAATGAGGAACACGTGTTGGGAACACAGCAAAAGCCAGTTCAAATACATCTGCCAAAGACAAATGCCAAAGATATTTTAAAAAACTAAAAATATAATTGAAATCTAAATCAGCTTGGAGCATCAGACAACAGAAAGACAGTTAATCCATCGGCTTGAGCAGGATAAACAAGGTTTCCTGTTTAAAGCTTGTTGTAACTTACTTGTATTATGGTCAACATAATAGGCGCCAACTTGGGGATCGTAGGCCTCCTCCCATCCCAAAGGCAACTCATCTCCAATACAATCAGCAAAGGTTAAGGGCTTGGTGTGCCTGTAGAACCACAAAAACCACTCAGTCTCAATGCTGCCCCATCATCATGACATGCTTGTGAATCTTCTGTGTTGGACCTGTCACTACACAGTGCAGGAGCACAATGTGTGTGTGCAATGCAATGGGGGAGGGCCACAGAAGAATGTCTGCCTATTCACCTCTAGGGTGCTTGCCGTGCACAATAGCCGGAAACTGAGGCCTGGCATTCCACAGGTCCTGCTGACCCATCGCCTGGAGGTTTCTGAGGCAACACAGTGCAAGCCTTCAAGCTCAATGCTCAAGACCACAGAGCAGTGTCGGGAAAGCTCACACCCTTTATTGGTATTCTCTGCCATTAACAATGTAGACTGGCACTCAAAATGATATAAATATAAATGATATATATATATAAAAATTGCCTGACTTGACCCATCACACAGCATTTCTACTGTATATATATATATATATATATATATATATAAAATATAAAAATAAATAACATTTTCTCAAAGCAGCTTATCAGATAGCTAGAACAAATCCCCAAGGTTAAGGCACTACAGTGATAAAGGGGGGAAATCGTAAAAATTGTATTGTAATATTAAAGTACTATTTTAGTCAAGCACCAAAAGAAGAATTCTTAGCCAAAACCAACATTTTCAATACAATAAGCAGAACAAAAACATTTATTGGTGTTGATTTATTATTTGTGATATTTAAAAGACAATAAATGAAACTGAAATGACTGTACATTGCTGGTGTTTCTGTTGGTGACCTGACTACCAGAACACGATGATGACCAACGGCAGATGTAAAGCCTGTTGCACATCGAAAACGAGCACACACTGACGACACGTAGCTCCCGGGCACTGTTTAGTTGCATCACATTTTTGCAGCACTATATTAAATTAAAGCCATAACAGAGACCACAAAAATCCACAGTAGATCAGGTGACTTGAAATGTACACAGAAAAAGCCAGTTTCTTGTGTAAATAAATGCATACATTTTACAACCAAACTGCTGCTGTAAAAAAAACAAAACCTAAAGAAAGTGTGTTACATTTCAAAATTGCCTGATGCCTCTGTTTCCAGCATCCCAGATTCCACCTCAAATTTTCTCACACGCTCCTAAACCAGCCTTACACTGCCTGCAATCTCATTAGCCAGCACAATTGCATTTCACCAGTCCCACATTCCCTCCATCACACCTTCTGCTATTTAAATCCCTTGTCCGATGGGATTGAAGTTTCAAACCTTTGTTCTATTTGTTTGCTACCTGCATTTGTCTTTGCTGTCTGATATAGTCTAACACTAACTCCTTCTGTTCAATATGTCTGTCTTGCTTCAATTTAGGACAACAACCCAACAGTGCTGTTTTGGTCTACATGTTGTTGTGGCCTAAATTTCGGTGCATCTCAATAATGAGCTGCTCACAAAAATTGCTACTGCTCACTAATAAAATATCCCCTAATTTTGTGAGCAGTGTATTATACACACACTAAGCACTTTATTAGAAACATTTGGAAGAATTAAAAGAATGCAGTCATTTAATCAACCATGAAATCACATGGCAAAGGCTCAACAGCTCCAGCTATTTCTCACACCTACCATCAGAATGAGGAAGAACTTCATTCTCCTCTGCTGATACCTGAGGGTTACGTGTTTCTATATCTGCTCATCTCCTGGTACTTTCCACACACTACTCTCTAGCGCTCAAAACTCTATAGAATTTATACAGAACAGTACAATAAAGAATACCAGCTCTGTGGATGGCAGGGTATTTGTCAGCAGTGAATGCTGGTACAAGCTGACAAAGGCTGCTGTAACTCAGACAAATGCTCTGTACAATTGCTGTAAGCAGGAAAGCATTTCAGAATGCACACCACCTCAAATCTTGAGGCAGATGGGCAACAACAGAAGAAGATTACGTCAGGACACACATCTAGAAACCAAGAGCAAAAAATTAAGGCTGCAGTGAGCATAGACTCACCAAATCAGGGCAATTGGTAAAGGACTGGGTAAGAGTAGGTCTGATGAATTATGATTGTGACAGTGAGGCCAAAATGTGGTAGCACAGTGGTTAAGGTAATCCCACATCTGCAAGGCTGCCACAGTTGGGTTCCTGAGCAAGGCCCTTAATCCACAATTGCTTGGATTGTAAGACTGTATCAGTTGTAAGTTGCTCTGGATAAGGGCGTCTGCTAAATGCTGTAAAGGTAACTAAGGAAAACTAGAATATGGTAAACATTGGGAAAGATTGGAGATTGAAAAAAAGCCCCGCCCACATACTGTCCTCCGTGGAGCACAGTATATGAGCATGAAAAAAAACAAACTTCTTAGCACATAAAATGACAATTGACGAAAGACAAGCCACAGGGAAGGGGGAAAGGGATTGAGGAAAAAAAACAGCAACAACCGGTATATGGCCATCTGGTATATGGCAGTTGACGTGGGAAGCGCTCACAGCACTCACTTTTAACCTGAATGCCACATTCTATTTCAGTTTTGTTTCTAATGTGCATCCCTTTAAGGTCCACATTTCATAGTCTGCCATGTCACAAAACAAAAGTCGGCACAAACCTTCATGAGCCTGACAATGTTTTTCAGGAGCCTTCCCAGTGACCAGATCTGAATCCCACAGAACACCTTTGGGATGTGGCGGAACAAGATATTCAACATGATTGCACTGGAATAACTGTAGGCATGACATAGCACCATGGGGTCCACGAAGTAAAAAGTTATAGAGGTAATTCCAACACCTTATGGAAACCAAACCAGAAAGCAATGGGGCTAGTCTTACCGTTTAATACTGTAACGTGTTAATGATCGTGTTAATATTAAAGTGAACAGTGAGTGTATATCACGCAAATGGTAACAATAACCTAAGTAAGTGGAGTTACTGGAGCTAATGGAACGGACATAAGTACCCAGACAAACTTCTTGACTTCACAGGTAATGGTTGATATAGTTTTTTCTTAATCCAAATCTTTCTCTCAACACATAGGAAAAAGCCTTTACACAGGTAGCTATTTTGTTTCCTTTTAGGCCCCTTCTTGCTGAACCAAAAGTTGTTAGCTACACTTGCTTTGGGAATTAATAATAATTATTACAATTACAAAAAGATGATTAGAACACAGCTCAGAAGAACAATTGTAATCATATTAGATCTTGCAAATGGTTTTTACTGAAATGGGTTGAGCTTGTGGCTCGGTGGGTAGCACCATTTGCCTCACACCAGGAAGGTCCCCAGTTTAATACCAGGATCCCGCGGCCTGGGTCCTTTGTGTGGAGGGTGCATGTCCTCCCCGTATCTGTGTGGGTTTACTCCTGGTACTCCGGTTTCCTCCCACCAGCTGGCCTGCAACCTTGTGTGGATTAAGCGGAAGATAATGGATATGGTGGAGTACAGTTTGTTGGTTTGGTTGGTTTATTTAATGTCGCTTTCAACGTCGATAAACAAGGTTATGCCAAAACTGGTCAAACATACTCGATCAAGAAAAGTTTGCGTACTCGGTTAACTCAAGTCTTTGGGCTATAGAAGGAAAACAAACAGACACAGGAAAGACATGCAGACAATCAAACTGGGGACAAAAGAGCTGAGAGGCTGTGCCATCATGCAGCTACTGTCTAGAAGAGTATATTACTTATTAAGAATAATAGCTGTTCTACTGCTTTAAGGATACAAAAAACATAAGTGGAAATGCCAACAGCAAATGTCTCTATGAAACATTTTAGGGATTTGATATTCAAGTTCAAGGTTAACTCTACGCCACTGATGCCAGAACACTCCCAGAAGCAGGGCATTATCACCACGCTCTGGAAATGCCTCTCTGCTCCAAAGCACGTCTTCGTTTTAGTTCAGAACACACAAAACACTTCACCTTCCCTTCAGCCTGCCTATACATTTGAATGCAAATAAGGTACTAAATATTGTAATTAGTGATGGGGCAAATGTTTTGATCCGATTCTAGTGCGCACACACACATACGCACACACATTTATGTATTTATTTGTAGATTTAAAAAAATAGTAATGAAATGAGTAATGAATAAAAAAAGCAAGCTCAGAAAGTGAGTTTTGAATAAATAAATTTAAAACATTTTAAAAGGCAAGCTTTGCCTAAATGAATAATATTATCAAAATGAACTGATGGAACTTGGGTTATATTTACCCAGTCATTGATACCTTAAATTGTGTTTATGAAATTCATTTCTCAGGCCACAAACAGCACGTTCCTCAAACACTACCACCGCTCAGCCGTCTGATCCCAACCCATCTCAACAAAACAGAATTCTGAAAATTTTGGAATCAGTGCTGTGCACAAATGCTTCTTTGACAAAAATAAATAAATAAATACACAGAAATATGCAATGCAATCAAACATCCAACACAGACGATGAAAATGTGAGGTAATGCACTCGTTCACTGTGTTTTTGTTTCACCTGAGAAGAAGCGCACCATTTCACAGGTTGTATTATTATTTATTTGGCTTCTTTAACGTCGCTATAGGCATCAGTGTAACAGTGACACATGTAAGCGACACACACGAGGTTATATCTATACACAAGTTCATCTCAATTCCAGTCACACATATATACACAAGTCAATGCCAATTTTTGAGTAACCAATTAACCTAACACACACATCTTCGGACTGTGGGGAAAAAAAACGGAGTACCCGGAGTAAACCCATACAGACACAGGGAGGACATGCAGACTCCACACAGAAAGGACCCACGTTGCTTCACCCTGGGATTGAACCCGGGACCTTCTTGCTGTAAGGCGGCGTTGCTACCCCCACCGAGCCCCTGTGCCGCACCTGCGGTCATTATGCCATTGCTATAAATCAACAAATCTAATGGTTGCACAGTGCGCTAGATCTCAGTGGTTTTTCCTTCTATAATCACTCACCAGTTTTCTTGACTGCACAGGGATATCGTGCTAAAGCACTCTGGGTATTTATATACATCTGTCCATCCACAACTTTGACCTCATAAACTTGATTCTGTGGTAGGAATGAAACAGCAAAGTGTAATTTGATCCGAAACTGTTTTGTGTTTTTACATAGAGTCTTTACAGTGAGATACCTGCAGTCCTGTGGAGGAGGAGCCTGTTTCCAGACTGAAATCAAAATAGTGCCATGGACAAATCAGTGCCAGTTTGCCATCTCCCAGGTCCTCAATGTCTCCTTGCTCAAGCGGTCCACCTGTCACAAAGATTAATAAAGTGCCACTATGTATATATCTGAATCAGAAAACGTTGGGACAGTATGGAAATACAAATTTGAGGAAAAGCTCATTATTCCTTACAGTTACTTTACCTTGTATTTCAATGCAGACAGTAAGAAGCTGATATTTTAGGTTTTTATGGTCAACCTCATTTCATTTGTTAATAATCAGCTGCTCCTGAGAATGCCATGGTCAAAGCATAAACTTAGAAACTATAATATGTTAAAGCCTATTTAATCGCTGCTCCTAATTTATGGAAGAACCTACCTCTGCATGTTAGACAGTCTTCATATTCTAATTTTAAAACTAGTTTTAAAACCCATTTTTATTCCTTGGATTTTAACCCAGCATGAGACTTTGCTCTGACTTGATTATTGTTTTATTTAGATTTATACATTTCTATTTTATTGTTTGGATTTTTTTTTATTTCTAATTATATGGTTTTTAATCCTAATGCTTTTGTTTTATTGTTTTTAGTGACTGTTTCTTGTTTGTTTTTATTATCCATGCACAGTAGACAGTGGCGGATGCTGGTCTTTCAAGGAGGGGAAGCTCAATTTCGGCCTACATCATAAAATGTGTCGGTTTATTTAT
>JAVSBV010000055.1:6113284-6144384 GCA_033117975.1 Parotocinclus spilosoma
AGGACTCTCAGACCATGAGAAACAAAATTCTCTGGTCTGATGAGACAAAGATTAAACTCTTTGGTGAGAATGCCAGGTGTCATGTTTGGAGGAAACCAGGCACTGCTCATCACGAGGCCAATACCATCCCCATTACATCAGTCTGTAACTGTAGAACTGGATATTTCATGTTACTGTACCAAATCAGTACTGACTGTAAAATGTCATATGCGCTTAAGTGATTTATTTTTGTTTATGCAATATTATTAAATGTCAGCTCATAGTTGGAGAGTCAATTTCTCTGTTTATTAACTATGGACAGCAAAGAATAGTGCATAATCTTCAAGTGTGAATGAGAGTAAAAAAGCAATGAGTAATCTCAGCTGTCCCTCCACCTCCCCCAACCCACACAATAGAACAAGCATAAAGCACAGCATGAGAAATAACAAGAAAAAAGAATCAGCTTATTCAGGAATGATGTTGTTGCTGCCAAGCGCAGTGAGTGTATATACCCATGTGTCATGCAAGAACTGGACTGGACCCTGATCTGAAATAATGCAATAATAATAATAATAATAATAATAGTGCAATGTCTTCAGCCTATTATACCATAAAATCTCTTGGAACCATCAGTTGTGCAGGAGTGATACTGAGAGTCTGTTATCTAAAAGTCCAGTAATAGAACATAATATAGCCTATAATAATTATGATCTACCAGAATTAAGTAGCATAAGCAATTGCAAGAAGGCATACTGTATGTTTTCTTGTCAGATTTATATCTCAATTTGGTATTTCAAGCCATATTAATATATAAGCCAGGCATAAGATTAACTAATGCTGCCATGCAACTGATTAGCTGTTCAATAGGATTCCTACATTTCCTCAACAACTGGTTTTCACATGTAGTTGTCTTGTAGTCATAGATGTAAGGGGGAGTGCTACAACAGCATTCAGAAAACTATTGGGCATCAAGCCCCAGCATTATGCACAAACTCAGATTAAAGCACAATTTTCGCTGGAGATTGGGTTTTCCAATGTGGCAACGATTAATTCGATCTTAATTAGATAATTCTATTAATTAGATTATTCTTATCAGCAGCTATAACCAGTATTTATAGTATTCCAAAAACTTTGCTGTATCTTTGTAGAGAGACCGTAAGTCTAAGAGTGCATTTGTATTTGTGAAAATGAAATGGAAGGAGCTTTAAGAGAAGTGAAATGTGAACAAATGAGACTTGAAAACTAATGAAAACTGTATCTCTAGAAATGATCAAACATGTAAAGAGAGTAAATTAAAAGTGAATTGAAAGTGAAAAAGATTTTAAACGGAGAGAAAATGAGAAGGTTAAGTTGAGCTGAAGACACTAAAGCACATTTTAAGTGGTAAATTGCATAAAGTGAGAAAGCTGTTTTATATTGTTAAATGAATATGGTAAAGACAACATTTTAATCATGAAATTAGATTTATGTTTAATATGAAGAAAGTATAATCTGATATTTATGGGTTTGGGGAATTATAAACAATCCAAGTATAAGTTTGTTTGTGTGCCACAATTCTCTGTTCCTCTACACTCACTCACTATAGAGACATAGGTGCACTGCCCAAGTGACGCAGTTGGTAAACACAAGTTCAGTAAAGTTGAGATTGAGATTCCTGGATTGAATCTCCACTCATAAAGTGGTGGAATAAAAGCATGCTGAAGTACTCAGCACCTGAAGTGCTGAAGTATTTTAGGCGAAACACCTTAGGTCCAAAGCACACTGCTACATGATAGAAAGACAACTTCATTCATGCACCCAGCTGAGTCAGTTCCTGCAATGATGGCTCTCCAGAGCCACTCTGTACACTTAGGCATGCAGGAGCACTGATGCTGTAAGATATCTCAGCGGTTGGCTTAACTTATTCAAGCTGTTAGCTTTGTACTCCAGCCAGCCATAGGGGCTGCTGCTACTCCTGTCCCTCCAGCTCCAACTCTATCAGCAATTTCTCCCCTAGGATACGATGCTCTTTAAACTCATCCTGACAGGTACCAGGGGGGTGCAGGTCAGTGCTGGGCCTCCTTTACACAGTACTCCCTACCCTACAAACAACAGCATTTCTGCTTCTCATTTGTGGTTTTTTTTATCATAACAGTGGGCATATGTTCAAAAATAGACACATGGCTTCTAAACATAGTTAATAAACTTCCTAAAGGTGACATGCAAACAAACAATCATTCAATATGTACATTGTTTTTATTCAATTTTATGTTATTGCATAGAGGCAAATTAATTTCTATACAATCCCATATCTGTCAACACAACTCTATTAGCTGGATACTTTAGTGTACTGTCTGTGTTCAAGTGGTAATCCTTTGTATTTATCATTTATGTTGTTATATTTGTGCATTGTAATCTATTCCCAGTTTGATTTCCAGTCTGGACTTTTGAGTTTGCATGTTCTCACTGTGTCTGTGTGTTGCAACATTGTGAAATGTGTTTGGGTCAGTTGGTCTCTCTAGTGTCACATAGTAAGTGACCGAACACTGTATTCAGTGCTGATCCCAAACCCAGATTAAATGGGATGGTTGTGGCAGGAAGCCATTAAATTGTGCATATTATACTAGGACAAAATTCTGCATAATATACTAGGAGAAAAATTCCTATGTACTGTGTACATTTGATGACTAAAGCTTTTCTGGTTCTAATTCGATTCCCATTATGTATTCCCCAGTTCCTACTACTTCAGTGGACAGTGATGCCTGTGGGAAGCCCCCTTGCTATGAAGAGGCAGTTCTGATGGAGGATCCTCCTCCCCCTTACAGCGAGGTCCTTGCTGATCCCAGAGGAGGAATTTACACCAAACCAGTGATGCGGGCATCCAGAGAGCACCAGGAGTCAGAGACCAGAAAGATGGCACCTGTGACCGTGTTTCCTGAACGAGCATACTCGTCGCTGATTCGCCTGCCCTCTGCCAGACGTTGGGACTCCCTGGATCACCTGCTGTCCAATGTCGACCTCAGCCACAACAGCATGGCACTGGAGCCTCATGCCTCGACCATGGCCACCATGCCTCGTGATGGCCGTACTCATCTGGACTTTGGCCTGCGGAGCCTCAGGCCACTAGATCATAGCTATGCACTGCCCACTGCCTTCCCACTGCTGGGACGGAGTACAGCAGTGTGAACCCTTTGGAGCACTTTATGGAGAGTTTATGAGCAGAATCCTAAAGTTTTTTGTTCAAGGTCTTTTCATGGCTGTTGATCCTGGAATGTGATGATTCGATTTTACTCGGGTTAAGAGGGGAGTAACAAAAGACCTGCTTTTTTCTTGAAAACAGTGAACACTATATGACAGTCACATCTCTCTTCGGCTCTTGTCTGGCTTCTCCTGCTCTGTGTGGCATCCCTGCCTGATTCTGAGCAGGAACTAATATGTGAGCCCTGTTGCCATGGATTCTGGTCTGATCATTCTTCCTTTCTCCCCGTCAGCCTTGGACTGGTACTACAAAAGCGGGATTTTAATTCTGTTTCATAAGCTTTAGGAACACAGCACAGCGAAGTACTGTAACTGCACCTATCAGCCATAACACTAAAACCACCTAATATTGTGCTGGTCCCCCTTGTGCCGCCAATGCACAGGACTCCAGAAACCTCTGAAGGTACCCTGTGGTACCTGCTACCAAGACATTAGCAGCAGATGCTAATATTTGTCCAGTACGTTCCACAGATACTTGATTTTGAGATCTGAGGAACACCTTACAATTTTTTTTTTCATGTTCCTTAATCATCGATTCTTGATTAATTTTTGTAGCGTTCAAAGAGGCCACTTCCTTTAGAGAACACAGTTGGCAAAAGGGGTATGTGGTAAGTGTCAAATTAACATTCATATTGACATAGCCAGGACCTAATGATTCCCAGCAGAACATTGCCTACAGCGCCACAGTGTCAATGTAATTCACTTCACCTGTCAGTGGTTTTATGGCTGATCGATGTATATCATTGCCTGGGAGTCAGATTGTGTCAATACAGAAGCTGTTTAATTTATTTTAAGCAGTGGGATCCATGATTCTTTTTTGGCTTGGATTGAAGAAAACCCTAGCCACATACTACTACAATTCCTTTTAAGAGCTTTGTTTGGATTTCTTTAGCCAGTCTTGGTTATTATACAATTATGACCACATTGAATTCCTTTTACACTTGGTCATTGCATGTTTGTTTAACTGACAATCAAAATTAGGGCTATCTGCTAGGCTGGATATTCACCTTTTTCACATTTTAACCACAGTCTTTGCTGTTTTAATCACTTGAATGACCCTTTTGACCAATTTTTGTGTACTTTGACAGCATTAATCATGATAAGGATTATAGCACATTAAAGTTTGGCGTAAATGCATCCAATGTGCAAGAGATTTAAATTAAATCCGTCAACCCATTACAAAAAGAGGTGATTTTAGAGAGATGTTTTTAGTTCAGATATCTTGGGGAGAAAATTGTAAATAGATTTACCTCTCCAAGCCACATGAGATAACCAGAACCCTTTACTCAAGTCATAACAGATACGATCTATGATTGTCGACACATTTCCTCAGTTTAAGAAGTTACACCGAAACAGTAGCCATTTACAGTAATCCGTTACCATATGGGAGATTTATGAGTTGTGAGTTTAAACCCCAGTGGCAGGACACTGGTCATGAGTAACAAGGAAGTATAATAAACAATATTGGGACAAAGCTTTGTTGTAAGAATTGACTAAGTCAACTAAGTTAGAATTTTGCAAGAAATAACTGCAAATCATTTATAGTTCAAAACGTGTATACAGCTAATGTGAATATAGCATAAATGTACTGTAATACAGTACATACATTATCAGAGACACATTTTTCTACAAGTATAAATGCATATTAGTGAAAACTATGCCTAGTTTTTTATGAGTAAGCCCACACAGACACACAAAGGACCTAGATCTCGCCATCTGGGCTCAAACCCAGGACCTTCTCACTGAGGTGATTAGGGCTACCTGCTGAGCCACCATGCAGCCCCCCTTAAGATGCAGTTTAGTGCAAAGTTGAAGCACCCCAGGTAAATAGAGGTTTTGTTGATAGTATTTAATACACAGATTTGGCAGGGATTGGTGCACCTGCCGAACGGTGTGGAAAAGAATAACTGGCCATGGCCATGGCACAAACTCTTGGATCAGTCTGGATTGTCTGCATGTTTTGCAGAAAATCTTCAAAATAAGATTTTGTTGAGGCAAATTTAATTGCATAATTTTCATTTTTTAATTTACATTTTTGCTGGAAAAAGTGAAACGAGACTTGTTAAAGGCAAAAGTTTGGGCACCACTATTGTTTTTGTTTTAGACTTTAACTGACTTAAGTGGTTTGTTAAATTGTCACCTCTGACAATTGAAAACAGATAGGTATAGATAAAGAGAAAGCGATAGGTGCCAGAGCCCTTGCTCATACACACACTTATACACTAAGGGGAAATTGGAAATACCACTTGACCTAACACACATATCTTTGGAAGGGCCGACACTGGGAGAACATACAAACTCCTTAAATATAGAGCCCAAGGCCGGGATCAAACCTTGGATCTCGGAGCGGTGAGGTGGCATTGCTAACCACTATACCATAATATATAATAAATAAGTAAAATTCAAACATGGGGTTTAAACTTTTGCTTAAGACTTAACGATCCATATACAAAATTCATGGAATGACCAGGTGGAACGGGAAAGGGTTCGAATGGGTTGTGAATGATACTGCCACAGTCTGACTCAGAAACTAGTTTCATCATGCTGCTGAACTGTAAAAATGTACTTTATAAACTGTGAAAAATGACCTTGCTACTCTGAAGGTAAGCTTTATGAAATACAGAAGACTTTTTTTCTCAGTGGAAGAATCAGGTTTTTACATGAGATAAAGCAATGTCAAGAATCAGCTGCCCTACATGAAGGACTAAAGGACCGTTGCCTATATTTGCAGCTTTTGGGTTTGTAAGAGAGACAATCATTATCTCATTATCTCCTTCTGCCAGATGTCTCTGAAAACTTTTATACAAAGACATTTTTCCATCTCTCTTCCTTTTTCACAGACTGCTAAAGCCATGACCAAGCCTCATTTTAAAAAGGTGAATTAAACTATAAAATACCTTTTTACACAGCACAAATTGGTGATTAGGCAAGAGTTAAAATGTTTGCTAGTACTGTTTGTTAGAGGAGGTTTAATTTTCCAGATTCATTTAAAGAACTCTTGTTATAATTGTTCTAACAATTAAATTCAGTATTAATATATTCTTTTCTACAAAATATCTTTTGGCCTATTTGTTCATTTTCTTTTTAGTTAGTTTGACCAAACCTCTGTTTGGTTGGGTCCGTTTCCTGGTTTTATTTTGCAATGGAGTTGCGGTAGCAAATCCCGGCTTTTTTCAGTGTGGTGATTGCTGTATTGTGGAAGGACTTGATTTTGTATTGCCATCGTCTCCCATTACGCTCACACACGACACTCTACCTCACTCCCACTAATGGCTGTCTTTGTTAACATCTCAGAACATGAATGTTGCTTTCATGCTTCCAGTGGGTGAATTCAAATGATGTTTGATTAGAATGCACTCTATTTTAGCAGCAGACGAAATCATAATAAGGTAATTAGGCAGGGCATAGTTAACAAAAATAGTCTTACAAAGATGTAGGTTTGTGGTAACTACACTACAAGGCAAAAAGTATAGTTGTCATTAATTCTGACTTTTCTGAGTCACCGCATCAGTTGAATGTCCCCAAGAGCCCTGGTCAACTGTAAGTGCTCTTACTATGTTGAAATAGCCACAGAAGCACACAGAGTAGTGGCACATACACTGCATAAACCAGTGGTTCCTAAAATTTTCTGCAGAGCTCCTCTTTTGTAGACGTAGAAGTATATTTTCATACTTTCCACTCTGACACACAGATGCACGTACTGATCTGTGCTGCTTAATTACAGTGACGGGACATTGTAATTCTGGAATATAAAATGAATGAGAAATGAAAAATGACAATATAAAATAGAAATCTGACATTTGACATGATGGCAATAGCATGAGGATGTTTGTTTTCCTTTTTCCTGTTTTCATGGGTTTGTAAACAAATTAGGTCCATAAAAGAGCTTGGCCAAGTCTGGACAAGAAGACCTTGAATACATTTTACATCATTGAAAAGAAGTGAAAAACCAATTTCATTGCATAATCATAATAATAGTTGGACCAACTTCTTGTTGATGCTTATAGCTTAAGCTGTAATCAGGGTAGTAGCACCAAAATTTGGGCCCTGGGCACAGTAGTTTCCCCATGGATCCACTCTCTGCTAAATCAAATCCACTTCAATTAAATAGAAAATCTGTGTGCAGGAGGATCAAAGCACTTGTTATTTTGAGGCAAATGGTTGCAGGTAAATTTAAGAACAACATATTGAGGTAACGGAACTCATAGGCGCACTCTGACACACTGTAGTATTTATTTCTACAATAACATAGAGTATTATATTTACAACCCCAAAAGCATTTATGTCCAAGGCTGTTGGAGGGCTACCCCCAACCATGCAGGTCCACTATTACCCCCTGTCTGATGCTCCTGAATGTGATAATGTGATATCCACAAACCTGTATTCAGCTGTGCAGTATAGTTGTTTAAGAGCTGCCTTATGCCTGCAAACGTCATTACTTATTTTAAGGCCATTAAGAGACTGGATTTTGTTTAGGAACATTTCCACAGGACTAATAATGAGGGTGAAGTCACACTATTGGATACATACTGTGCCTGAGCATATTTGATCCCCGAGCAGTGCACGGAACACGTCAGCTGCCACATAAAACACAATGTAAGCTTAGGCCAGCAGGGGGTTGGGGGTGCAATCATGCTCTGGCAAGGTACAAGGCAAAATGATATTGTGTTAGTACGCCCTGATACTCCGGCACCGTAGCGATATTGGTGGCAACCTGCAGTGAGTACACAATGAAAGAGCCCAAGAGTCCAAACTTCAAAAATGCCAGCAAGCCAATCTAAACTTTAGGCAGGTGTGAGGAAACCTACACTGCTGGACTACACACGGTGCCGGGGAACCCCCTGGTTATTATTAACACCAATGGTGACAGGGACCAAAATCCTACTCAATGACCAACAGACCTTTCTTCAGCAAAGGCAGGGATTGAACCAGGCTCAGAATTGGGATGTAATAATCAATAACAAGCACACCTTTAGAGTGGAATTAGGACTTGCATTTTTGCATATTTGTCCCAATCCAAAGAGTTTTCTGTGCTTTCTCTCTGCTGAGTTTTGTTTTTTGTTCGTTGCTTGAGCAGAGAGGCAAAAACAGAGGTGTAAACTGTTGCTCCATTGCCAGCGTGTTGCTAAGCGACTGCAACAGAGTGCGCCAAGTATGTTTACATAGAATAATATAACAGCATACATCTATCCACCGAGTGCATGGCTTTCACCTCTTCCAGTAAGCAGCCTGGGCATCATATGAATCATGCACATTTTTTAGAAGGAATCAGTCATCACTTGACCAGCCTTTCAGTAGAAATAGTTATCATTAGAGACGTGACTTTTTCTTCTGTCAACTATATATATATCTTGTAGAGAGCTTGCCAGTTTACTTTACAAGGACCAGCATGATGTGGAGTCCTATTCTGGGTTACATTACAGGCAGTTTGGAACTGTGGATCATTTAATAACGGGAGCGACTCTGGAACTGAAATAAAATACAAGCTCTGTCTGAATGAAAAGCTTATGTCAGCTTCCTTCTTGATCTATCAATAGTCTAACAGTAACCATGGTGACAGTTAATATCAAAGACAGCATGCGTAACAGCAGAGAATAATGTACCCCAAAACAAGGGCACGTGCATTCATCAAATCATCGACCAACACATTAGATGCTGTGTGTGATGCAGCATGTGATCGGCCCAGATAACAACATTGGTGGAAGAAACTGGTGGAATGGAAGTGATTGGGATAAAAGATAACTTGCACCTGTGTGGTTTTTTCCACATCTTTCCTGAGATTTGCCAAAGTCTGGGTTTATAACTTTACAGAACACCTTTATGTCATTTTTTATGTCAGATTTTGCATGTTAAAACCACTTGGTCTTTAATGATGTGGGTGGTATGCATCAAGTTAACATCCACACGAATGCCCAGGGCCAATGTTCCCCAGCAAAATATTACTGGACTGTCACACTCCCTTCAGCAGATTGTCTTCCCACAGTTCATCTTGGTGCAATCACCTCACCAGCTAAATGGTGCACATGTACCAGACCATGTAATGGAAAAGAAACTGGGACTAATTAGACCAGATGATTTTCTTCCATTGCTCCTTGGGGTTAGCGTGGCCACTTGGTCGGTAACAGGCAGTCTCATACTAGGCAGGCAAATTTTCACAGGTCTGAAGGAACATCGCAACATGCAATTGTTTGACGAGTTGTGATGAAAGGAACAGATAAAATATAGACAGAATTTACAGTGGACTAACATGAAACCTGAATTAGATTAGTGGTTTAGCACATTTTAGCTGCTAACTGGTTTCATTGACTAAAACCATTAAGAGTAAGTATTAATGTGTTATATTTATGTTAAAAAGTATATTTCCATATTAATTAGGCCAGACTTTTTAAATCGTTCCTCAAATGTCCCTACTTAAGAATCTACTGAGGAGGGAGATCTTTATTTTTCTCGAGGACTATGTGGAATCAATACAAGGAAGGAGGAAGAAATAATTTTTTTTTTATATGAAGATAAAATCTATTTAACCTACAATAAAATGACAGTGAATCTAGAAAAAAATTAAACGAAGAAAACCGTTGGCTCTCCACCAGAGGGTGGAAAAAGCTAAAAACGATTTAAATTTTTTAATTTTTTAATTTTAACCATTGGTACTGCAGTGGATCCGAGAGTTGTTTTTTTTTGTATTCTTCAAATATGATCGTCGGCGGATCCGCGAAACAAGCAATAAAAAAAGTCTGGCCATACACATATATTTTCCACTCGAAACGCAGAACAACAATTGCAGTGTAATTCAGTCATTTTATTTTGAAATATTCCACATATTAATCCAACTTTGTTATTCGACCTTGTGGTCCAACTTTCCACACCCTGCCATGACAAAATGGAACATTCAGTTTTTCTAGTCATATTTATTCGTGCCTAATCTGTAAAAATAAAGTTAAATGAGAGATTAAACAAACAAAATGTCAATCATGTTGTGCTCGACTAAACAGCGAAATCTGAAAATAAAAGTGTTTGGTATTAGATTTCATTTCGTTCAATAATGTGTTGTCCTTAGTTAAAGTCATGCAGGTCATTATTCCGAAACATTTCTCTCGCATTCAAAACATCCACTATGAGAACCAGCTGTTCATTTACTGTATAATATACCATATATACCATGATATACATGATATACATTATTTGTTAATGGTCCATTCTTTTTAACATTCAAGAAGTTTTTCTAAAACTGCTTTGAGACAATTCTCTATTGTAAAAAAAAGTGCTATAGACATAAATCTGTCTTTTAACATTTTTGTATGCTCTTTGTGGGAGTTAAACACAATCCACTGGAGCACTAACTAACATGCCACAGCTAAAAATCAGGAAAAACAAGAAGTACTAGGTTACCTTCCCTTATTTACTGGTGTGTGCTTGTAACTCAAACGATAACAATATTTAATCATGGTAATTGTTAATTGTATTGTATTTATGGTGATTAATGGGGCAAGGTTTCCAAATGAGATTCAGCAGAATTCATTTATGACTTCAATATTAATTCAATTAACACAAAAATGAAAGATTACAAATGAATAATATATTTTAATAACTTTAATACTTTTAATAACTGCATGTCCAATAAAATGAAAATGTGAATAATGTTGGTAAAACAATTACTTTGATGAATTCCAAACAGTACTGTATTTGGATGCTATATGAATGTTAAGAGAGCAGCAGTCTGTGGATGGAGCACTTATTTTTAATCCTTAACTGTTTTCCTTGCCACTTGTGAAGGTATACTGCATTTATACTAAGACTCTTCTCTCTCCTGAACTTCTACCCACATCAGTAAAAAAAAGTGTGAAATAAGAAGGAGGATGATATTTCAAAGCAGGGAGCTGAGGGGTTTTGAAATCTTTTATTAACATACAGAAGCACGAAGCATGTCACAAAATCTTGTGCTTGTTTCAAAAACAGCCTGTAAGGAAAGGACGGAAAACAGAGGAGGGAGATAGAATTTAAAATAAAAATCAAAAAGACAGTTGCTAAGCCTTGCTTCAGGGACAAGGAAAATTGTTATGGTAGTATATTAGTAGTAATAGTAGCAACAGAAGTGGTAGTCGTAATCTCCTAGTAGTGCGAGGCAGAGGAAGAGCATAAGGATCACTACAGAGGAGCTCAGAGGGTGAAGAGTACACTAAAAACACTTTAAAAGGGTCAGGATTATTGTTAAAGATGCTGCTTGGTTCTCAAAATCCAGTATTTAGGCAAAACATCCAGATTAAGAAACCCCATCCATTCCTGCACCAGTCCTCGCAGTTATCTACATGTTTATCACTGTCGTCCCATGCTAAAAGTACTAATCTAGAGCTATTTACAGAACAATACTACATTGGTTGAGTATTATTGCTTTTATTTTGTAATAAAAAAATGGATAAACCAAGCCGTGGGATCTCTGTACTGATGTACTGGTAAGAAATACGTAACTACGGAAGACTGACAATAGTCCGAGCTACAACAGAACTCTAACATAACAGAAAGTTCTAGATGGAAATTCAAATGATGGGTATTTTTGTCAGAATAATGTATTATTCTGAATGATTTACTGCAATGTACAGTTTTGCATTCCAAATGTATGGAGCGATTCAATTTCAAACAAACAGAAATGGTAATCTGGTCTGAGTGCCAGCGGGTCAGATTGGACGTCACTTAAAGGTGTGAGTTACTGTAAAGCCCATTGGGGCACTCTCCCTCAAAGCTGATGGCCCTGTGATAAAGTGGCATCCTGTCCAGGTAAACAGACTGTGTTCTTCAGGACCAGGTCACACCACCAAAAACAAAGTAAAAAACGAGTTTGTGAGATCGAATAACAGATGAGCTGCTATAATTCTCTGGAGGAGTTTACTAATGCAGTACAACTCCAAAAACTACAACTGTTTTTTTAAGCAATGTAGTTTACAGGCTGAAACACATAGAACTCATGCTATGCTGAGAGTACTTGAAAGTACTTAGCTTGGCTTGCTGGAAAACAGCTAGACAGCCACGAAACTGTGCACATGCAGGTTTCGGAAAACAAAGCTGCTAAAACCTGAATCATTTCTTGAATTACAAGCAAAATGCAAATCCTTCCTGACTTTTCAAACCTGTGTAAGCTGCAAGTTTTTGGTATAACCATTAAAAATGGCCTGTTGATTGGATTAAGTACAGGATCCACTGCCTGAAAGCAAAACTTGAGGAATGACCAAATGACACTTGATAGATAAGATGCCTTTAAGGAGCAAATTCTACTGTGACTTACTGGAAGCTTAATTTGTGATGGGAGTGAGATCTCTTTGGATTAGGGGTTTAGTAAAACTACATACAAAATCTGTTATCCAATGTAAAGGTCTTTCTAATAAAAGCACGCACACATCCATACAGGCGTTAACCAAATCTAAAATCTAGAATATATTCTGTAAATTTGCAACCATGGAAATTTAATAGTTAAGCAAAATGTACACATACCAGCTGCTTCTAAAAAGACTTCCATCATAGTGTAAAAACATCAAATTACCAAATCAATTGGCACAAAACAAATATAGCTTCGAAACTCCCCATTAGTCAAAGTCTTTAAATTAATACAGACCGTAATTTACGTATATTGGCACCTTAGGAACACAAATCTCCCAAGACTGTATAACATGAGGTTAAAAGACACTGGTTTAGAATAACACCAAACACTGTGGTCTGTGTCTACTCATTATCATCAGAAACATCGACCAACAAAATATTTTTTTAAAGACTAATTGAACTAAGAAAATGACTAACAACAAGCCTGAGTGACGGGAACTTTCTGTACTACCTTGGCTGAAGCTAAGAACCTTTCTGTTGTTCCAGGTTCTTGCTTGTGAATAAAACAGGACACGCTATTTGCTACTGGTCACACCTGTTAGGCACAGAGAGTCGATACAACACAGGTGAGTGCTAAATACACACCGTGCTATACTCTGCATAGCAAAGAACAGAAAGGAAATAAATAATGACAAACATACACCCATGCCCACACACACAAACTAATCAAGAGAGTTCAAACCAGCAGGCATCTTAACAATACCCCTGATCCTTTTCAGTGGCTAACCTTTTTGTTTCTTCCCTAAAATATCATACAGATTTTCAGATGTATTACTTGTAGTAACCTTTGTAAAACAGGTTTTTTTTTGGAGACGTAGGCTAGTACTCGTCTGAATTCTTAGTCATCATCGTCCACCACTGGATCTGTGTCCCAGCATGTAATGTCGATTTCTGTAGCAAGAAAACAAGCATATATGTAAAACTTACAAAATGTAGGATATACAGTGGGGGATATATTATTTTTTTGTTTGAACGACACGGTGAATAGAAGGTAAACAATGTTATCCCAGCATGATTTCATAATGTCCAAAAAAGCTCTACTAAATCTACTGACACTACTTAATTCTTGGTTTTCTATATACATGTTACCCCATAAATATACAATGGGGTTTAGGTCAGATGACTGTAGAGAAAAGTCCATAGCAGTCAGCATTTCTTGATCTTCTTTAGTCTTCAAGTAGTTGTTACAAAGCTCTGAGGGGTTTGTTGGGTCATTCTGCTGCACAAAACCCCCAACCAGATATAGCATTACTATCAACAATTGCGTAGTAATTTTTTTGTAAGGGTGTAGTTGATTCGATGCCAAACTCCAGAGATGGCAACACCAGTCTTGTACATTCCCACCACCATGCTTCATTGTTGGTTTCAAAGGATACTTCAAATTCTCTACTGTTCTTCCACTTATATAACACTTTGGTTACTGCCGTAAATCTCAACCCTGGGATTCATCAGTAAACAGGACTTGTTGTGTGACTTGTATGTTTGTACAGATGTGCACCATTTAATTTCTGTATTATATTAAGTGAAACAGGACATTGCCCGAATTGGACGTTGACTGGACATTACCATAGTCACAGAGATAGTTTGCACATAGCGTTAGTTTAATCAAATTAATTAAAGCTCAATGTGAAAACATTACTGCAACACTG
Source organism: Parotocinclus spilosoma (assembly GCA_033117975.1). NCBI lineage: Eukaryota > Metazoa > Chordata > Actinopteri > Siluriformes > Loricariidae > Parotocinclus > Parotocinclus spilosoma. Next base: position 6,127,519 of record JAVSBV010000055.1, read on the forward strand.
TAATGCACAATACAGTCGCTCTTATCTGTGTGTCTTTTATAAAATTGACCACTGACTAAAAATATAAAGACAAAAAACAATTTTTTCATGCTGTCAAAGACTGCAATTTTCTCTTCTGTCAGTAAATGTAGCAAGGGTTCCTCATACTGTTTTTTTGTTGTGTAAATAAATGAATTATACTGTATGTTATTTTTGGTCTGCCTAATCATGATTAGGATAGAAATAATCCAGTTCTGGCAAAGCATCTTAGAACCCAGAGCAGCGCCAATTAGAAATCTTCAGTGAAACAATGATTTGATGCTAAGAAGAAGTTGTACTCACTTGTGATGTCATATTTTCCACTGTTACATTGATACGTAGTATTAAAAGTCTTTCTTAGAATGAAAAATGTGAAGCATGGCCATGTTTTAAACATCTGACAAGGAGATCTAATCAACCCAAGTCTCATCTGAGCGTGCTGCTGAATGAAGGACATGACTGAAGGACATCTGGCCTTATTTTTTTACGGAATTGACATTGGCAGTTTTGCAGTTCTGCCAAAGTCATGTAAAATTCATTTTCTCTCATATCTCTTTACTGATTACATAAGTAGTAATGGAAAACAAATATTACAAATTTTCACTAGTGGTATGTTCTTAGTCCTGCTGTATATGTCACAAAGACAGTCAAACTACACAATCCAAAGTACTATGATCCAAATTCTGGTTACAACATAAGGGATATTTTAATACCTTCCCAAAATAACCAGTAACCCCCTCTAACGAATGGCACTTTGAAAATAGCATTAGCTCTGCACAACTTCTTAGTTCTACCTTAACTTCTAGGTCCTTTACTTTAAATTGATTTATTAGTTAATTATGTTAAATTTTATATATTTTATAATAGTATGTTAAATATGTAATACTTGTATTATATGGTACTGTAGATGTAAGGTTTCGATGGAACAAAACATGAGACATTGGATAATGTGCACACTCATGCTCATAATAAATCAGACGCTGCACATTAGATTAGCAAAGGACCATCCAATCCGCAGACAGCAGGCACCCAGTTGGGGCAATAAGAGGATCCACTGCGCCACTAGATTACACTGTCATGGTGAAACTAGTTTAAAAAAAAAAAAAACGGGAATAAGCTAAGTTTTATCCCCATTAGGAAATACAGGAAAGAACGCTCTGAATATACTGTATGACTATTAGTTATCAGATCCATTTCTCTGAATGAGGTACATGTGGATAAGAGGGTTTAACTCTAAACGTTTTGCCCTTTATTAGATATTATCCTATATTACAGCACAATAGCACATAATATCCCTTTTAAGTCAATGATGATATATTTTTACTGGTTGTGTAAGAAAGTACATAGAGGCAAGGCTGGAATACAGGCTGGGGACGATGCTGGTCTGTCACAGGGCATCACACACCTATAAAAGGGCTGTATGGAACTGATCCTATTTTCCATTTTGATCAGCTGATTTCTAGAAGAACTAATGCAGTGGTATAATAATGGATTACACTTTATATTATTCACTGGTGCCTCTAAAAGTGGACAGGGGCTGCAGTTGCAGTGAAAGGGTGATGATCCCATCTGTACACTGCCTGGCCTCAGAACAGTTCTTCATGATTTATTTCTACAGTAAAAATATTTTTATTTTAACAGTAAAGTGTCATATCTAGGTATGTTCCTGACTTTACATTTGTCTACAGAATTATTTGTGCTGTTGATCTAAATGTTTATAACACTTTTTGGATCTTGCACTCTTACCCTACTGCTGTCATTAATGCATTTATTCATAGACAATTACAAATATACTTATCTTACACATGCTATAATAGGCTGTACATGCAATGTTGTACTTAAGTGTCAGTTTCATGTAATTAAGCTATTATTATTATTATTATTATTTGAGTGTTGACTTGTGGGAGCTGTTATAATAATCCTGTTCTTACCTGGTGGTTTGTTGTAGAATACTGGTGTTGGATTCACTTTAGCAGAGCACTCATCAGCCTGAGCAAAATCCTCTTCCTGTGATTGGCTAAAATAGCCTTCACTTGCCTTTCAAACAAACAAACATCACATAATATTCAGAACCCAGAGTATACACAGTGCATACACAGTAATGGCAGAATATGATTTGTTGCCATCTAGTGGTAAAATATTGTCTACATAGTCCAAACATCACGTGAAGCCATATATATACTGTATAAAAATAATACAACTTTTCACTATATTTTTGTGTTTTATTTTTGTGTTTTGCAACACAAGATCCTATGAAAAGGTGGAATATAGGAACACATGGGCTTACACAGATTCCCTAGTCCCTGCTGCGCTGGAAATAACAAGACTAGTCCTAGTCCTAGTGTCCTAGTTTCAATAGGACAAAAGTGAGCTCTAAAAAAAACAAAAAAAAGACTTAATTCTCCTGTTTTTAATGTTGTAAAGTTTATGCGTCTCCACCAGATATTTCTCAGAGATCTTGGATCAGCTCTTGGATGAGTCCTGCTTGGTCCAAACTTTCCTCCATTTAAGATTTATGGAAGCCACTTCGGATCTTAGAAACTTTCAGTGCAGCGGGCATTTTTGTAACCTTCTCCAGATTTGTGCATCCAACCCTGTCTCTGAGCTCTACCAGCAGTTCTTTCTCATGACATGGTTTTTGCTCTGATATCCATCATTAGCTGTGAGACTGCTGTGCGTCTGACCAAATCATCAAAGTTTATTTGTAACAGTAACATTGTTAACATTGTCTATCGGCACTATAACTGCCTATAGTAACAATACGGATTCTATTCTATTCGTAAAGTCGTCAGTTATTAAAGAACAATCACTAATCACAGCTTCCAAAATAGGACAAAAACTATTCATCTAAAGCTTCCCTTAAATTCTATATTTTAACACTCTATGTTGTATAACAAACAATTACATATCACTATTATAAATGATTCTGACCTGTGTTCCTTCTTTGAGCAGTGAGTCTCCGTTAGTAAGGAGTTCCTGACCCTCATCCAGCTCCTGGCTGTCAGAGGCCTGCTGGTAGCTCAGGGTCATATGGTGAGTCTCAGCCACATCCACCAGACTGGAGGGATGATCCTCAGTAGAAGGGCACAATGCAACATCGGGCACATCATCGAAGCTGAGCAGCGGCTGGGGAAGGCCAGGTGATGAGCTGACATCGGCCATCAGGTCTATGATGTGGGGGTCCTGACAGGAAGTGTCAGCTGGCGCCGGGCTGCTCTCCCACATGTCCAGCAGTATGTCTTCTTTGGTAGATGGTGTCTCCATTGGTTGAACTTGAGGAGTGATGTTCTGGATAGGCTCAGATTCCTGCACCGGTGCATGCTCTGGGAATTCAGAAACTACAAAAGAGCAAGAGAAACTGAAGCTTTAGTGCTATGGAATAGTTGATCTTTTTCTGAAACGAAAGAAACATTTTTATAAGAATGTATATAGTTTACACAAAGTAACTGCTAAAATTGCCAGATGTTGTTTTAGTGTTTTATAGACAATACATTCATTTTATATCATTTTAAATTTAGGTTGCCATTTGTGATTAGCAGCATCTTCATTATAACCTAGGGGCACCCCTGGTCTGGTCACATGACAACTGCAGACCCAGGAGCACTAAGAAACAAGAACCCTGCTCCTGTTGCCGATAATCCGTAGACACCTCTTTATCTAAGTGGGGATCAACCAGAGGAACCAGCGCTAAGTACTCTAAGGAACCAGTCTGACTAAAATATCTGTGATTATTTAGTTTAATCTAATAAAAAAAAAACTTTGACTTAAATCAAACTATCCGAAGTAACCTCATACGATACTCACAACACCTTTTTAAGAGTCAGATACTAAAATCCCACTTATGTCCAACTTTAAATAGTAAATAGAATCTCAGGCTTCAAGGGCATTTAAACACTTTTCTGACCAATAAAGGCAATATCCTGCATTCTTTCAATAAACTTCAACACTAATCTATTTAATACATTTACATAATACCACGCACTGATCATTGTTTGCTTTTTTTATCTGCTGGGAGCACTATATAAGGTACTTCCTGGCATGGAATTTCCCTGGTTACTTAATGATCATCAGCTTGATTAGGAGCTTTACCAAACTTTGCAGCCAGGCTGCGTAAACAAGAGCTGAGAAAGCCAGTGAGCTGTGAAGGTAAATGAAGCCTCAGCAAACAAATGAGTTCCAGATTTCATTTGAGTCTGTTTGCTCCAGAGGGCTGATATGTGAGGACAGTGCAATAACATCCTCCCAGTTGATATGAAAAAAACAAGGCCTGCAGACAAACACTAGTCAAACAGGCACGTGGCCAGTAAGAGATTTTGACAGCTGGTAAGTACACTGGGATATTTCGTTTTTGTGAGAAGTATATTTTACTACTTATTCTACATAAGGTTTTTTTGGACATGTACAGTTTTGTGCAAAAGTTTTTGACCATCATTAGATTTGTTATTTTAGCAGTGGTAGAATGTTTATCGCACCATAATGCTCTTTCCACTAATCTTAATTTCAATCTGTGTGAGCATTGTGAGCGAATCTTGACCTCTTGCCTGCTGCTGACACTGAGATTGAGTTTCCTGGCCATGGACCCAAAATGTTTTGTTCACCGAGCCACTTGGTTATCACTTTTGCCTTGTGACATGGTGCTTCATCATGCTGGAAAAATAATTGTTCAACACCAAATTGCCCCTGGATGTTTGGGAGAAGTTGCTCTTGGAAGATGTTTTGATACCATTCCTTATTCATGGCAGTAGGTCTTAGGCAAAATGTTGGGTATACCCACTACCATAGATGAGAAGCAATGATGACTGCACGTTTCCTCAGAGGTAATCAAGAAAACTTAAAGGCACCACTAACATTTTAAAGCAATCTATCTGCTTTTCTAATCAGCATGACAGAGTGATATCAGCTGTCTTGTCCTCATTAACCTTTTCTCCTGAGCTAATGAAATCATCACTGTACTGATGTTAGCAATGCCTGAAATTAAATTCCTCTGATCACTCTTCACAACATAGAGTTAAAACAAATTGCCACCATGACAACTGGTGCAGCAAACTGTAAAAACCAGAACATTTTCAGATCTTTTGGGCACTGTACAGTTATTATTCCATTGCTAAAACACTAAAACACTCTAATCTAATGGTGGCCTAAGACTTTTGCAAAATGTTGTATATCTCTATATTAATACATTGTTCATGTTTAAGGATGACCAAATTAATTTCTCTTTAGAAAATAATATACAGGCATTGCATGCTCTGTTGTATAAGCTAGAGCACATGTTATAGGACATGAAAGAGTCATCAGATTTACACATGCATATACAAAACTTTTTTTCGAGAAATGCTCCAGTATTCTTGGTTCTGTGTCCTTGTCATGGTACCTAAAGCTGTGTTGCTTAGAGTGTGTCTTTTAAGTAATTAACACGAGGTTATTGCATCTCAATTTACTCATTTAGCACAATGGGCTTCCTTTTAATATATGTCATGTCTTAGTGATAGTGACACAACATTTAACCTACAGTACTGCTACTGTGTTGCATGTCAACCCCAAACACACACTGATATTTCTGTATGAAAATGTGGTTGTGCAATATTGTCATGCATATACACACAAACTATGTATCATTACATCCCAAATGACAACATTTAGCTTAAATTAACTTTCAAAATGTGGACAGTTTCCTAAATCACTTACCCCAGTCCTTTTGGCTGTTCTCCTCTTTTTCTTCCTGAATTGCAATTTTAGGGATGGGTGTGGGTGAAGCAAGTGCCAAACCGGGCTCTGTGTCGCCTTCAGCAAAGACATCTGATCCACCAAAGAGACAGAGAACTTTCAGTATGAGACCACATGAAGAAAATGCTGCCTCGTAAAACATGGTACCCATCCAAATATTACTACAATCCAGTTGTGATAGTTATTGTTTTGGTAAGAGATAAGACAAGCCAGTGAGAAGAGAAAGGCATTACATAGAGATGCACCAAATCCAGTGTGAAGGACAAGTCTGGTCTGAAATGCTGGATGTGTGTAAGACCTATAGCCTGAAAATGATATGCTATGAACTCCTGTGATGTCAGCTGACATAAACCGTGTACATGAACACAGGACACAGTGGACACCCTTTCACCTGACATCACAGTGCACATATTTAGAGTTGCTACAAAACTGTCTGTGTCGGGTACCAGCCAGAGCTCAGGACTTTGATGTTGGTTTAATATACTGTTTATAAATTATGGGTTAGGTGCACCTCTAACATAAACACATAAGGCATGCTGCAATATGATTCTGAATAAGCCATTGTGAGGAAAATACTGATCTACAAACATACGTGTCATTCCAATAAACAAACCAACATTCCATTCATGCAAGTGGTGCCTCATTCAGCCAAGTGCTAGAGTTCATGTACAATCTAGACCAAAATGAGCATCTTGGGCACCTTTTTTTTACAGTGTTTCACAGGACCATGAAATAACATTTAAAGGTAGCATGCAGTCTTTTCATTTCCGCACATTTCCAATGGTTGAACATTGAGGTGTCTACGATTAAATTGTGGTTTTAGAGTGTCACACTACTGGAACCTTTTTGCAATATTAAACACTTATCCTGGTCAGAGAGCATTGGGATGTGGGACACTACCCCAAATCTTACACCCTGTCTCCTTTGCCTGTGCGATGTCCAGCCAGGCCTAAAGCCACCACCTTATCTTAAACCCAGATCAAAGCAGTGGGAGCTGTCAAAGTAACACTGTGATACCCAAGTTCCTGCATCAAAATCATTTATTCATTCATTAATTTTCTCATCCAGTGCATCTAGTCAGGGTCGTGGGGGCGCAAGGCAGAAACAACCCTAGACAGGGCCAATCCATCATAGGGCACATACACTGACACACTCATACACACACACTAAGGGACACTTTGGAAACACCAATTATCCCAACACACATGGTTTTGGAATGTGGAAAGAAACCGAGTACCTGGAGAAAACCCATGTGACAATAGGGAGAGCATGCAGACTCCACAAAGACAGAGCCCAGGGTCGGGATCGAACCTGTCATAAGCAGCTTTTATAAACACACTGTCAAACTTTAGCACTTTTTAGTGTTTTTGATTGCAGATTTAGCTAACATTGCTAGCAACCAATTAAGGCTAGTAACCCAATAATCTCCTGGTGAATAAAACTGTATTCTTAAAACGCAAGTTGTCACTGGTGAGGACAATTATGATATGATATGATATGATATGATATGATATGATATGATATGATATGATATGATATGATATGATATTTGTATAATGGATAATGGGTGATGAGTTATGACTAAACATTGAATGATGTAATCAGTATACAAACATGAACTAAACCAAAATGCATAGATGGACGCATAACGGGCTACAAAATGCTACATAACACATATTAAAAACTGTTTTGAGCTGGAATGACCCAGTAAGAAACAATGATATATTATTTACAAAATTAGCTAACTGATACATTCCATCATATAACTGATTAGCAATAGAAATAGTACGGAAAGTATTCAGACCCAATCAAAAAAGTTCATTTTATTTATCATTAATGTACACTTAGCATCCCATCTTGACAGAAAAAAAACATACGTATAATTTTTTGTAACTTTATTAAAAAAAGAATACCGAAATATCACATGGTCTGTTTTTTTCTGTCGAGATGGGATGCTGAGTGTACATTAATAAGAAATAAAATGAACTTTTTTTATTTTAGCAAATGTCTGCAATGAAACAAAAAATGATCAATTTAAAGGGGTCTGAATACCCACCGTACATGCAATAACCACTTTGTTGTAGCACATGGAACATTACCACACAATGATCAAGTTTCCTATCCCAAAATGCGTACTATTAAATAAGGACATCACACAACGGATGGTGGGATAAATGGACAATAAATGTGTAAATATGTGCATACGTATGGGTTTTCTATCAGGTTCACTACTAAACTGTTAAATATTTATTTTGGGTTTTTTTTATTGTTTCAAATAGGTCTGTCTCTGTGACTACAACCCAGCCCACACACTATGTACAACTCTGTATATCAAAATGGTACCGTCTATTGACTAATCTTACATTGTTTAGAGTGTCAGCAGTTTCAATGTCTACTCACAATAACGCACAAATAAAGAAACAGGAATGAGATTAGGTGCTAAATATTCAGATTACGTGTGATGTGGCTTTATAAAATTTCTTAAAATCTGACGTCAGGGTGTACACACAATTAGTGACAAGGCATAACAATGCATGTGAAGGAGTACACTGTCTATACGTCAACAACTACTTTTATCTACAACCCCATATCAGAAACGTACAGTATGAAAACTACATGGGGCATGGCCACAGCCCCCTACCATAACAGGTGGACTACCTGGAAAACTAATTCATCTGACCACAACACATTTCCACTGTGTGATGGTCCATCCTAGATGCATCTGAAACCAGAAAGGTCTATGCCATTTCTGGACCTGGTGAACTTAAGCAGAATATCTCAGGTTCAGAATGTCTGCAATTCAATAAAAGTCAAAGCAAACGAAAGTTACACTGTGTTTGTTTTGTTTGCATTTTCCATACTGCATTTCCGTCTCATTTTTTTCTGATTTCTTTTTCAGGATGTTCAAAATATGGGCTGATGTTGAGGTGAGAAGGTATTTGCATCATACAGAATAACCGGTCACAGATAGTCACAGCCAGGCTGCACACACTCACAGGTCAGGAGGACAACACAGGAAATGCATGCGAGGCAGGTGCCATCCATTCACAGGAAACATGGCAGAAGTAGAAAAAGGGAGGAGAATGTGTGAGCTTGAGAAAACGGCACCTCACAGCTCTACAGAATCAACTTCTCATTAGCTTCTTAATCTCTTCAGAGATAGAGAGGCCAAGAGCATCAGAAACTGACACTCATGAAGGACTAGAGAACGATGTACTGAACATAAACTGAATTAATCTATACCAACAACACAGGTTTGTCTAGTACCAATTTTCAATTATGGTCTCTTTCTTTACCAGTAACAGATCAGATTACAGAATACAATCAGTAAATATTGCCTTCCAAAGTTTACCTATATAGTAGATATACAAGGCTACTGAGTGTAATTGAGTGCATCTGTACACCTTCTGGCCTTCTTCTCATTAACACACAGCAGTCTTCTATGATAAGAATAAATCAGTCCTGAGACATCCTACGCTAACCGTATCCTTCAAACATCCTTGTCGATTGCTCTAACAGCCGACAGTAGCAGGTGTTGCAGTCGCACATCCCTCATCCAGCTTTCCTTCCTCAAACATGGCCAATTGTGTCAGTGCAGAACCCTTCCAGGTCGGTGGAAAATTAGTTTTTTATTATAGGTTTAAAGTCAACTTATAAATTTACCCAAACATGTTTAAAACACCACCAGGACACAAACCCACCACAAATGGTCATAAAATGGTCACCGTGGTGTTGGGCTAGCAAACTTCAGACATTCAGCACCATTCAGACATTCTTGGCAAATCACTAGCACTACTGCTTAGGCATGAAATACAGTCCATGGTAGAATTAAAGCTTAATTTTATTGGTCAAGCTTGTAAATGTTGAGTAGAGAAACTGTAGGTACTTTTCCTTACACAAATTGATTATGTCTTGGTCCTCCCAAGGTTTCTTTCGTACAGCGTTTAGGGATTTTTTTCTTTCCACTGTTGTCCTAGGCTTGCTCAATTTGGGATTGGCCTTATAAGATAATATAATATTGTACAGCTGCTTTGAGACAATGCATCATTGTACCTGTACCTGTAACGGTCCTTGTCCACTAGATGTCATAGGCTAGATAAGAAAGTGATAATTGCATTACAAGGTTCATAGTTGCATGATTGAGCAATCTAATAAAATTCATGTTAGTGTATATGTATAACAAAGTCATTTGTTTTCTCAGGATCTGCAAAACATGTAGAAATGATTGACTGTCATAACTGTGATAATGACTAATTACCTGTACAGGTAGAAAGAAGTGTAAGAAATAATATGCCCTTTGGAAGCTGCCTGAAAGCTATTATACTCTACACAATGCCCCAGTGAGACACTACAAAGTGTCCAAATATTTATGAAAAGGGCTGCCATTATTCCTAGGACTAAAATAGCAGCTGCGGGATTTGCAAATGCAATATCATGATACTAGTGCACTAGTGTGGAAAAGTTTATTCTGAGAAGAAAGGGGTCCTAAAAATAAGGTTTGTCAGATCCATTCCAAGCACAGTGCAGCTAGAGCAAATGCTTCAGAGGCATGCAGTGGTGAAGAGCAAGAGCGTTGTCAGTGGTTCTTAATCTTTTATCCTAAAAAATGCATGCATCAATATCAGGTAGCATTACCTGGCTGGATCATATGATTACTCACATACCTTCGATAATATTATAATAAGAAAAAAGACTTTTGATATCTGAATACTTTTTCCTCTACTATGAGAATACCAATCTGCCCAGGCTAGACTGCTGACTGAGTAACAAGAGGCTTACTTTATTCATTATAGTCAATTCTTATTACATGTTCACCCTAAGTGGACGGAATTAACCCCTGTTGGAAGATTTGGATTTATATCCATTTTAGATATAAGGTAGGAAGCCTGATCATAATACATGTACTACTAAGGCACTCATTTGTTCAACAATTTGTCAATATGATCTGCCAGTATATTCTCCAGTGGACATTTTTAAGGCTCTCATAAGATTTCTTGCTTCTTTGTGCAGTTGTGTTTGTAAATGTCAGACAACTGATTTTACATTTACAGCATTTAGCAGACGCCCTTATCCAGAGCAAAATACAGTTGATACAGTCTTACAATCCAAGCAACTGTGGGTTAAGGGCCTTGCTCAGGGACCCAACTATGGAAGAGGTGGGATCTGAACCCTGGACCTTCTGGTCCATAGTCCAGTATCTTAACCACTAGTCTACCACAGTCCAGTTTCACATTTTAAAACAGTCACATTTAAAATATTAAGCACTTTAGTAACTAGATAACTATTTAGTAATACATTTAAGTTGTGTTTAGTAACACTACTAAGAATTGTGAAACTACTGACAACTGCATCAATAATAAGGCTACTATTATGTTTCTATGTCCAAGTCATATATGCCTTTTCATAAATTGTAGGTATTTTTGTAAGCAAATAAAGCAATTCTAACAATTGAATCGGTTTATGGGCTATTTTTTTTTTTTCCAAAAAAAGTAGTCATAATCCTAGGCTAAATGAGGCTTTCACTTTTAAATTTTCACTGATGTTTCAATTTAGTCTGAGAAAACAGGTATACATTAATTCATTATTTTAAAATGTATCTTGCTGCAAGCTCACTAACGCCCTCTAGTGGGCTATTGTTTGCGAATCAATAGTCAGGGAGACTACACTGGTGCTCCTGCTCTGATGGAGCTGGGACAGTCCAGTACCTACCAGGTGGCCCTGGGCTGTGACAGGAGGTTGCACTGGACACACACACACTGTGCTGCTGCTTCAAGAATGGACTGTCCAAGCGGCCTGGTGAACAGGAGATGGGAGCCCAGGCAGGGCACCAAGCACAAGAACAGCACACACGTAATTTTAAGACAGGATAGATGAAATATTAAAATGAGGACAACAAAGGATGGACAAAAAGTTGTTTAGAATGAGTACAAAGTCAGAAGATTAGAGTGAACAAATTAAATGTGTTGAAGACAATAGACGAAGGGACATAAAGTGAGCATCCAGGATCATCAGAACATAAGGAATATATGTGGAATGATACAAAAGCAAAAGCAAAAGCACAAGTAAAAGAGAATGGATCAAAGAGAAAGGATAGCAGATTAGGGAAGATATCAAGGGAGAGGAGAAAAAAAGAAAAAAAATGTTAGTTGGATGTCTTCACACCCTGAAATAGTAGGAGTGTCAGACAGTCATGTGTCAAAAGTTCTCTCTAGAGGCTTCTGGTACAGAGTTCAGAAAAAAAGATCACTTTAACCAATGACGAAGTGCAAAACAACGAAGCAAAATCAAGCTTGCCCTATTCTGAGCGATGCCCCAGTTGTTGCACGGCTTTCTGTCAGATTCAACTTGCTTATTTGTTATGTTTAAAAGAAACACTATAGGAGACCAGCAGTGAACTCAGTTTTTCATTTGATCTTTCCAAGAAAGTCCTTTTTGTAAACCTTGTGTAAATGAACACACTCTAAAAAACAGTGAGAATTCCCTATACAAACAAGCAAATGGTTTATCGTGTTCATAAATGAACTGAGTAGGATTAAAAACATTCTAAAACCTAATTTAGAACATAAACCCTCTTTTGGGACTACACAGTACACAATTTCTAAATTATGATTGGACATTGCAGTGACCCAGATCTTAATGAATTTTTTGAAGTAATAATACAGTCAATCCCTATTATTTGAATGTATCTTGCTCTGGAAAATGGTCCAAATCTGAATGATGAATATTTAGATAACAGGAGCCTTTTATCCATAAATTATTATCAGAAAATCTTACATACACTAGGGTGAATAGCTTTCTAAATGCTCTTGTATGTTTGTTATTTGCAAACTGAATGGGGCTTGGGTTTTTTTAAAATTGAAAATAAAATCAAAATGGAGGATGTAGGTAGATGTAAGAAGCCATTCAGAACAACATCTACTCCCACTGTCTACTGGACCCTGGAGCTGTGAGACAATAATACTAAACGTTGTGTACCTTGCCATCATACAGAAGCTTAAAGGGTTTAAATACATTATATATGATAGCAAGAATTAGGACATTGGGAGGTCAGATAGTAGGGTTGGACTATACATAAACAAATAGTGTCATTGACATATAATTACTTAAGTACCTTGAGCTTCAAATTTTAAACTGATGTAGAAATTAGTAGTCGTAATATTAATATGAAATAAAGCTTCTTAACCATGTTCCGTATTTAGAAATGCCCACGTGCCGTACAACAACAGCAGGCATCTGGTTGATACTTATGGCTAAAATAGGTTTAATTTTTCACAGGTAAACACAAGAGCTATTTTATAAGTCTTTTCACCGCTAGAGTGTAGTGATTGACTCAACACAAATATTCATTACATTGCAGTTCTTGACTCACAACATAAACACTGGGAGCAAACTAAAAAAAATGTTTAGGCTTCTGTCCAAACTGCATACAACAGCAATAAATGCTAGCTCAAACTTGTCTACCACCACTGCTATTAGAATTTGGAACACTGTGTAGCTGACCACTTAAGATGTAAAACATTAAGAAGCTTGTATTTGCAACTTACCAACCAGAAACCATATAATATATGTATATAATTATATATATAATAACCTATGGTATAATTGCAGTGTCTTTATTTATTTAATAGTACCCAAAGCCTCTTATATAAATAGATTCATGTGAATTAATTTGATTGTAAAACAACAAAAAACAAAATTTGTCATATAAGGTAATCATTAAATTAGTTCAGGGCACTTTAAGGTTCACTTTATTATAACTGGAAAAAACTAATACCCTCTAATAATTTGCTATACATTTCAAATATATTAAACCTGGTATGAAAATATAAGTGCGTTAATATTTAGGTTAAGCCAGAACATTTGTAATTGGCATATGTTTAGTTAATACCAATTCATTACAAGTCAGGCATTATTGAACATCTCTGTTAAGGTAATGCTTATTTATTATGTCACTATGATATGACAGTTAAATATGAACCGAGAGTGGCTTTATCATAGGAAATACACTGCATCCAAAAATAATATAATATTAATAAATAATAATATTTAACTATGGGAAATTTCATTTCAAAGTATCCCCTAATTTTTGTGAGCAGTATATAATCTACATGGAAAATTAGTCAGGTAGTTCGGCTTACAATTGACAACAATTAAAAACAATTATATGTACAACAATAACTGTAGTCATTCTTCTGCCATGTGGTCTTACCAGTCCTGTGGACGCTGACGGGTGATGTGTCCAGGCTGGTGGTCACAGCTTTCTCTCTCTGCCTGAAGTACTCCCGAGGGTTGCTTGTGCGCTGGGCTATTATGGCAGCTGCCTCCTGTCAATATACAAACAAATGTAAATTCTTCTTCAATGTCCTATATGCAAATACTTATTTATCTAGTAGATAAACTAGATACCAGATGCCATCAATACCTTCATAAATAATTTGAAATACTTCCATGCATTCAACTGTAAGAATGATTTCATTGAGTACTATGGAACTATCTATTATATGTCCATTTAATCCAAGAATACAAATGTCAATCAATAAATTCAAACTTAACTAATTAGCATTAAGTAAAATATACTGCTCACAAAAATTAGGGGATACCTCAAAATGAAATATCCCATAATTTTTGTGAGCAGTGTTTTGGTCAAGTCAAGTCAAGTCAGATTTATTTATATAGCACTTTTTAGCAGTTTTGCAGAACTATATTATTTTAAAAGGCCAATCCTCAACTGAGCAAGCCTAGTGCGACAGTGGAAAGGAAAAACTTCCTGAATGTTGTAAGGAAGAAACCTTGGGAGGACCAAGACTCTAAAAGAGACCCATCCTCCTTTGGGTGGCCTAAAAGTTACATGAAATAATTAAGCTTATGATCATATTAAACGTAAAAAAAAAATAAACAACAACAGATAAATAAAATTATGTAAAAATAGGCATGTCATCAATATTTTTTCTGATACACAGAGTCACGTTAGAATGTTAAATAATCAGTGGGAAGCCCTTGGAGGCGCATTATCTCCTGACGACTGAAGTATGGAAAGATTTACTGCCCTCTGGTGGGGCCCAGGTATGGTGGGATTAGTTTCTGTTATTGGGAACCAGCAGAATGACGCTAGCTACTGTCCAAAATGTATTAATGTTAAGCATATGCATTTTGATTGTTTAGAAATTCTAGTACTGCAAACCCCTGACCACCTATTATGTATTGCCACTGGTTAGATTACCAGTAACTATACATTTAAAGTATGTGTTTTAAACAATAAGGCTAGACTTTTTTTATTACTTGTTTCGCGTATTTTTATTTTTTGTATTTCTCGGCTCCGCCGCAGTACCAATGGTTGAAATTCAAAATAAATAAATAAATTATTTTTTATCTTTGTCCGTCCTCCGGTGAAGAGCCAACTGTTTTGTTCTGTTCATTTAATTTTTTCCCAGATTCACTTTAATTTAATTGTGGATTAAATACATTTTATTTTTAAATAAAAAAATATTTTTTATTTCTTCCTCCTTCCTTGTATTGAGTCCACATAGTCCTCGAGAAATTAAAAAGTGCTGAAAAATAAAGATTTATTTTAATTTTTTTCCTCCCTTCTCAGTAGATTCTTAAGTAGGGACACCCGGGAAACAAGCAATTAAAGTCTGGCCTTAGTTATGGTACCCATAAATAGTTTATGCTATGCTACATCTTGCTAGGCTCCCCTTCAAAAAAATTGTTACAGCCACCAATATCATCACTTAGATTACTTTTGTAATTATTTTGTATATTATTGCTGGTCAGATGTGAGATGTACTTAAGATGTACGTAAACCAGCACTGACACAGAGATTGTGCTGTGTTAAATCCTTCAGTCACTGACAGTTGGGACAACTTGACCGGCACTACCACTGGACCTCTGTCCCTTTAAAAACTTGCCAAATCCTTAGAAGCAGCATTTTCAATCTAAAAAGACACAAATAAACCCTTAATCTTGCACCAAGTTGGGAAGACTGGGACTGGATACTGAATAGTGGACCGGAACTGGATACTAGTGGACTCCTCAGAAAAGCAGCACTTTTTCAGTGCTATTACTATATCTGGGGAGCTAAGAATCTTTCAAACAAAGTCAATTTTTATTTAAAAGAAAACTACTAGCAAGTTTTCAACCTGAGATTTTGTAGTTATGGTTATGTATGTTTAAATATACTGAAGCTAGTAGTTGTTGCTCCTGACAAATTGTATGTCATCTGGGTCTTAAATTGTGAATTAAAAAGAAAGTCACCATCAGAGTGCTATTTTCACACACCGTCCTACTCCATAAACTGCAGGAGGAATCCCACTGACCCATATAGAAAGCCCAGAAGACCTTCTGACACAACAGTACAATCTGACCTATATTTAAAGTAGTACTTCAGGCTCACTGCTAGTATTCAGCAAGGGCTTTCCCAATATGATTTTTCTCGGTTGTCATAAGTATGGAACGACCAAGCCAACCTACCTCCACTTCAGACTCCTTTTTATCTAGGGAGAGGTCATCGCTGCTGGGCTCTGTCTGAAGAGATAAGAAAGGGGGCTACAGTTTACAGCAGGGGGCGACAAAGTAAAGGTTTTCCCACAGTACAGGGCAGCTTGACACATTGTAAAAATGTTCATTATAGCTTAAGTGGAAATAAACGTTCGCACAAGTTCTAACTTGAGTAGATCCAAAAACGGTGGTCATCTTTGGAATAAGCTCTGAACTTACTATCAATGGGAGAGGTCGTGATTTCTCTTTGGCCTCCTCTTCCTCTTGGATTTTCTTCCTGTGATAGTTAGAAATTCATTTTTAAAATCACCAATACGAGTGTAAATACATAGACTAAGATGTTCAGTATATTCTTGCCTGTGCTCCTCAATCTGCTTCTCTCTCTCACGATATCTCTTCTCTCTTTCTTCCTGCTCCTTCTTTTCCAGCTCCATACGCTCCTCTTCAAAGCGTTGCCGTTCTTCAGCTGCCTTCCTCCTTTCCTCCTCCTTTCTCAACTCTTCTTCTCTCTGGTAAGAACCAAATAAGAACACATGAAACTTTTTTGTTGTTTTTTTTAACTGAACTGGGGTTAAAATGTATCTTCTTTATATATATATATATATATATATATATATATATATACAC